>CM077024.1:13287500-13697230 GCA_039090855.1 Macrothele yani
GAAGTAAAATAATGTCAGAATGCCAGGACATTACAAGAAAGACAATTTATTGTGCTCTGAAATCCAGAAGGCTTTGGAACGTGTTCAATGGACAAACAGGCCATTTTGTGCAGAATACGTAAACGTGAAAAAAAAAAAAAAAATGCAATTACCGTCCGCAGGCGTTCCGGCGTAAGATGTCAATACGGGATATGGCCACCATGGAGGGCGATGCAAGATTCCACACGTCGTGTCATGCTTTGTACAACATTATCAAGCAGCTGTTGGGGTAATTTATCCCATTCCTCTGTCAGTGCACGGATGAGGGTGTCCTTGTTTATTGGAGGGCATTGGCGACCAGCAAGACTCCTCCCCAAAGCATCCCACACATTTTCAATGGGATTCAGATCTGGAGAACGTGCTGGCCATACGAGGCGTTGAATATCCTCGCTCTCAAGACACTCCTGGACAGCGACTGTTCGATGACATGTTGTGTTGTCGTCCATGAAATTGAATCTATCACCGACAGCACCACGGAACATGCAAACATGAGGTAGCAGAACATCATTAATGTATCGTTGGCCAGTCATAGTCCCAGTTGGAAGCACATAGAGGGACGTACGGCCATTGATCATGATGCCAGCCCATACCATGACACTACATGTCGGATATCGGTCCCTTTCCTGTATGTTTGCTGGACAATATGCAGTACCACTATCACGCCAGATCAGTTGTCGTCGACAATCAGACGATAGACTGTATTTACTCTCATCTGAGAAGAGGACAGCAGACCAGTCGTTATCAGTCCGATTGCGATGTTGATGGCACCATTGGAAACGGGCGGTACGGTGACGTCTGGACAATGGGATGCACACAACAGGACGGCGGGCGTATAGTCCTCCTTCATGCAAACGTCTGGCGACAGTTTTTCGGGAGATCCGCTTGCCAGTAGCAGCCATAAACTGATTTGCTACCTCACTAGCTGTGCTGCGCCGGTGTCTTTTTGTTGACAGCACTAAGTACCGATCTTCTGCAGGTGTCGTACTGCGAACACGACCTCCCCCGTGACGTTTGCTACACTCTCCATTTGTTTGAAATGATTTCCAAAGCCTTGAAACAACACTGTGGCTGACGTCGAACTCCCTGGCAACATCTGTTATTTTTCGCCCTTCTTCAATCTTGCCAATAATACGGCCACGTGTAAAATCATCTAGGTGATGTCGGGAAGACATACTGAAAATTGCAAGTTCGTCAATTGATTCTTTCCCTTTCAACTTTGCGTTTGAACAACAACGGTCAATACGCGTCAAATTCTTTATATCTCTTATCAGCGCTATGACGTCACGAACGAGTTCGGCAATCCAAAATTTACATACGCACAACACGTCTTACTGTATCCCGCACTTATGCTAATTTCCACATTTTCCTGCCTTCCATTTTTAGGTAGCTATCGTTGCTATTGTCATCCATCCTTAGCAATTCTCCGGCAGTGTATTAGGCAGGTGGTCATGATGTTTTGGCTCTTCAGTGTATAACCATGTAATGGCTGTTTTTGTGGCATGTGGAAGATCAACATCATATCAGGCAGGTGGTCATAATTTTTTTGCTCTTCGGTATATATCCGAGTAATAGCTGTTTTGGTGGCATGTGGAATACCAACATCATATCAGTCAGGTGGTCATAATGTTTTGGCTCTTCGGTGTATATCCGGGTAAGAGCTGTTTAGGTGGCATGTGGAGAACCAACATCATATTAGGCAGGTGGACATAATGTTTTGCTGTTCGGTGTATAACAACAAATTGTTCTTTCAGCGAAATTATATTGTAAAAAAATTTTGCAATAAGGTATTACTACATCGAAGTAAGCTAAAATTGCAGGTGAAAAATGAGGGGGGGGGGAGGTAACACCTTCTTCAGTAAAAATTTTAAATACGTCTCTTCTTATAGCCTTAATACATGTTGTACTGGTGTGAACACACACGGAGAACTATTAGAACGGTGAAATGTTTCCACTACAGAAAATCACGTTCATTTGTTAACGGAATTGTAAAATCTATGACAAAGAAAAATATCCAGTTTAAAGTTCAGGCCGTTAAGAATAATTTTTTATTAATTACGTTTTCCTTGTGGTGACGTCATACCAAGCTGTAATAATATGTTTAATTTATGCTAGTAAAGCAATATAAAAATTGTGGAATTTATGACACTAAAGTTAAGTATAAAATTTAATTCGTTAAAAAGTGCAAAATTTTGCCGCTAAATCTGCAAAAAATGGTGAAAACTTCACGCCAATAAAATTATGCTTAATTTATGCTATTAAAAAATAAGAAAGACGGAAATTTATGCTGTTAACACTGTATAAAGGGTAAAATTTATACCACTGAAGTAGTAAAGAGGTTTAAATTTATGCTATTAAAGCGGTATAAGAAGTAAAACATTTATGTAATTGAGCGACCTGCAATTTGTTTTCGCCAGAAGAAATCGTGCAGAAATTTGATTACTTAAATTTTTTTCCACTGGTTTTGGGCAGGTAAACAATATTGCAAAAATGTAAATAGCTACCTTTAAGTCAATTTCCGAAGCTGTCAGTTTTAATGAATATATTTTCAGTTTTTCTCGAACACTAATAAATTGACATTAATAAATTCTTGAAACGTAAAATTATGAGTGATTTCCAGGTTTTAATAAGTTTGAGGATCAATATACAGACTTGAAACTGAAAATCACTGCATTTTCATTTTTTCGATAAATTGACAAAACTGATGGCTCTTTTAGAAGTTCGTATAACACAGGGTTTAACAGCAAACTTTCAGTTTCGAGCCAGCTCTGAGGAAATTGATTTGAAACTGAAAGTAATAGTTTGCAACCGTTTTCGACTCAAACGAAAAGCGTAGGTGTTTCCTGTTTTTGCAATTCCCTTACTTTTTAATTTGACTTATTTTTTTCAAAGCACATAGATCTTACTTAAACTGTTAGCAGTTTCTCATTTACTTTTTCTTCACTGCGTCTAAATTCAGTATAAATAACCGTCCGACGATTCAATATTTCCATAAACTGCGTTCCTAATAAAAAAAAAAAAATAGTACAATGGATAAATGATGAGGTAATAATAATTTTATGCTTGCGTTGTTGTGTTAATGATTCTCTTTGATGCGCGACGGAAGTTCCGTGTACAAAAAAAAGACATGAAAAAAAAAATCGAAAACAAACTTATTAGAAACTGATTTGCACTCGCCACAGTTTTTTCTGACACCTGCCCTTAAGTTCTGGCTCACAATGATAACTAACGGAAAAGGGCACTTACACAGAGTTCAAAAAATTAATTGCTACGAGTCTAGTAGTTCTGTGTTGTTCAGACGGGGGTGGAGAGGAGGGACTGTGTCACACTGCGTGCGTCGCTTCAATTTGTAAGTTCCGCTGTGACATTTTTCACCCCATCTGCTTCACGGACGCTACCTACAAAGTGTTTTGTGGCGTTGCGCAAGAACCTGACTGACCCCCTGCGTTCCGTTATTTCAGAAGTTTTTACATCACAACGAACAGGTCAAAGGTTATGGGAAAAAGAAAAAAAACAAAACAAAGTTGCACGTAGACAGTCCACCTGCACCCCCAACTTCCTCTGCTTTTCGTGGTCTGAAACGATGTAGTTACGCATTCCGCGACAATGGCTCTGGTTGATGCAGTCGACAGGAGGAGGGGGGGGGTGCAGGTTCCGGATCGGATGTGGGGCAGCAGGGAGGGGAGGGGGGGTGAAAATGAAACGACTGTTAGACGTTCACCCTCCTATGATGCCTAGGTATCGCACACCTTGAGTCCTATTCGTGGTCCGAATTTTCCGCATTAGCGGTCTGGTTGACTGATTTTGAGAGCAGCCTGATTCGTCACGTACTCAAGTCAGATTATATAAGTTAAAATCAAAATTACTATGATGGATTGGAAATAAAAGCATCTCTACGTAAACACACCGGACAAAAAAGTAACGAATGTAAACTTTATTCCGTAATATGGAGTTATATCACTACCTGCTTTAATTACAGCTTTAAGTTTGTTTGGCAAGCTATTAATATAAATCAGTAACACACATGGACGTCGCCAAGAGGGTGCAAGGGTGGGCTCAAGCCCATCCTGCCCCCCACCCAGTTCAAAATGGGCCATTTTTTAATATACTTAAACTTGAAAAAGTGCATTGTTTACGTCTCCCTAAAAAGGTTATCAAAATAGCATCCCTAGGGCCATGAAAATTCAGTTCTCCATTCTTCCAATTCTTTAGTTTAATCCTCTTTTTTATGTTTGTATGGGCAGGGGGTGAATGAGAAGAATGGATAGGAATTCACCGAGGGTGGTAATTACTAATTGCTCTGCTGTTTGTTTTCTTCACAAAATTGGGGATTCTAACACTGAAAGTGGAGTCTAAAGCTATACTAGCGCCTTGAGATTGCCCCGGGACAGTGAAATTGCAGAGAGTGGCTGACGACTGCTTTGTAGGAGAGGACTGCAAGGCAAAGTCGCTAGCTGGAAGGAAGGAAGTTAAGGAGGGGGGGGGGGAGGTATTGTGTCTGCGTGACACAACATTGAATTTGATTTGGATAAACAAAAAGGATATTTTCTTTTAAATAAATTGTTCTAGTACAGTACTATTTTTGTAAGCAAAAATTGAAAGTTTTAAAGAGAAATGCAAAACAATGCACCCAGAGCAAGCAAAAAGTTGAAGGAAATTAACACTAACTTTATCTTACACCAGTGGCGTAATTAGTCAGATCCATGTATGAGAAGGTCGGAATTGCACGAATTCTTTTGTAGCCGGTAGTGAAAAGCACTGAAGCCGACGCAGTGGTCTAATCGCTGGCTTATGACCATTCGTCAGAAAAGAGTCAGGGTTCGAATCCCGCGAGGCATGGATGTTGGGTTTGTCTTACCGCACGGGCTGCGCTCCCTTCCCTGGAGCAAGTGACCTTAAATTAGGCACGGGCGACTACTTATAGGCCATTGAGTGCCACGGTGGTCGTTTAACCTTCAATTAAAAGAAAAAAAAAATAGCATTAAAAATTCGTTCTTTCAGTGTTTCGTAAAAAAAGAAAAAAAAATTGCTATCAAGCTAGCCCCACCAAAAATAATGCTCACCCACCCGTCGCCCATCCTGATTGCGAAGTCTAGCGACGTCCCTGGTATCACATGCATATGAGAGTTATTCCACTCCATGATCAAAAGATCCATTAATTCCGCCAAATTTGCAGGGTGATATTTTTCTTCTTCACGGCCCTTAATAACATGATTTTTTTTTTCGATCACATTTAGATCGGGAGCATTTGCAGGCCAGTTGAGATGTGGAACGTCTCTCTGATGTTCATCAAACCAATTCAGCACAATTCTAGCTCGATGGACACCAGAGTTATCTTAAAACACAGGATCCACTATATGTCCTCCTTGTTCCCCAAACTGGAAATAATGCATTATTTAAAAGTGGCACATAACACCTATATTTCATGCGATCGGGCACCGCGACGAATAATCCAACTTTGGTACTTTAAATACAGACCCAAAATATGGCACTTCCACCTCCTTTTTGCATAGGCCTCTCGGTTAAATGCTTCTCCAACCTTCTCTGGAGTGACCATCATTGGAATACAAATAGAATCTGGATTCGTCAGACCATATTATTCGTCGGCACTGCTGAATCGTCCAATGACGATGCTTTTTTGCCGAAGCAAGAAGATTTTTCTCCGGGGTAGTTATTAACTTCGGACGAATCCGGGCAACAGGCCTGAATATGCCTAAGCCATGCAGTTCTCTGCATAGCGTTTGTTCTGGAACTGGTTTACTGGGTACTTGTTAAAGCAGTTCTTGAAGAGTCTGGAAATGTGCAGCACTTGCTAATCGTCCCAAATGCCTGTGATCCCAGTTTGTCACCATAGAGCTTCTACCACAGTTGCCCCGCCTACATTGTTAGCTTCCATAAGTCTTTCATTGGAGATAGACATTACTGACTTGGGCAGTCCAACAAATTTCGCCACCGATTGTAAGGAATAACCATGTTCTGAGCCAAAAATAATGGCCCCCTTTTGCCACTCAGTAACATCACCTTTACGATCCATAGTTGTACCTGTAAAAGGAAATACAAAATGCTACTGTTTCAAACGCACGCCTCAGACATCCGCAATCATAATCCAGCAGTTTTACTCTCGATATTTATACAACTAGTTACGTTTATCAACTTTATACTTATGTACATGTTTCAATCAACATCCCGTAGTTATTTGTACGTAGTATGTTTACGAGAGGTTAAGCAGCTCTCATATTATTGTACCTGTACTTTGTAATTGCATCATTGCCTTTCGTCTCAGTATACAGAGTGAGTGACGTAGCCAGAATTTCATTTCTGGGGGAGGGGAGAATTCCTATCTCACTCTTAGTGTATATATTTAGTTTTGTGTCTTTGGCCTCTTTTTCTTAAACTTTCCTAACAAATTTTTACCTCAAGCGGTTTCTGGCTTCTTTGTCTTTTGGCTCACATGTGCTGTAGCTTCTGCCCTATACGTTCTGCTCTAGTGCTTGCAATTATTGGCTTCTTACTCATCTGAAGAAATCCTTTTCTCAGTAGTTCACTGTACCTACGTGTATTACTTTCGTGGCCTCTAAACGAGCCCATAATTAATTGAAGAAGATTAAAAAAATCTACAATTAATTATTACTGTTAATAATAGGTGTCCTGGACTTCGCAAAACTAGTATTTTAGCCTTAAAAAAAATGTATTCATTTCGTGCATGGTTAATCCGCCATTCCTTTTTACTCTCCTGTCAGACCTTCCATGTTTTAGGTGCTCATCAATTTGTGTGTTTAATTTTTTACTTAGTTTAATTCCTCATAAAAATTTCAATAGTGTTATTATTAAAAATCATCTTTCGCTTTATCTTTGTACTTGTTTTGGGTCGGGCAAACGCTGCGCTGCCTGTTTAATTGCTACTTGACTTGCCTACGAAATTTGCTTTTAAATTGTAATTTATGAAGATCCCTCCTCTAAAAATTAATAATGGCATACAGCACAGGAAGAAACCCAAACGCCTTGGTCTGGATAGAAGAAAAATTCAACAAGCCCTGCTGAATAGCTCCAAAGATTTCGACTTTTCACTTCGTTGGTTAATCCTGTTATGTATATTTTCTTGTATTCTCTTTTCAAGATAGTTTCTTGTTCTTTTAAATTTCCTGTCAGTTTAAGATTCAACATGCTTTTTTCAGCACGTTAATATTTCTGTTGCAAATTGTCTTTCATTTTGTTTTTGGCTCTTAATATTTTTTCTTTGTCGTCATTGTTGCAATCTTCCGCCATCAGGTTTATCACAAAGCGACTTGTACCTCGGCATAATTTTTTTTTTTTTTATCATGAATGGAATACGGGATTACACCATAAATTTTGAAGATACGAATCCGTTTTCTGGTGTAAATATAACATGGATGGTAAGTCAGTCGGTATCCGTAAACTTGATAATTTCGTAGTCCTGGAGCGGTTATATTGAAATTAATCCGCAACTTGAAACTTGGTCGGTGGTGTAGTGGTTAGCATACTCAGGCGCTATCCGGAAGACCCGGGTTCGATTCCCGCTCCAGGACGACGAAATTTTCAAGTTTCCAGATATTGTCTGACTTACCATCTATGTCGTATTTACACCAGAAAACGGATTCACATCTTCAAAATTTTTATATTTTTACTTATTTTATTTTTCCATAGTTCTATTGTATTCTCTCTATCTCTATCTATCTATATATATATATGTATCTCAGGTTTGAGTCCCCGGTGAGGAATGGATGGTGTATTTGTCTGATATATGGCGCTGACTTTTCCCCCTCCCTGGAACCAGTGGCCCCAAATTAGGAACGAATGACAGCCTATAGCTCTTAGAGTTGCTCTTTGTGGTTATTAAATTCCAAAGAGAAAAAAAGTGAGGATTCAACCGCAAGGAAATTTTCTACATGAGAAAAGTGTATATGTTCCCATACAGTAAAATCACCTGCCGCAGCATACGCCGGACTAACATTTCTAGTCTTTTTGCAGCCTTCATAGATATGGAGCCACGGGACAATTGTCTCTCAGTCGCTACACCTTGGAAAGTGTACATCCCCGCGAGCTAAAGCTTTGTGAAAAACTGATTCCTTCCTAAACTGTGGCGCGTGAAGAAAAGTGGAAAGCGAAACAGATTTTCATACCGAAAAGGCATTTTGGTCAGCTTACAAAAAATTTTTATTTCCAAATTTCACACCACGAAATTTGTAAAAGTGCTTGTGTCGGAGGACAAGCTGAAAAATCTCGTGCTAACATCCCGTTTCACTGCATATCTTGCCTGAATTAATGCCTTATTTGTTAATATGGATGAATTTAATATTAATGAGACTGAAAATGCGTCGAGGCCAACAAATACGCTCTTGTCGAAAACAAAAAGGGGAAGAGTAAATGCTGTAAGTTGTTTCGTCTCATTAAGAAACAAGAATATGTTTTACAGCAACACCAATTCTCGCAAGCTTGTGATGAGTTTAAAATTTCCAAAATGGGAATGTTGATTTTATGACTGTTCCTTCCTTTTGAGGGGCAATAGTGAAATCAACATCCACATTTTGAAAATTTTCAACTCCTCGGAAGCTTGCGAAAATTGATTTTGCTGTGAAACATTCTGAAGCTTGATATGTCGTCTATAGGGTGTGCCATATAAAAGAGACCCGAGTATAATGAACGACAACAGTCAGGCAATGTTACTATACATGGTAAAGAATAGTTGAAATGACAGAAAACAGGAGTAATTTAACTGCATTTACAACAATTGCTGAAAGTGCTGTCTTCCGACATCAAGATACAGCTGCACACGACGGAACATGTTCGTAACGCGCCACAACTCACTGACAGTAATCTGGGCTATGGCATCCGTAATGTTCACTTTTAATTCATCAAGTGTGTGTGTGTGTGTGTGTGTGTGTGTGTGTGTGTGTGTGTGTGTGTGTGTGGATTAGTTGCGTACACTTTCCCTTTCAATGCTCACCACAGATAAAAGTCACAGGTGTGGAGATCGGATGATCTGGGTGGCCATAGTCCCTTCGATACAGCTCTGTCCTCCCCAAACACTTCATCATGCACAGCACGTAGACTGTTACGCGCTGCATGCGCCGTTGCACCATCCTGCTGAAAGAAAGCATATGTTTGCTGTTCTTCTGTAAGTGAGGCAACAAATGGGTTGAACAGTTGCTGAACATAGCGCTCAGAGTTGATTGTATCAGTTAAAAAGAATGGGCCGACTATTCGCTTCGCAGACACAGCACACCAAACGCCTATCTTTTTGGTCATACAGAGGAGTCTCCATTGACCGTCTGGGATTCGTGTCGGTCTAAATCCTGCTGTTCTGCGCATTGACATACCCGGACAGATGAAACCATGCTTCATCTGTCATGTAATAAAGTGTTGGGTCCATTTCATTGCTGACAATGATCTCCTGAAACCACTTACAATATTGCATCCGTTTTGCATAATCAGGAGTTTTAAGTTCTTGGAGCGCCATAACTTTGTACGGCCGAAAATGCAAATCCACCTAAAGTATGCGTCGGCATGACGTGGCAGATATTCCCGTTGCAGACGATAATCGGCGAATCGATTTCAGAGGGCTTTGTAACATCATTGTGCACACATCCTTGATATTGTCTTCAGTACGAATTGTATTGGGTTTGTTTCTTTTCCTGTTGCACACGTTCCGGTTTCACGAAATTTCCGCACTAACTTCTGTACCACTGATTTCGCCGATGCTGCACAATGTGGAAATTTTTCTGTAAAGAACTCATTTAAAACCTTGTATGAGTTATTTCTAAAATACTGTTCCACAATAAAAATTCGCTGTTCTGTACTTTAAACCATTTCCGTTGCCTTTGTTCTCTCTTCACTTACACTTATGACCGCGTACCTACACTGCTCTGGCTGTGACTAACCACTCCGGAGAATTTCTTTGCAGCTGTACACGCAGAAACCGGTTAAAAGTGGAACAAAGCGATTTTAACTGGAAACCCGCCAAACAACGTCTGGACACGGGGCCTCTTTTATATGGAGCACCCTGCAGAAAACTACAGAAACTTAAATTAAACGTACAAGTTACTTAATTAAAAAAAAATTGAATGTAACAGAGCCAAAATCAAGCTGAACAGCCTTAACGTTACTGGCGAGGTATTTTTCGACTCTCGCAGATGTGTTTGAAAACATGTGTAAAACAGTTAGATTACGTGAAGAACGAGAGTTTCAACACTTTCTGTGAGTGAGTAAATTTTTCGTTTCTGTAATACAGTTATATGATTTCTATATAACCTACGATACCCACTGCGGAGGGGCTTTTTGAACGCCCTGTGTTTATACATATGTGATTATGTGTTATAAACCGAATTTCGAATTTATAGTTCAAAGCAGATTTTCCCGGGTCAGGTCCGGTCCAGTTACGTGACGCCCGGGTCCAAAATTTGACCCGTTTCCAACTCCGCTTCCCACTGTTCTAGAATAGAAGAATGTTAATGACAGCACGCAGGCCGAAATTTCAACAGTGCAGTGGAATCTAGGTGTGCTAGTGGAAGAGTGTTGGTAGGAAAGCAATGGGAATCGAGTGCAACAAATGCTCACCAAGCGAGTTGTGAAAGAGAACTCTACCACCCACTTCAAGGAGGCTATACCCGGGGGGGGGGGGTATCAGTCAGCAGAGATGAAAGAACGCGCTCTTCTCCTTGGGAAAAAGAGAACGGGTGTGGTTGACGCACATGTACTTAGTGGTTTTCTGGGCATCGACTGTAGAGAGTGATAGGGGAGTAATTGAATGGGGACATGGCCTGAGAGGGAACAACAAATAAAAATTCAGACTTGAGTCCACTTCTCCTTTCACCCTTGAAGTGAGCGATGCTTTAGTAAGAACTGTGCTACTTTTGTTTCATGTGCGTCATTTAACAGCTGTCGACTCATGTAGCGGTCAAGTAGGAAATTCTTAACATTCATGTGACAGAATTTCTAAG
The DNA here is from genome assembly GCA_039090855.1 of Macrothele yani. Lineage (NCBI taxonomy): Eukaryota > Metazoa > Arthropoda > Arachnida > Araneae > Macrothelidae > Macrothele > Macrothele yani. Next base: position 13,298,495 of record CM077024.1, read on the forward strand.
GGAAATTTTTTAGCTTTGAACAATAAAGTAGCTATCATCAAAGACACAGCAAATTGCAAATAAATGTTGCAGTGTGTTATGACATACAGGGTGCATAGGAAAGTCCATTTAGCCTAGAATAACTTGCAAACGGAGAGAAGTACAGTTATAAAAGTGAGATAACGGTATAGTAAAGCGACTACGCCCGACTGAATGCAGCCAATAGCAGCGCCTCTAGTGGCGAAATGCGGAAGTTAGCCATTGCAAATCGAAAATGAAAAGAGATACACCAAAATTTCCAATTACAAAGTTCTAGAGCATCAATTATTTAGTACAAAAAGACATTTTTTTTTCACACGGATAAGATAAATTGTCGCCTGAATACCCTACAATGTCCGAAATCGATGCGCGACGATTCGAATCTGCATATTCACGTTTCGCAAATGTAGCAGTATGCAAATGCAGATTGTGACGTTGTACCGTACATACGATATAAAAACCAGTAACAGGATGTACCCTGATCAGAAGTTTAGGTCTACGTACGCTGTGTGAGAATGGTGAGCTTGGATTTCTGGGGTTACGTAAAAAATCAGGTGTATGCAACAGCGCCTACAAGTCTGCTGCATCTACGTCGTCGTGTTACAGATGCTTGCAATAGTATGACACCTTCCATGCTGAGGAATGTGCATGCAGAGTTACTTTCACGATACAAATGTTTATCGTGGGCAATGGCGAACTCATCGAACATACTCGACATTAACTTTTTATCACTGTGTGCCAGTTTGCCTTTTTTGTTTTTGTTTTGTCTGACGTCATCAAACTGTATTGACATAAGTACGCATTTATGCAATAAATTGTGTGTATTTGCTCATATCTATGCCTGTTCCCTTCAAACGTTCACACAAAAGGTCGCGCATCGATTTCGGACATTTTAGGGTATTCAGGCGACAATTTATCTTATCCGTGTGAAACAAATGTTGTTTTGTACTAATTAATTGATGCTCTACAACTTTGTAATTGGAAATTTTGCTCTATATCTTTTAGTTTTCGATTTGCAATTACTAACTTCCGCTTTTCGCCACTAGGGGCGCTGCTATCGGTTGCATTCGATCGGGCGTAGTCATTTTACTATACCGTTATCTCACTTGCATAACTACCTCTCTCCGTTCGCAAGTTATTCCAGGCTAAAGGGACTTTCCTATGCACCCTGTATATAAATATGTATCGATTGATGGAGAAAAGCTGGAGATAACTACACTGGCGGAAAGTGAAAAAAGAACACCAAGAAGGAATTGGCGGACGATCATGAAAATTACATATGTTAATGGGGTCGAGTTTACGTAGGTGTGATGTTAATTTCGGGACCAACCGGTGAGCGCTTACGCCACAGCACGGCATAATATGCAAATTATCGTCGGTGGTATTTAAGGAGTACGGCGAGGTGAATGTAATCAGTCGTCGGCGTACGGACACGTGCGAAGATCCTGAAGAAGCTGCAATGCCTGTACGTGTACGATTTCAGCAGTTATCGTACTTTGAGCGAAGTCGTCTATTCGGACTCCGCGAGGCCGGGTGGTCGTATCGTCGTATTGCGGAGCGAATTGGACGGGAAGTATCGGTGGTGGCGTAGATGGTCCGAGGAACATTTCCACACGAGAAGACGTGGAACCGGGAGTCACAGACGAACTGAGGAGCGGACCGATCGACGCATAAGAAGAGCAGCGATGTCAAGCAGAACATCCACTGCGACGTAAATCCGAGCTGCCTTTGCACCTGAGGTGACGGTGCGATCAATCCGCAACCGTCTAGTGGATGCAGGACTACGTGCACGTGTGCCTCTGGCATGTGTACCTCTGACTCCAGCCCACCGTCAGGAACGGCTGCAGTGGTGTCGCCAACGTCTGCACTGGAGAACGCAATGGCGATCTGTCGTGTTCAGCGATGAAAGCAGATTCTGCTTGGGAGCCTCCGATGGCCGTATGCGCGTTCGCAGACGCACAGGGGAGCGTCTCCACTCTTCTTGCATCCGCCAGTGACACACAGGGCGTACACATGGTCTCCTGGTGTGGGGAGCGATCAGCTATCGCTCCCATACACAACTGGTGTTTGTACCGGGTACGTTAAACAGCACCTCCTACATCAACAACATCATTCAGCCCGTTGTTGTGTCATTTGTAAGGTCGGTCCATCGTGGTGTTTTCCAGCAAGATAACGCACGCCCACACACGGCACGTGCAACGTAACATGCACTTCAGGGCGTGAGACAACTTCCATAGCCTGCACGTTCACCGGATTTGTCCCTCATTGAGCACGTGTGGGATTTTATGGGACAACGACTTATCCGGTCCCCACGGCCAGTCACGACCATCCCCGATTTACGCGTCCAGGTTGAGGATGCTTGGAACTTAATACCCCAAACTTACATCCAACATCTGTACGACAGACTCCATGCCAGAATTGCACAGTGTGACTCAGTTCATGGCGGTTCAACCTCGTACTAATCATGTTACATGGAAATGTTATTTTTCAGTTTACCAGCAAATACAGCTGTATTTTGCCATAATGTTTTGATCAGGTTATCCTCTATTCCGTTATTATGCTGTATAAATTTCGTTGGTATCAGACGTCTTCTTGGCGTTCTTTTTTCACTTTCCGCCAGTGTAGTTCCTATACATTCACCTTGGGCAGCAGATATCAAGCTGGGGACATGAAATTAATCAGCGTATGAAACTTGGCTGTAGAGCTTATGGAAAGAAAACAGTACAATTTTTAAGAGCAATATGTTATTATTCTTAAAAGAAAAGTGTTTAATCAATGCATTCTTCCAGTGCTTACGTACGGAGCAGAGACGTGGATCTTAACTAAAAAAGACATACAAAGACTGCAAACAACTGAACGATGCATGGAGATATGCATGCTTGTTGTAACCAGGAAAGATAAGAAGAGGAACTCTTGCTTAAGGAAAATGACAAGAGTGGAAGACATCATGATCAGACTAAAATCCCTGAAATGGCAATGGGCTGGATATATTGACAGAAGGACGGACCGCCGACGCACAACCAAAATTTTAGACTGGATTTCCAAGGGGCAGGAAAGACCCAGAAGACCACATAGGCGATGGCGGCGGGGGATGAAATTCGATGGCATACGGGAGTGACATGGAGGAGACTGGCTCCAGACAGAACACTATGGAAGAAACTTGGGGAGATCTTCATCCAGCAGTGAATTGATAATTGTTGACAATGATGATGATATGAATAAGTAATATAATCGTACATGCATATTGTCACGTACGCATATTTCTACATGGTGTGATTTTTCGCTTCAAAACGGATTCAGCGAATGCCCGGATTTAACGAGTGTTTCCTCGGTCCTCAGCTCTCCCGTTATAAGCGGGTTATATTGTATTTACACAGATTTCGTTGACTTAGAAAATACAAAACAGAAAGAGGATCCAGGTTCCTCCCGCAATGAAGCCTTGTTGCTTGACAGTTTTAGCTCATAGTTCAGCTTTTCGCTAATAATTTTGTTACTGTGCGTGGTACTTCACATCCCAATTATCCGGAATAAATATTTGAAAGCTATATAATCCTGGGAATGTGGAAAAAATGGAAGATTAAGCAGTCTTGGATTGCTTTTAGAAATATTGAGTGATGCATTCAGGAAAAGTTTCCCATTTCTCTTAAAAGGAAATTTTTCATTCACCTCACGATTCCAATCTTAACATCTGCTGGAAACACATGGACATTGAAATGCAGATCAGTCAGAAAAATACGACATGCACACGCACATAAAAGAGAGAAGAATAAAGTCAGTCATTACCTTGAAGGGTGAAAAAGAAGTACTTGATAAGAAATTGAAACAACATTCATTAATGATCCTTCAACTAATGAAATGGAAATGAGGAAGTCACCTCGCCCGAAGAGAAGATGGTCTAGTAGAGTAACTATATCAAAACAAAAACTGGGACATCGAAAATGAGGAAGACCCAAATAAAGATTATTACACGAGATAAAAGAACTGCATATGGCAAGAGGATGGGAGTGGGGGCGAAGATTAAGAGCGAAAAATAGAGTTCACTTGAGAGAAAATCCAGAAGCTTTCGCCCATCAATGAAACTAACTAGGCTGACAGAAAAAATAAAGATTAAAATTTCGGTTACAGTTATTACCAAGCCACTTAATTAAGATGATATATGTCAAACTATGAAAACAGTCTCTGACCGTAGTAGTGAAAATTTCTCTGGAAAAACACTACGAAACACTTTAGAAGGCAGTGGACATCAGAAAAGAGCGCACGTTACAGGTTAGATATAAGTTTGAGCTCAGAAGTTACCAACTAACTACTAGTGGGAATTCATGGATTAAAACTGTTCTAAAACCTCGAAGAATCCAATAGGCCATTAGTGAGTTGCCACAGGAAGGAAGGACAGACAGTGTAATGTTCCAAAGAGCAAAATAATAAATCATCAGATTACAGTTACGCAAAAACGGTGGCAAAATGTTGTGATAACTCATAGAATGATATTAGAAAAGAAAACACAATGATTAAGACAGATCGCAATCAATTACACAGCAATGGGAAACCCTAATGCGATAGGATGCCGTTAGTACCCATATAATTAAATGTATCTGAGGTGGCTAAATTCTTTCGTCAAAGCAGGACGATACACGTAAAATAGAGTTAAGACGCCTCTCGTCCAAAACTTAATGAATTTAATGGATTTCCAAGAACAATTAATTTGGTTTCTGTGCTTATCGTTCTGCCAGCGAATGAAGAAACTTTTGCTGATCTCTGCGTTTCCGTCCGTTATTATTAACACGCACCATGACCTCTCCTCACGGGGAGCTTAATCACCAACCCCAGCAATTTACTGCGAAGCACCCAGGAAATACCATTCAGCTATGTGTAGCCCGAAAGAAAGAGCTTTCCTCTTAGCTTCGGGACGACGTGCGGACATTGACTCTCAACGAAGAATGAGAAGCAAGAGACCTTGTCCTGCCAAGCATTGTTCTTAGACCTTCTTAAATCCTCAAAAGCTTTAAATTCTTTGTTTGTTTGTTTTGAGGTTTAAACGACCACCATAACCAACTCGATGGGCTATAAGCAGTCGCCTGTCTCTAATTTAGGGCCACTGGCTCCAAGGAAGGGAGAGAGAAGGGGCGTAAGAAAAACACAACATTCGTGTCTTACCGGGATTCGAACCCGGACCCATCTTGAACGAATGATCAGAAACCAGCGCTTAGACCACTGCGCAGCCGAGGCGGCTTAATTCCTTTGACTAGCCACCTTAGGAAGTTAATCTTTTTGTCGGGTTTACTTTTAAGATCTTAGCTAATCCCGTTTGCTCTAGCCACTGACACACAACGATAAACATCTGCTACCAACATCAATACAATCATATTAGAAAATACAAATTAGTATATACCGCAGTTCTTACCGTCATACCTGTTTACCAAGAAGTGTGTGTGTGTGTGTGTGTGTGGTGTAACAAGCACCATGAGCAACTTAATGGCTATAAGCAATCACCCGTCCCGAATTCCGGGCTACTGGTTCCAGGGAAGGGAGAGAGCCATTGTATAACCAACACATTACCATGCGTCACCGGAATTCGAACCCGAACCCCTCTCGGAGGAATGGTCGAAACCCAGCGCTTAGACCACACCACCACCAGGGCGGACTTAACCAAGATTGCTAATCTTTTGCTGTTCGGCGCTAACCTACCTTTGTCTTGCGGATGCTACTGAAAATGGTGCAAATAAAGAAGCGTCTCGAGTGATTTGGTCCTGAACGGGGTTGGAGAATCCTACAATTGTGTTGTAATAAATATATCTCACATTTAAAAATAATCCCATTTTGTGTCGCTGTTTTTAAATGCAGTAGTAAAGATGCAGATAAAAATGGCCTAATTCTCAAAAATTTGCAAGGATTATAATTTAAGTTCCGAAGATTTGGCGAGCTACGTTACTGAAATATAATACGCATGTTTTTTTTTTTTTTTTCTAATTCCGTTGTAGTTCGTTTTATTCTTTTCAAATAAATAATTTGCCTGCTATTTGTAATTTTAAATATCTGTCTCAGGTAATTATCTCTCTCTCTCTCTCGTCTGCTAATTGCGGGTTGAGTTCCACAAAGACGACTATGCGCTCTTGAGAATGACTGGCAAATTAATGCAGCCGGCTTGCCATTCCTCTGCTGCATACGGGTAAAGGACAAAGTACGTCCGGGCCTGACTTCACGGGGAACCATCTACACATTCGCGCCCCCAAACGAAGGGAGTCAGCGGAAAACTTCGGGAAAAACCGCAGACTAGATGGCCGGCAGGACCGGGATTCGAACACCCCTCAGAAACGCTCAAGTAATTGCAATCACGTTTTTCCTGATAATATTCTGCACCCCTGACTGGTTGAATCTCTTTCCTAAAACGAACAGGTTCATGCATTTTGTCCTTGTCAGTTATATAAATAACACTGGTCAACAACAAAAAAATAATTTCTGGCCTGGACTTTTGCAGCTGTTTTAGGACTAATTTCAGGAGGCTGATTCCAAATCTGATCTCAGAGTTTCTCTATCACATCTCATTTTTATGCTATCGACATACCCCATTTTCATTGATTTTACCCGAAATTAACTCTTTGTCACCTATGATTGCAAGTTGTTGCGTGTCAGTGACTGCTTTAGTGTTAAAATGTGGTGTTGTATTTTTAGGATAGTGTGTTTATAATATCATTTTATGTAGATATCCACAGTTATTTAATATTTTGCTTCTGCAGGTCGTGATCTAACAATGGCTACAACATCCGAAAGAAGGAAATGCAGTAATGACCCAGATATCTTCTGCTACATCTGTGGCAGCTTCACTTTGCAGGATCAAAGGCGCAACATCAATACCTTTGTCAAGAAGGTTTATCTTGCCTACTTTAAAGTACGACTTGGAAACCAAGACAAAAATTGGGCTCCTCACAAAGTGTGTAAAACCTGTGTTGAAACTTTGCGATCATGGTCTAAAGAAAATAATGCTGAGCTGAAGTTTGGTGTGCCAATGGTTTGGAGAGAACCTACAAACCATTTGGATAACTGTTACTTCTGCCTTGTCAATGTGAAAGGTTTCAATAAGAAAAACAAACAACACTTACAATGCCCAGATATCCCTTCTGCCAGACGACCAGTTGAGCACTGTGAGGAAATACCCGTCCCTGTATTTACTGAGCTACCAGAGATTGATGTTGAATCCCTCAGTTTACCTGCCGTCTACAGTTGATGATGATGCTCAGATCGAATATACGCCATCTGATGCAGATTGTGATAAAATTTCTCTGTTTAGTCAGCCTGAATTGAATGATCTTGTAAGAGATTTGTATTTGCCGAAACAGTCTGCTGAATTGTTGGCTTCCATGCTGCAAGAGAAAGGACTACTCAGACCTGGCAATAGTGTCTCCTTTAATCGTAACAGAGAAGCAGCACTGCGAAAGTACTTCCATTCAGATGGTCAACTTGTTTATTGTAATGATGTTGAAGGGCTTCTTCTCAATATGGCACTGCCCGCATATGATTCAAGTGAATGGAGACTTTTTATTGACAGTAGTAAAAGGAGTTTGAAATGTGTGTTACTTCACAACAGAAATATATATGGTTCAATCCCAATAGGACACTCTGTAAAAATGAAAGAAGAGTATGCCAACATCAAGATTGTTCTGGATAGATTGGAATACCATGTTCATGGATGGGTAATTTGTGTTGATTTGAAAATGGTTAATTTTCTGCTGGGTCAGCAAGGAGGTCACACCAAATACCCTTATTTCCTGTGCTACTAGGACAGTAGGGCTACATTAGAACACTGGGTTAAAAAGAACTGGCCACCAAGAATCAGTTTGACGCTTGGTGACAAGAACATCAAGAATGAGCCTGTGGTTGATAGGAATAAAATTGTATTTACCCCCACTGCACATAAAACTTGGGTTAATGAAGCAATTCGTCAAAGCTCTTGATCACACTGGAGACTGCTTCAGCTATATATGTTCTACCTTTTCAAGTCTCACTGCCGAGAAGAAAAAGGCAGGAATATTTGATGACCCTCAGATAAGAACATTCATCAGGGATCTACAATTTGTTACAACAATGACTGCGGCAGAGGCTAGAGCTTGGAATACATTCTCTGATGTGGTGCGGAATTTCCTTGGAAACAGCAAAGCGGACAACTATCGAGAGATTGTGGAGGAGCTGCTCTTGAGTTTCCAAGCACTTGGATGTAGAATGAGCATCAAGGTTCACTACTTATATATTCGCAACTGAGTGCAATCTTGTTCCTCAACATTCACTGTACTATATTATTTGTACTCTCTATTTTATCAGAATTTTTTTGTTTGTCTCACTATTGTACATAACTTTTAATAGATCAATTATTGTATAGAATCCTATGAATTGTTCGAAGCATGAGCTACTTATAATTGTAAATTTCTTTTCACGCTTTTTTTAAGACTCTGTTCTCATCCTCTTCACATGTATCATTTCGTGTATAACTCATGTGTAAATTTTTTTGTTTTTCATTACTCATCTTGCTGAATTATGTATTCTCTCTGCGTTGTCAGAGACTATTTCTTTTTACCACCTCTGACAAATCAATATATATAAATTGTAACTTCTCATTGTACAGAATCATGTATATAGGTCGTTTCACGAACCACAGACATCTGTAAACTTTGTGGTTTTTACAGTATATTCTTATCTTCAATTCCTGATTCAACAGTGTAATTTTACTTTTCAGCTGTGTAAATTTGTGTTCTCCAATACTCACTGTGATGAGTTGTGTCTTCTCTCTGTATTTTCAGAGATTATTTTTTCTTTTGTATTCTCAGGAAAATTATTGTATATAACTATTTTTCATATCACCGTTGTATGTAACATGTAGTACCGCGAGCCCCATTCATCTGTAAATTTTTCATCATCTGTCTTTCGAACTTTCGATTTCATGTTTGTCCCTTGATCACCTGCAACCTCCTGGTTTTTCAGGTCACCCACAATGTATCACCTTTCGGTCAGAACTTTTTTTTTTTTCATCAATATTGTGTAAAATTTATACTCTATAGTGCTCATCATTCTGGATTGATTTTACTCTCTGTATTACCAGAGATTCATATTGCCTCGCCAGATTTCTACTGCACTTAATTGTTGTCATGCAAACGTTGCACCGAATCCTGTAATTAACGTAGCGCAAGCTGCACATTCTGTTAATTTCTCATCACCTGTCTTTTGAATCTATGTCTGCAAGCTCGAATTCTGTATTATTCCTTGCATCAATACTGTGCAAAATTAATATTGTATAACGCTCTTCTAGCTGAATTGTTCCTATTCTTTGCTTTGTCAGAGACTTTTGTTGCCTCACCAGACACTCGAGTGTAATTAACTGTTTTTTTACTATCATCAATGTACAGAACCGTGTAAATAAGCAGTAGCGTAAGCTACAAGCATCTGTAAATATTTTTTTTTTTGTCATACATCATTTGAGATGATTTATTCAAGCACATCTCCTGTATCTTTCTTCTAATAAATACTGTGTGAAAACTTGGCCCAGTTTCCAGATAACATGGGTCACGTGAGCGAAGAGCAAGGTAAGCGCTTTCATCAAGACATTAAAGTTATGGAAAAACGTTACCAAGGCCGATGAGACTCAACCATGATGGCAGATTACTGCTGGTCCTTGATGAGAGGCATTCCACAAGCTGTACATCGGAGATCGTGAAAGAAGATGTCGTTTATGCAGATGTAACATCACTAATGTTAATAACCTTTTTGTACATATTTTTCTTATCTTCACGATTCAATTCTTACATGGTAATATGCATTCACTCACATTGATATGCAGTCACTCTCACAACTTTGTGCTGCGGGTCATTAAAGGTTTGTTTCATTATTATTGTATCTTATCTGATGCTTGTTATGTCTGTTTAGCTATTCGTATATGAGCATAAATTTGCTGTTTTTATTGAAAATGCAATATTTGATATCTCAAAAACCTGATGTGATAGACAAAAACTGATGCCAGATTTGGAATCAGCACCCCAAAATTACCTTAAACCCGTTGTAATACCTTATGCCAGAAAAAGTGTGTTGACCAGTGTAATGAAACAAAATTTAAAAATGAAAGACAAAAAGACAAACATAATGCGCTTCACGATGCAGTTCTTACAAAGTGACATATTGCTAAAATTAATTTAAACTTCGCTCAATAAGCAAAGAAACATTATGCATTACGTTACTGTCCAGAATTCCTATTAGCTGGTGCATCTTTTAAAAGCTAACTATTTCACCTTCCTTGTTTCGAGGGCGAGAGGAGGATTAACGTAGAAGAAGATGTACGATACGGAACTGAAATGATATATGAAACAGACACCGCATTTTTCTACTTTTTTTAAAAGGTTAACTGCGAGGAGATTAATTTTCCATCAGACAAGAAGCATTTAACAAATAAAAGTTTTCTACTAATACCTGCTAGAACCCTCTCTGTGTTCCCCGCTGTGTTATTTTTTTACAGACTGTTACTTCGTCTGTTTTTCAGAGGACCCCCTGCCCGCAAGATTCTTGGCAGGTGACCGTGGTATTGGAGACCTCGTACGTCCCGCTGGGTCCAGTAACAAAAAATCAACCTGTTCGGAAGCTTTTTTTGAGGGGGAGGAGGGAGGGGCGTCACTGATGCCCACAGTTAAATGAAGGGAAAATATGCGAGTGGAAGAGACTGTAGAAAGAAAGAACACAACGGAAGAAGCATGGCTTCGTTTGCTTCGTGCGTGTACGAAAGAGTCTACACCACCAGGCGCGGACTTGGCCTGTAGGACAAATAATAAAAAAAAATCGTGTCACAAACAATATAATTTCCTTTGTACGTTTGTCCCACTTTGGTGGCACAGTGGACAGAGCGTTTGCCTGTTTTAATTGTCGAATCCCTGCCTCGACCAATATAATTTTTATTTATTGTAAGGTTCATGAAACATAAAAAGTCCGTACCATAAAAACTAAGAATTTTTTTTTTGAGTTAGCAACAGTGCGAAGGTGAAAAATAACCACGCAGACGACTAACTGAATTAAGGAAGTAATATCTATAGCAACAGATTAGCCGTGGCAGAAGATTTTGATTTTATTATTGCGCAGTTGTTTAAGGTACGTCTGCATTTCGCCATACAACTATGGAGGTGAGGGATTCAGAGTTAAGAAGTGAAATGCGTTGTGCGATAAGATTTTGCTATCGTTTGGGTAAAACGGCTCCAAAAACAGTTGATTTAATGAAAAAAGCTTACAAAGATAAATATTTGGGTGAGTCAACGATTTTTAGATGGCACTATGATTTCAAAAAAAAGGGGAGTTTGTCAGGAAAACTCGCTCCTAGGCCTGGTCGACCTGAAAGTGTTGCTACGGAGCGTGTTGTTAACACTGTTTGTGCAATCCTGCAAGAAGATAGACGAATGACGTGTGAAGACATAGCGGCGTCAACTAATGTTCAAGGGCATTCCGCATTCTACTCGTCAAATTACTGCTTCATCGTGTGTGTTCCAGATGGGTACCTCATCACCTGACGAGAGAACAATTGTCAGCCAAAGTTCAGATGTGTCATGAATGAAAACAAATGATTGCAAAGGATCCAAACTTTCTGAACGTAGTAATAACTGCCGATGAAACATGGGTCCATTATTTGGACCCCCTCACGAAACGCGCAACGAGTGTCTGGAAACACACAAGTTCGCCTCCTCCGAAAAAAGTCCGCCAAACCTAATCAGCTGGGAAAGTGATGATGATAATTTTCTTTGATTATAAAGGGCTGCCAGCACGCCGTTCCTCCACAAATTACTGTCAATGCTGAGTATTACATTTCAGTCTTGAAGCGTCGGCGACGACATATATCGATTAAGCGACCGGAACTGTTGGGCAAGTGGACCCTATACCATGACAACGCCCTCCCACATGTGCCTGCTTGTGTTCAACAGTTTCTTACCAAATGCAGGACTGAAATCATGCCACAGTTGCCTACAATCCTGAACTCGCCCCGTGCGATATCCAGTAGTTTCCAACAATGAAGGAGAAGTCCCGCGGCGCAACATTCAACACGGATTCTAACGTTATTCAAGCTGCACATTGGTAGCTAAAGCAGCTTCCACAAAATGTCTTCGCCGCATGCTTTGAAATGTGCATGGATTGAACGATGGGACCGTTGCATATCATCCGAGGGTAGATACTTTGAGAAAGAATAACATATTTTGCTGTACCTATATTTCTTCATTTTGGGTGATTTTACTCTCAGGTTTTATGGAACGGTCGTTGTGTGTGTGTGTTGGTGTGCAAAGTATTGCATCATTTGCAAAAACCGTGAATTTTTAAGTTTGACTTTTTTTAACTAATTAATTTTCATAGTTATTTCATCATTTATATGTCCTTAGATGCGAAATTTAATGAAGCTTTCGAAAAGTCTTAGTTTTTCCTGTAGCTAACCCCTGTTTTTAAGATATATTACAAAAATCATGACCAAGTCGAAATAATTATGAAAAGGATCATTTATGCAATACTCAGGTTTACAGCAATCAATCGTTTTTGTAGTTTATAAGAAATGAAATAGCATTTAAATACAGAAATATAATGAATCCAAATTATAAAATGTACCTAATATTTTGTTGCCCAGCTTTGGCTTTAATCTCACAGCTCCGCATCTTGCTGGCATACTGTGAACCACGGTATGTAAAAGACTGGACTGAACAATACCATTCCGAATTTGAATTAGATCTTCAATTAGTTGAATTTTGGTTAACCGGAAGATTGTGTAGTTATAAATCAGTAAATACTAACAAACGTTGATATCCGTTTTTATTGGCGTAATTCTTGCAGTTCTCGAAATTCCCATTCTCTTCTCGGGATTTTTTTGCATGTTTTGCTTTTGATAGGTAAGACTTTGGGGGGGGGGTTACATTTTGGCATATCTGGATTTCGCTTCTTAATAAAAACGAAGATATTTTTACAGCTCTGAATAAAGCTATCGCAGAGAAATTCTCGGAATAAAATCTTAGACAGTCCCTCTGATAGAGAGCATGCTAGGGACATCCAGCAGCAATTAAATACCGTTTAAAAGATAAAACACAAAACTATATTGATAAGTAATATGTAATATACGATAAATTCCATATATTTCAATCTAATTTTCAACATATTCTCCGTGAATTAAGACATTTATCATATCATGGCACAAGTTTATGTATACCCTCCTCATAGAAGTCTGTCACCGGGTTCTAGATACCTTAATGTACTTTTCAACATATTTCCCCGTGGATGTTAAGGCATTTGTCATATCGTGGCACAAGTTTCTGGATACCATTCTCATAGAAGTCTGCCGCCTGAGTTTTCAGCCACCGCTCAATCGTCGTCTTCAGGTCATCGTCGTCATCGAACCGCTGGCAGGAGAGATATCGTTTCAAATGGAGAAACAAATGATAATCACAGGGTGCCAAATCTGCGCTGTAGGGAGGGTGGACCAGCTGTTCCCATCCAGATTTGGCGACCAGGTTTTACGTCACAATCGTGACAGGAGGCCTTGTGTTGTCATGGAGAACAACAACAACTCCCTTGCTTAGCATGCCGCGTCGTTTGTTTTGAATTGCGAGACGCGATGTTCTCAGTGCTTCGCAATAAACAGCCGCGTTTACTGTCGTGCCTTCAGGAAAGAATTCCATCAATAAAATTCATTTTCTGTCCCAAAAGACAGTGTATATGACCTTCCTCGTTGACATAGTCTGTTTGAATTTTTTGGCCGTTGGCGAACCCGTGTGTTTCCATTTCAGGGACTGCTGTTTCGATTCAGGTGTGATATTAGAGACCGAAGTATCATGTCCTGTCACTAGATGGCCTAAAAAATCCTCGCCTTCCTCCACGCACTTCTCCCAAAATTCCAGAACAGGTCCCATGCGCTTCGTTTTGTGCTCTTCCGTCAACACCTTTGGTACCCATCGTGCGCACACTTTGCGGTACTGAAGTTTTTGTGTACAGATTTCGTGCAGTAATAATTTCGAAACTTCAGGAAAATGTTCCCGAAGATCAGAAATTGTGAAACGTCAATTCTCTCTAATGTTTCGTTCACTCTCTCCACTCAAATCTACCGTGATCGGAGAAGGTCTACCAATGCGCAATTAGTCATGAAAGCTCTGTAGTCCTTCATTAAATATTCGAACCCACTTCCGCATCATTCCTGCACTCATTGCTTTTTGTTCGTAAATTTCGCAAATTTGCCGATGAATCTCACTTAGTCTGACATTCCTCGCATTCAGAAACCTTATCACAGACGGGACTTAATAGGAGGGCCGTACTATGAACTTAAACATTATTAACACACAGCACAAATTTTTAGCATAAGCACAACCTCCAGGGAGTCAGAGCGTTGCTAATGTATGATGCAACATAACTGCGCATGCGCGACTCTGAAGTTTATACTTGCGCAGGCACAACACTTACTTTCTGGATGTCCCGTCGAACCATGTCTATTGCTTCCGTAACGAAAGTAATGCTGAATCATGAAAGATTGTCATCTTCAAAATTTGTAAAAGTAATGTTTTTTTTTTTATATTAGACTAGCATCACGCCCGTTATTCGAACAGTGAATCTATAAAATCATATTTTGAACATAAAATTAAAGAAAGGGAAAATAATAAAAAAAAAAAGAGAAGTAATTTAAGATCCATAACTGTTCTACGATTTAGAACATGGTCGTTACCTCAATGCATACGGTTTGACGTAAAACGATAACACGCTTTGGCGCCCTCTTAATTTTAATTCAGAATTTCATTGAATTTTTACAACATTTCGACGCTCCTGGAAAATTACTTTTAAACCTATCAGCATTTTGAACAGTAAAGATAAGCCACCCTTTAGAATTTTTTGGGTTTTCCGACTTTTTTTAGGTGTAGAATTGGTAGAAAAATTCAAACAAACAATATTCCAATGCCGCCATTTTTTTGGTTTTCGGACTTTTCTAGGTATCCTGACCTTAAAAAGCCTATATAAAAGCATGCCAATTTTCAGATCTCTAGGTCATTTAGAAATGGTCGAACAATTGGCGGACGGAAACACTCGCATTTTTCCATTTGCTTTATATGTATAAATTTTACTATGGATGTTTTATGCTGTAGTCTACAAAAACAGGTAAAGCGTTATTCATTTCCTGAACAGAAAGAAGCATTACACAGTGATTATTAGACTTGCGCTACAAAGACGTTTAAAAACAGTAAGTAGTGATGCTGACATGCAGTTAATTTTCTAGGGTTGGAGCGTCCTGATAATTATTCCTTGACAGTGGGCAGTAAAAATCCGCTTCCATAGCCGTTTATATATCTCCAGTGCTGCATATTTGCGTTTAATCGTATCGAAAGGAACAGAATGCAAATAGTGTAAACTGCATTAAAAGAATGCACTCAGACATCAGGAGTAAAAAAATGTATGTTTTTAAATACTGAGAGCATGGGCTGCGGAACCCAATAATTACAGTAGGGGGGGGGGTTCCAACTAAAAAAAAAAAAAAGGAGAGAGAACAAACCCAGAGGATATACAGGGACTGGACAGAATAATGTGAACACCTATTAAAAGAAGGTTTTACGTACCTAATAGGTGTGGAACCACATTTGCCATTCAAAACCGCCTGAACCCTCATTGGAATGGAAGCATACAAATCCGGGCTGGTGGTTAGTGGGATGTTACACCATTCTTCATGCAGAAATTGCTTCAGGTCCTTGAGAGATGCAGGAGGAGGGTGAAGGGGCTTTACTCTGTTTTCCAACACAGACCATAGTGGCTCGATGATGTTCAAGTCTTGTGATTGTGGAGGCCAAGGAAGGTGTGAAAGTTTCGTCCTCATGTTCCTCAAACGATGATTGGACATTCCAAGCTCTGTGGAACTGGGGCGTTATCATCTTGATAGATGGCATCCCCTACAGGAAACAACGCCTGAGTCATTGGATGAACTTGGTCGACCAAAATGGTTTCATACGCCCTGGCAGTCATCTGTCCTTTCAAGGTGACCTGCTGAAAAACACAAAATGAGCACCCAGAGCATGACAGAACCATCATCATGGTGCAATGTTCGGAGCAGACAGTCTACGTTGTACGCACTTCTGACGGTGTTCTCCTCACGTAAACACGTCCTGTTGTGGGGAATAATGTAAATGTGGATTCATCCGACCACATTACACGCTTCGATGCATCGGACGTCCACGTTGTATGCTCCTGGTACCACTGCCGTCGCCGTTGTGCATTCACCCGGGTCGCCAGAGGTTTTGCAACAGCAGTTCTGCTACTAATATATTGATTATGTAGTTCATTGCGCACTGTTTTCGTTGATACTAGGACCTGAAGATGCAGATTGAGCTCCGCAATAATTTTCGGCGCCGTGGTCTTCGTATTACGGGTAATAATCCTCTTTAATGCTTTCCTGTTTCTATTAGACAGGGTCATTTTCCGGCCGCTGTCGTGTTCCGCAGACGAGGCTTTGCCATGAACACGGTATGCTGTCATGACGGTAGACAGAGAAGGTCTCGATGCCCATTCTACCTTGGCGACTGTTGTCATGGAGGCACCAACTAGCCTTCCACAAACAATTAGCTCTCTTTCGAAATGCTAGGTCCCGTATTTCGTTGTCACCCTGAAAAAATTTGCAACACGCACTTTAAATGCACTTAAACAGGACCTTGAGATTCTAAACAAAGCTATTACAACCAAAAAGTGGTGGATATCTTTGTGTACTGTGACGTACGCAGCTGTATTAAAGGTCACGTCTCTGAGTGCGGTGTTCACATTATTCTGTCAAACCCCTGGATATGTATATACTCGAACATATCAACCGTTATCAATCTACTGCTGGATAGAGGCCTCCCCAAGTCTCTTTCACAACTTTCTGTCTTGAGCATCTCTCTTCCAAGTTCCTCAGTCATGCTTTCAAATCAGGTGGTTTTCTTCTGGGTTTTCTCCTGCCCCTTGGTACCCATTCGGGTATTTTCAGTTGTCCACCGGTGATCAGTTCTAGCAATATATCCAGCCGACTACCACTTGAGAATTCTTTAAACGATCTTTTTAAAAGTGAAGAACGCAACTTTGAGTTAACTTTTCAACTTATTTCTGCAAAATCAATTTTCAAAATTGTACTTGTAGCGTTTTCCAAAAACTCCGAAACATAGCGACGGTCTCCAGGAAATATTCATAAAAAAACAAAAAGAAATAACGTTAAACCTTATGTAAACCACAAATTTTTAAGACGTTTCGTTGGAAGACTCCCACAGTAAGGGGGACCATGAAATTCCAGGGGGTCCGGACCCCGTGTTCTGTACCTTCCGCCGCCCATGCCTGAGAGAATGTAAGCTATCGATTAAGCAGAACGCTTATCAGATATGCTGCATGCATTTTCTTCTAGTCGAGGTTTTTGCCTTGCGTAAGCATGCTACTAAAAGCAGCGACCAACATGCTACTGCAAAAGGTATTATTCCATGCACCAGGTACTTGAGATAAGATAGCTCTAGGAATTTTGTTCAGAGACAGCCTTTGAATGATTAATGTAGTTTTGTTTTAAACTGGTTTTAGTAAAGGGATCGCTGTGTTATCCGCTTTTTTTATGACACAAAAATGAAAAGCTAAATGAATAATTTAACAGCTTTAACAATTTGTACAAATAATCACAAGAATTCGTTGACTGGGCTTTTGTGTGTTGGAGAGGGGGGGCTTGAAGCCGCTCAGCTACTTTTTCTGAAGATGGGATACGTTCCATCTATGCTGCGTTTTCTTTTCCTTTCGTAATTACTTTACACAACACTCAAATCCCCTTTTTAGTTGATTATAAGATCATTTAAAGTACCCATAAATAAAATGCCAAAGCGGTCAGTTTTCCACGGATCGAGTATCTGTAGATTTAACGGAAGATGCTGTTGTTCAAACAAACCCATCGTTATTCACCTCACCATTTTCTTTTTCAGATAGGAGTTCAACTTTGTTCACGGGGCCCAGAATAAATTTCCGAAGGGAAAATTAAGTGCATTGATATAAGAAAATGAATACGTCGTCATTTTAAATTCAAAAGCCAGAAATTTTACTTATTTCTCTGATGCTTTGATTGCGATAAATGCATATAATAAACTTTAAACACTGGGAGAAATTTTTAACAAATGGATTAAGTGGTGTTTTGCTTTGGTGTTCATAAAAAAAGAGAGAATTCCAAAAGGCATATGATTTAATATTGCATAGTGTTTTTATAATGCCAATGTGTTTCGGTTTAAGACGTTTACACGCGATGAGTTCACGGCCAGTGAATGTCTTGAAGTTTAAACCTTGATAAGAAGGCAAATGAAAATGCATCGTTGCATGCACAACAAACTTTTTTCTCCAACAGATTTCACCTTTTCTGGAGGGGAGGAGGGCATGAGCTGGTAAAAACTATAAGGAACTACCCATTCCTCATTCAGGGCTACATTCCAGGTAGGGAATACAGCCACTAGTACTCAGGCCCGGGTCCAATTTAGTACCTCTATCAGAAGTACGTGCCTCTGACCATTCGGCCGTCGCGGCGACAATAAGAGGATTTACGTTAGAACATTCATACAGTTGAGACTTTCAGTGAAGATATCCACAGAATGTGTAGATTCTTGGAATACCGCTCTTCCATCCTTTCGGGAATGTATCCTTAGTAACAACTGGGGATCATTGCACCAGCGGAGCTATTTATTTCCAGTACACTCACAAACTTACTCAACCAACGATATTCCTAAGAAGAATTCAGGGCGTATAACTAAATTGATTAAACAACACAAAAGGTATTTACTACACGATAACGTATCTATCATTACAAAGTACGTGAATGTAGAGTTTCTAATAGTAATGTTTGTATCGATACGGAATAAGTGGAAGAAGCAAACTTGTGCACCATTTTCAAGCTACACCACTGATTTCAATTTTTTAAGCTTTTTTACAGTTTTACTACAACATTAGATCAGCTTTTTAGGACGTGAAGTGTACTGAATTGTGTTAACTGTTTCGTATCCGGTATTAGAGAGGTTAAATTGTTCCAGGTACTTGAGAAGTAGGAAAAAGAGCCATTCACTAGATCCTGCAGCATTTTAAAAATCTTAGAGGCTTCTGAGATGTCCATTTCGGTAACCGGGTTTTCTATTGGTATCAGATTAGATCATTTGTAGAGGATTTTAGGAAGGGAGTGTCTGACCCCAGGTCTTAAACAACCCTTAGAAATAGGAAGCTAGGAGATTTGGGCTAGAGTGCCCGATACGAAAGTCACACGTAAGCGAAGTAGAAAGGGGGAGGAATATGCCTTTATTTATTACCAGGGGCCAGTACCCGGGGTCCGATGGCTTAACGTGCCCATCCGACGCACGGCGGATATTTAGTGGATCGAGCGTTCGTACCTGCCGGGGATCGAACCTGAGTTCTTCTCCATGGCAGTCACGAACGTTGCCCACTAGGCCACCCGCGGCCCTCTATTGGCTTCACCTATACTCTGAGAGGAATTTATAGCTTTTAGCTAGTGGGGCTGGACTAAGGAAGATTCGTTAAATTCACGTTCCTTCAATACATGACTGGTGTCTCCTTCCACGGAATCTTAGAAA
The DNA here is from genome assembly GCA_039090855.1 of Macrothele yani. Lineage (NCBI taxonomy): Eukaryota > Metazoa > Arthropoda > Arachnida > Araneae > Macrothelidae > Macrothele > Macrothele yani. The sequence continues at coordinate 13,318,096 of CM077024.1, forward strand.
TTTTTCTGTCTGTAATGAGTCAGATATGTTGTGCAGGCACTTGATTTTTTTTTTTTTTTTTTTTTTTGATTGGAGATTTAACGACCACCGCGAGCAACTCGATGGCCTATAAGCAGTCGCCCGTCCATAATTTAGGACCACTGGTTCCAGGGAAGGGAGAGAGCCAGGGCCGTAAGACAAACACAACATCCCATGCCCCACCGGGATTCGAACCCGGACCCCTTTCGGACGAATGATCAGAAGCCATCGCTTAGACCACTGCGCCACCGGGGCGGCCTGACTGGAATTGTAGTTCAGAACAATTGCACTTTATATCCTAGTGAAAATAACCTCAAAATTTTCTTCTCTGGAAAATACCTAGCAGGTTCCTCATTAAGGGTGCAGCAAAAAATAGATCGGAAGAAAAACAAATGCTGTTCTTTGCATAATTTCCATCTACTGCGATATTTTTCAGATATTCTTTGGCAAAAAGGCAGGTACGGCACTTACCATCTGAACACAATATAGCAATCAAGTGTGCGAAACGGTCTGTTGACAACGTAGACAATCAAATGCCTGAATATGTTTTCGTCTGGTGTGTCCCTTACCCTTCATTGATGGGTTTATGAATGTAAAAGAAATTTCTGTCACGCGATATACCTTAGTGAAAATTTTATGAACAACTCTGCGAGGAGGCTGATGGGTATGTAGTCCCTGATATTCTCAATGTCCTTTTTTATGTGGTGTTGGAGTGGTTACTGTTGAGCATTGAAGTGGACGTCAACTTATCAGAAATTATTGCTGTTTTGCAGGTTCCGATGTCATTGAAGCAGGGAAGTAAATAAATAAATATATAAATAAATGTTTAAACAAATAGAATGTAACGGCTGGTGATTTCGTCCGCACAAATATTTATTCTTCAGATTGGTGGGAAAAGGGAAAATATTGGTTAGTTAAAATAACAAGTATGTATTCACTTTCAGCGGGAGATGGATATTTCGGGTGGCTTTATGTATTTCCCGCCAAATTTTGTTCTGTGCAAAATCGTTCCTTCCTACCTGGAGCCCGAGCAAAAATCCTTCTTATCTGTCCCTATTCCCAAGCCAGACTCCCTGTTTTTGACCACTCTGTATTTCTTCCTTTCACTCTCCGCCGCTCCAAGGAAGATACTCCTGACGTAAGAAGCTGATTGCCTTAAGGCTGTCTTTGAATGAGTGTTAGAGTTCATCTTCTACGATAGATGGCGCAAAAAATCACTCCTTCGGCGTGGCGTTTACTTCTTGCGGGACTGTCCCAGAAGTTGGCGTGTGCGAATCACTGCAGACCTCGCCATATTCAAAATGGAAGCTGTCTGTCGTTGGCTCCGCAACAAAATACGGCTGTTACGCTTTAACCAATTATGTTATTTGGGGGTGAAGCTTAGTTGGTAGGCGGACTTTCTATAGCTCAAATTCAGGGGTTCTCTGCTAATGTACACATCTTCTTTTCAAAAAATGAACGTACAGTAGGATTTTTAGTTGATTTATGGGAGACAAGATTCCCGTCTCACTTTTGGCCCCATTTAATTATTTCTTTTTGGCCTAGATAATTAAAAAAAAATCAGACAGAAATGAGAGATTTCCTTTCTTCCAGACAGAAACACTGCTAAGCTAACTTATCACGCCACCTAGCGCCAAACTGAAAGACTTTCGAGTCAGATAAATTTAATTAAAAAAAAAATTCTAACAATTTTTTCGGAATAATAACTGTTTTATTTGTGCTCAAAATTTCAAACACTACAAAGTAATATTCTTCAAAAAATGCGCACAAAAGAATTTGCATTGCAGATATAGGATAGAATTTCTCTTACACTCATTCAAAGACAGTCTTAATTGCTGAGGGGTTTCTCAGAGCAAGAGTGTCCTCCAACGATGGGGGGGGGGGTGTCCTTTTTTTCGTGGGTGGTCTCGATCAACGAAGGAATATCTTTTCCCAAGGGATCTGTTAAGCGCCTTTTTAACTGAAGGCGAATTTTTATCTGCTGTTCGCATACAGAATAACCAAAGCCACTATTTAATCATATTTTAAATATTTCCATAAAACAGTGGCAGCAGCATTTTATACATTGTTCCAAACATCAGGAATCTTCCCTTCATTGAGAGTAAATCAACGATACACAGTTTACTCGTAAGATTTCGTAAAATGGAAGTGTTGATATGCCTATAGAAATGGCCAGCCAAGTGTGTTAACGCCGGAAGTGATTGATAAACGATGTTGAAAAACGTTTGCAACAGTCATCTACAAAATCGCTTCGTCGCTTATATCAGCAAGTGAAACTTTCTTACGGCTCAGTACAGAAAGCGACTAAAAGATTGCAGCTTCATGCATACAATGTGAAAGTTGTCCAAGAACTGAAGACACCTGCTACGCATAATCGCCTGCTGTATTGCCGTTGGTTTCATAAATTTACTCGATACAACAAGGGCTTATTGAACAATGCTTTCTTTTCAGAATGTTTTTTTTTTTTCCTGTGGGGATATTTAAAGAACCGTGTTTATGCAAACAACCCGCGTGACCTGCAGTCCTTGAAAACAAACATTACTCAGGTTATAGCGGAAATCACGCCATCTAAACTGCAACGCGTTACCAAAGACGTGCCCGCCGCGTGAATATTTGCCTCCAGCAACACCGAGGTCATTTCCAGTCAACATCAGTTGTTCAAAAGTCGATGGAAGATGCATTACAGCTGTAAGTAAACTTTATGTATCTGTATAATGCGAATAAAAATTGTTCAAATTAAGGTTCGAGAACTTTTTCGATCACCCTGTATAAGTATGCCCATTTTTTCTTTTAATCTAAATCTTCGTTTATAAGGAATTTCTCCACATACAAAACATCAAGAAATAAAATGAACGAATGCAATTAGTTTTGCGCAATAGTTACCTACTGAAAGTTCTTTCAACTTTTCCGCCAATCAGTTCAGAAAAGCAACTGGTGAAAAGATGAAATGCGTTTTTACGCTATTTAGTTCGGAATTCAGTGAGACGTTCCAAAGATAACCGCTAGTTCACATTGTCCCAGGAGAGGTCATGTCCGTGACCTTTCATTACCAGTGGAATTTGGATGAGGGCTTCAGACGTACAAACTCCATCAGAGGGAAAGCAGAGGAGCATGCGGGATACGTGAACTATTTCAATTTACCTCAACTCTCCGCGCCCGCTCGCGTAGGCGAAGCAGGCCGTGAAAACATAGTTTGCTTCCCCTTTAATACGTAGCAGAATATGTTAGAGATCTCGACACACTCACTTTCCAGATTAATTTTTTTACAACAGATATATGTATTTCTCTCCGCCGTCATTAGAGAGAGAGAGAGAGAGAGAGAGAGAGAGAGAATATCCAGTGAAAAGAGCGATACCAAATCATTTGAAATGGTTTCTTTATATTTATAATCGCAATTGTAAAGTATCCTTTGAAACTTTCTTTATAATCACTTATCTCAGCATTTCAAGAAAGAAAACAATTTGTCTAGAATTTCCATTTAAGTCTACCCAAGAATGTGACATTTATTTTTTCATTTTGAAGTTTTAGTTTAGAAAGTAGTAACAAGTTTTAAGTGAGCTAAACGTTAGAGGCGGTTCTTAGAAGCTTTTAGTATTGTTCGGTATAGGAGTTCTTGCAGTTAAGAAGTTTTTAGCACCAAAAACGAGCAATCATTTCATTGTACCGTACTTCAGGTTCTGCAAGCAACAAAAGGATCCCAGACAGTGCGTTATGAATTCACAACCTTTACGGCGTCACTGGCTGTTTTTTGTTCATAGCACGCAAACGCCAATAGTCCCAACAAAGATCGAGGGATTGAGATATAAGTTTCCAAGGTGGAGAAGAGCGTGGAGGAAACTTTCGGGGCTCCCGAAGATTCGGAAGCAGCAGACTGTGATTAAACACGAAAAATGAGGGAAATTACGAAAGGATGATAAGTAACGAACGAAAAAGTGAAAAATTGTAAACCAGTTACTTAACTAAAATAATTTCTGAAAATAACGCTTGATCACCTAATAATAAGTCTAAGGTACCCTACTACGTTGAAAAGGTCGTTTTGGGCAAAATTTCACAAATTCGAAAACTGTCTTTGTTTCCTGTCTATGATAAATAGAATTTCAAAACTGTCTTTGTTTCCTGTCTATGATGAATAGATTCAGAGTTATAGCAATCGGAATATCTCAACCCAGTTGCCAAACGGGAAGAGGCACTTGAAACGCGTTTTTTGCAGGATAAGATTTTCGTCCCGAACTCTTGACGGAAAACCTGATAACTGCAAAAAGTATAAAAATAAATTGATGAAACTTGGTATACATATATCTTTCTTACAATGTTGTGCATGCAATGAACTAAAAGTTTTGCTATTTGTCAGTTCAAAGTTAGGTTATGACTATTTACATTCAACATAGTGAAGGAATTTGTCAAAAATTCACACTAATGCATGCAGGAATGAGTGTATCTCAGCAGTTTTTTTTATTATTATTAGGGGTTTAACGACCACCGTGAGCGACTCAATCGAACATAAGCATTCACCCGTCCCAAATTAAGGGCCATTGGTTCCAGGGAAGGGAGAGAGTCAGTGCCGTAAGACAAACAACATCCATGACTCACCGGGATTCGAACCCCGACCCCTTTCGGAACAATGATCAGAGGCCATCGCTTAGACTACTACGCCACACTGTACCGGGCCGGCAGCAGTGTTTAGGAACATCACTTACCTTTTATTTAATTTTATAGATAATAGTCATGCGCATATAACTGATGCAAAAAAATGACATCATACATCTGTAACTTTTTAGCACGTCTTTTGTAAAAAAAGATCGTGCTTATGTTATCGGTTTGTCAGTCCGTCTGTACCCACGGTATCTCTGCAACTATTAGTCAGATTTGAAAAATTCTTTTTGCATTCGAAAGCTTGAAATATGCGAATGATGATCCTTCATTTCGTTTTTTTTTTACGATGTACAATTTCGCCGCTAGAGGGTGTAAACGCAGATGATGTCAAATTCAAAAATACGTTTTATTCCACATATTTGTTTCGAAACATCCGATTGAAAAAAATCTTTTATCTTTCGATTCCATTTATGTCGAAGAGTATTTTGGATATAGTTTCTTTTTCAAATTACGCATAGATTTTCCGCTAATGGTCGTAAAAGTAAATTGCATTTTTTTCTATAACTTCTTCTAAAACTCCGATTTGAATTTTTTTTTTTCAGCGGATACATCTCCTGATGCACAATCTTTTGCATATCATTTCGAATTTTTGGTGAAGAATACTTTGGCCACCAGGGGGCGTAAGTGTTAATTTTCGCTTCTGATGTATTTGCCCTAAAATCTGAGCTTCTAATATATCGATTGAAAAAATTCTTTCATGGACTGATGCCACTCACATCGATAGACCTTTTCGGAATATTTTCATCCTAAAATATTCCACAGTTTCTCCGCCAGGGGGCGTAGATGTATATCTTATTTTTGTAAATATCTCGACTTCTAGGATTCCGATTTGAAAAATTCCTTCTTTGTTGGATAGCGTTTTCCGTGTGACAAGATTTTCATATAGTTTCAAATTTTTCAAGTAATTCATAGACTTTCCGCTAGGGGGCGTAAAGGTAAATTGCGTTTTCCTTTATATCTCTGCTTCTAAATCTCCGATCTGAAAAATTCTTTCTGCACCGGGTACAGCTCCTGATAGGAAATCGTTTGCACATAATTTCTAATTTTTGTAAAAAAATGGTTTGCCACCAGGGGGCGTAAACCTTAATTTCCGCTTCTGATGTATTTGCAGCTAAATATGAGCTTCTAAATTCTCGATTGAAAATAACGTCGTTTGTAGACCGATACTACTCATGCCGACAAACGTTTTAGAAACATTTTCTTCTTATAATAGTGCACGGTTTCTACGCCAGGGGGCGTAGATGTATATCTTATTTTTGTCAATATCTCGACTTCTATTAGTCCGATTTGAAAAATTCCTTCTTTGTTGGATAGTGTTTCTAGTGTGATATGTTTTTCCTATAAATTCAAAATTTTCAAATAATTCATACTTTCCGCTAGGGGGCGTAAAGGTAAATTGCGTTTTCCCCTATGTCTCTGCTTCTAAATCTCAGATCTGAAAAATTCTTACTGCACCAGATACAGCTCCTGATGGAAAATCGTTTGAACGTAATTTAAAATTTTTGTAAAAAATTGTTTGGAAACCAGGTTCCGTAAGTCTTAATTTCCACTTCTGATGTATTTGCAGCAAAATATGAGCTTCTAAAATCTCGATTGCAAAAAAAGTCTTTTGTGGACCGATACTAATCATGTCGACAAACATTTTAGGAACATTTTCTTCTTGAAATAATGCATGGTTTCTACGCCAGGGGCGTAGATATATATCTTATTTTTGTCAATATCTCTACTTCTAAGAGTACGATTTGAAAAATTCCTTCTTTGTTGGATAGTGTTTCCGATGCGAAATGCTTTTCCTATAAATTCAAAATTTTCAAGTAAGTCATAGACTTTCCGCTAGGGCGCACAATGGTAAATTGTGTTTTCTGCTCCTAAAACTCCGATTTGAAGAATTCTTCCTGTATCACATACAAGACCTGTCGGAAAATATTTTTCACGTAATTTCTAATGTTTGGTAAAGAATGGTTTTGCCACCAGGGGTCATAAGCGCTAATTTCTACTTCTGATGTATTTGTAGCAAAATCTGGGCTCCGGAAAACTAGACTAAAATTTTTTTCTTGGACCGATACCGCTCATATGGATAAACCTTTTATGAATACGTTCTTCCTAAAATAATGCATGGTTTTCCCAACAAGGGACGTAAAGTCACATCTTATTTTTGTCGATAACTCTGTTTCTAATAGTTTGTAAGCTCAAGATTCCGTTTAGAGCAATATCTGAGGGATTAAAGACCCGATTGAAAAACTTCTTTCTTCCGTCAGATACTATTGTTTTCCATACCGGTTCCATTGACTTTGAATAGCTTTGATAAATTTAATTTGCGTCAGAACGGATTCAAAAGACATGCTTATTACACCCGAAAATTCGGTGTCATCTTTCTTGTTTTATTTAGAGCGTTTAGTGTAAACGACATGTTTCCTTAAATTCCTTCACAAATTTCCCAATTTCTTAAAAATTTATATTCATATATTTTTTTTCCAACGTTTTCGTGTTAATCTTCCTCCTAAAAAAAAAAAAATTACCCATCCTTGCATTTTTTCAAAAAAAGTGTTCCGAACGTAGTGGGATACCTTAAATTGATAATTAAACTAGTAGAAAAATACAACTATTTCTTGTAAGCTTGTGGTTGTTAGCGCGATTTCTACTTCTCTTTCGGGTTCGACATTTAAGCCTAATTGCTGCTCGTCGCAGAAAACACAGAATAAAAAAAAAGAGATGAGGAAAGTTGCAGTTCCAATTAATTTACTATTTGCCTAAACTTATATAGTGCAGATTGTCTTGGAATTTATTTCAAATTTCTTTTAGCCTTAAAAACTTTCTTTCCTCCCGTTAGATAGATATTCCTCTTCCTCGCTCTTTCTTAATCCGTCCGATATTTTCAAAACTTTATTTTTTCCCCGTTGGTCATTCGGACGTACATCCTTATCCCTCCCTCTCTCTCTCTCTCCAAAATTTCTCCCCCGACTGTCCAACGTTTCAACTTCCCTCATGACTCCTCGGTCCTTGGACGCAGCTATCCTTTCCTTGCCTTCCTCAGTCACCAAGAAAAGCAATAAAGCTCATTTAGCCGTGTAGATACGCTTTCGGAACACAATGTACATGACTGCTGCAGAAGGGAATAAAACGACATAACAATGAAACACTCAGACAACGTAATAACACCTAATAATTCTTATTGCCGTTCTGACAGATAACGTCTCAAGAACGCAGTTTCCCTTGCTGACTGAAAAACAGATCTACTGCAGAAATTACCTACTACTGTATTTGTGGAAACGTGATTTCTAAAATCTCCGTAACACTCCACTGTTTCTTTATATCGTATTTTTTTAACCATTTAAGAATTGGCAATACGTCGAATCATGGGAGAGGAAACTTCCCTAACACAACATTTTGGTATTAATTCCGGGATGAGGTCCTTTTCTTTCGCAGTGTCGGACGGTCAAGCAGCAGTATATTTACCATTAATTACCATTTTCGAACTAGAGATTCCACAAAAACTTATTGCCTTAGTTAAAGCTACAATGAGAAACACTCGTTGCCAGATCAAAATTCAGAATATGCTGTCTGATCCAATATTTATAAAAAATGGTATTCACCAAGTCGGCCCTTTACATTCTGGATAGTTTCCTCGGACATCTGTGGACGACCTCCTGCATGGTCATCTAATAAAGTCCCCTTGGTTTTCAATTTCTTCTACAATGCCCAAATGGTGGACTTGCTCGGCGGATGTCTGCCTGCAAACCTCCAGGAATTACTGTTGAAGCGACTTCTGTTTTCCAAAGTGCGAACAATAAACACTCGCATTTCACACGCACGCGAACAGCAACGACCACTCACTATCAACAACCATATTGTGTAGACACGCTCAGAGAAATGGCATAACAAAGCAGCAGAGAGGTAAGTCCAGCTGGCTGACGGACCTTTCCTCAGTGGCGCCACACTTAGGAATGTGTCTGCCACTAAGGGGCACTCCGGCTGGCTGGCGGGCGGACAGCGCCTGATTCAATGCTGTCTGGACGCAAATGGTGGCAACTTCCAGCACATGGTGTGATGTCATCACATTTCGCACGAAATGAGGTAAGTCCACTTCAAATTTCGTTGCAATATCTTCATTGGTGTTAATATTATTAAAGAAATGCCGGGTTCGGTAGCGATTGAGACGCCCTGTATTAATTCTAGAAATGTAATTTCTTCATGGCCGGAGAAAATTAAAATGTAAAATTTAAAAAAATAATACACAAAAATACGAGAGAAAATAAGTCACAAACAGTAATTTAAAAAATACTAAGTGAGATAGGAACTTGAAAAACATTTATTATTATAATACCTTTACATTTCCCATTATTTCTCTACAGAATATTGATATACTTATCACATCGCTTTATTAGTGCATACATCGAAACCTGCAGCATAGACGTCTTGGGTCTGCTGTCTCAGTTCAGTCACATTCGCCCTTCACCCTCTTCGTCATCTGCGAAACGGTTGCCCCCAAAGTGAGCTTTTAGCCGACCAAATAGATGAAAATCGCGCGAGGCTTAGTCCGGGCTGTAAAAGGAGGATGTTCGAGAAGTTTCCATCTTATACTCAGGGCAAGGCTAACCTGACTATAGAGTTTAAGTTACGGAGTGTGTACTTCCACTGTGTAATATAGTTCCAGTTTAAAAGCCGTGTTCAAGCTTGATCTGAGACCTGAGAAAGCACATGGAGATATAGATGTTCTAAATGCCCCACGTACGCACATTAAAAAAATGAAGATCCCAGTTTCGGTCGCGTTTTAAAAAAATACAAATATTGGCATTTTGGAGGCGTTATTGTCACTACTGTTTTGCTTCAGAGAGGCTATACAGTTAACACGAGGATATTTACTACGACTAGGAGGGGAGCTTTGTTAGGCGGAGATAATGGCTTAGTGGTCATTGTAATAAGCTTACTCCTTTCTTCGTGGTTGCTATTTTGAAATACTCATTCAGAAATCGTTTGTATGGTGGTCGGCAAAGTTGAGAAGGTGTTGGGGTGGAGGGGGACATCGTGATTGAACGCGGGAAGTTTTCTTTTGTCTCACCTTCAGGAGGAAGGGTCCGAGACACACAGCACCCCTTTAGTGCGTGGAGAAATACTGATAAACAAAAGATTTTGTGTCGGTGAATCGGTTTCACAACCTTAACAGAGTAATCAGGTTAGCTTTGCCCCAAGTATATTTGTCCAATTTTCTGCTTGGTTAATCGAATCGTACACTGTTAAAAATTGGTACTTAGAAATAAGCAAAATGTACTCGTTTTTGAGTACATTCTGGGCTTATAATAGCTCCGAGTACTTGTGTCTCATTTTTGGAAAAGACACGTACTCATTTTTGAGTACATACAGGGTATCAATTGTGAGTATATCTGGAATTTCTAATTTGGAATATATGTACTCATTTTTGAGTACATGTATTTCAAATATATGCACTCAAAAAAATCCATATTTTTCAAATATATGTGCTCTACCTTCATTCAGTTTCTGTGCCCTTTCGGGCGGGCACAGAAACTGAATGAATTTTCAGCGGATCTAGCGATTCTGACAGGATATTTTGTAAGTGAGACAGAACACACTAGATGGCGCCACCGTATGATTTTGCACAAAGAAGGCAGAGATAAATTGGGGGGGGGGCTTATGAATGAACACTTTTATATGGAACCGGTGGATTCCTACCCGGGAGACTTCACTTAACGTGCTCATCTGTTATTCAGCGATTGTTAGAAGTTCACACCACTACGCGAGGTTTGAACCTGGGGTCCCACCATCAGCAGTCTGAATCTCTAACCACTAAGCCATCCGCGACTAGATTTCAAATTTGGAATACTTATACTCCATACATTCTCATTTATTCATAAAATCAAGTGAAAGTACATACATTATTCGATGGCACATCTGGGATAATAGATATACTCGTTGTCACATGCTGTGTAAATTGACAGCACAATTTTATGACAAATATAGCGATGAAGCAACAATATATTATTTATGAGATTGACACAAATATAGTTAATGTAAACACGTACACAAAGATACTTTATGCATTATTTAATTACTTGTGACCAGTGACTTTGTTGTACTAATTATTTATTTGTGTCACTTTGTCACTTTACACATTTATTAAACAATTTCTTTTGAAATCTATAATATCTAAAAAGAAGTAATAGGAGATTATAATTATTGACGGAGTTAAATATTTGTAAGTACGTATTGTTACTTACATTTGAGCATGTCACGTACTCGTTTACGATACGATTGTACTTAGAAAAAAACCCCAAAAAAACTAGTAGGTTCAAGTTCTCATTTTTAAGTAGATTTTTTCAACAGTGAATGAAATCTGCCGTTGCCATGTTGGAGCACTACTCCTCTAGTCTATAGGCTTTGACGTTTTTTTTTCGAATTGCATCCCGAAGCATCAACAGAATTTCACAGTACGATGCAGCATTCACATTCTCACCTCGCTTCTGGAAATGAGCTAACAGCACTCTTTGAGAATCCCAAACCACTGTAAGCATTACATTCCTTGCTGACTGCGAAATTGAGAATTTCTTGGTTGAAGGTGTAGAGGGATGTTTCCATTGCATTGAAGCACGCTTTGACTTGGGTTGGTAGTGATGCACCCAGTGATTTGTCGTTAGTAACATCCTGTTAAGCATGTCTTTTCCTTCACGCAAGTACCGAGAGAGATGTTGCAAAGACAGGCCCATTCGGTTTATTTTGTGTTCCTGAGTCACAGGCTAAACCATGAGAACACCCTATTGGCTACACTATCGGTCGTTACTAGCCTGTCAGCTCCAACCACCTGCTCCACCCGCCTCCCTTCTGTCGCAATCTCAACAGCACGACCGGGTCGGTCTTCATCAACAACTTCTGAGCGCTCTTGAGAGAATTTATCGACACAGTTGTGTACCGCTTTACGCGACAAACATTTCTCGCCATACAGTTTCTATGAATATCCTTTGTAAGAATTCCTTTTTCCCAAAGAAAACGCTCAACAGCAAGCTGCTCTTCGGTCGTACACTCCTCGAGCACGATCGGCATTTGCAATTTTAGCTGGGCATGCGCGTGCGATACCTAGCTTCTGCTACATTGAACTACGAGTAAGCTGGATTGTGCTGCCGCTTAATGACATATTTAGAAACTGATAACAACCATTATAAGCTATACCATAACTGTTTGTGACTTATGTACTGACTTTCCCTCGAATTATTTCATAGCAGCAGCAGTTATGCCCGTTCTCCGAACGGTAAATTTATAATTTTTTTGAACATAAAATTAAAGAAAGGAAAAATAATTAAGGGAAAGAAAAGTAATTTAAGATCCGTAACTGTTGCACGATTTAAAACAGAATCAAGACGTCAATGCATACCGTTTGACGTAAAACGGATCAGGCTTTGGCGCCCCTTAATTTTAAATCAAAATTTCATGGAATTTTTACAGCATTTCAACGTTTCTGGCATAATTATCTTTAAACCTATCAGCATTTTGAACAGTAAAGTTAAGCCTCCCTTTTGAACTGTTTGGTTTTTAGACTCGTTTAGGTATTCTGACCTTAAGAACGATCATCATGCCAATTTTCAGATCTCAAGGTTATTGAGAAGTGGTCGAATAATTCGCGAAAAATTCACGCAGAGAATGTTCCAAAGACGCCATTTTATTTTTTGTTTGTTTTCGGACTCTACTAGGTATTCCGACCTTAAGACCTATCAACATGAAAATTTTCAAATCTTCAGGTCATGTAGAAGTGGTCGAACAATTCATCAAAATTTCAAGCTGAGAAATGTTCCATAGCTACTATTTTTATTTATTCTTTTATTTTATGCCGGCGGAAAACACCAAACTTTAAAAGCGTCGCTACGTCATTAAGCATTGCGTCATTACCAGTTTGATTGTAGTCTGTCCTTTCACCCAGTGAGAAGAGAGCTCTAAAAATAGATGCGTCACAACGTCAGCAAGTCACGAGACCTGAACTTTCCTGTTCGTTCCTTTCCTTTGTGTCTATAAAAAATGTTTAAAAATCAGAAAATGATTTTTTCTTAAAAGGGGGATGATAGTTGTGAGTTTGTGCTGTAAAAATTGCAATGCGTTAGGATTTATAGTTTGCCATATATCCGTTTCTTAAACTCGATCCCATCGCGAAGTAGAGAACTTTATGAAATTTAAAAATTTAATTTCTCGTAAATTAAATCGAAATTCAAAAAAAGGGTGGCGAGATGAAAAAATTCGGCCATGGTCCTACATGCCTACAAAGTTTCGTGGTACTGTTGATGTTTATGTGCCCGGCACGAGAACCGATAGCACTTTTTTTTGCATACGTTAACTTTGAAATACAATAGCTCTTGAAGTATCGCCAGAATCTAAAAACGGTTCATTTCAGCGTGCTTTCCAAACAATTCTCTACAAACGATGTAAATTTCATATTTTTGTGTTCAGTACTTTTTGCGTTGCGAACTAGAAAAGCGAGAGTGTCGCGAAATTTCTAAAACAGCGGCTGCGGCAGCATGTTACATTTTTTTAGAGTAGAGAGATATCTATTATTCCTATTCTTTCTCGTATAAGTTCATTTCTAACTCTGTCTGTTCTTGTTATTCCCAACATTCTTCTCTCTAACTTTCTTACCGATACTCTTTTTTTCACATTGTCGTTCTGCGATACTCCACGTTTCACTTCCGTAAGCAAATACAGGATAAATACATGCACTGAAAATTTTTCTTTTTAAACACAACGGAAGATCGCCGGTTAAAAAAAGTCAAGTTTTGATAGAAGTAAAAGAAATCGAAAAAATAGATGAATGGTCTCCAAAAGGCTCTATTACCTTGGATACTTCTATCGATTTTTTTTTTCTTGTCTTTCTTTAAAACTGATTACTTGGCCTAAATAAATGCATTCATCTATTTTTTCGATTTCTTTTACTTCTATCAAAATCTTTTTTGTATCCTTTTTCTATATTGCTCCATACACTTAGTTTTTTCTGTGTTTATTGTCAGACCTTAAAAGACTTCCCATCCATAAATCCTCTATCGTATTTGGCATTTCACTATTGCCAGTTGTAATTATGACCATGTAAGCAAATCGTAAGTGATTTAGATACTTTCCATTTATGTTTTGTCCTTTTTTATCCCAGTTTAAATTTCTAAAAATATCATCCAATATAGAATTAAATTATCTTGGAGATAGTGGGTCACCTTACCTAATCCCTCTCTCCACCTCGAAAACCGATCCCATGCTCTCCAACTTTATTGTTGTTGTAGCCTTGCTATATATTTTATTTATTAAACCAAAAAAAAAAAAAAAACCGCTTATTTTTTACAGTGTGCTAAATGTTCAATATTCACCAAAGAGAATCTCCTTTTAAGGACTATTTAAAATATCGCAGGAGATAAACGGCAGCATGTGTTTAGAGAGTTTGCAAAGAATAGCCTTATTTCCTTTACAAGAGTTTACCCACGCTGTTGCGAGTGAACATGGAACAAATGACCGGTGCGGGTAGCACAAAAGTGCTCTGAAAGGGGTCTTTCAAGTGGGCTGGCTTTTCATTATTTATTACAAGAGCGTTTAAGGTGTCGTGTAATTCAGGCAAACACATCAGTTTTCTTCTAGCTGTCAATAGTGTCATGGACGAGGTGATAAGGGATAATTTGTGCCGCTCGGAAAAGCCCCTTTGTCTCTGGGTGTTTAAATGGGACCACCAGACAAGGGAATGCGGAGCTAAAGGTGCAGACAGAACTCGATGATCCACTGAGGTCAGCTTCAGCCTGGAGATTTCTCGTAGCCGTGACGTCGTAACTCTTAGAGGAGGCAGAGACTAGATAAGTGAAGGAGAGCGAGCATTTGTTTCAGCAGCATCCATCTGCATGATGAAGAAAGGAAACTGGGGGGGGGGGGGCAGTACGGCTGGCGATCGTTCCCGGCGCATTTAAGACCGTTTCCATGCATCTCACAGACTCAGGGAGTCGCGGAGGTCTTGATAAGTTCACTAACTTGGTTTATGACTTCCCATAGAAGAGTCGCATCACGATTTATCACGAAAAAGGATCTCCGTACTCGAGGAAATTTCGCGGTGTCTGTCCACAAACCCGGCGTACCCGTGACTGCCTTTTCGGAGAGTTTCTAAACAAAACAATCAGTCATTTTGGAATTCAAGTTAACAAAGAAACTACGGAAAAAAGCTTTCCTGATTTATTCGGGACACCTTCAAGACAGATGGATGCAGTCATTGACTAACGTGTATCACTCGATTTTTTTGTTTTTTTATGGCGTAGTTTTGTAAAAGTCGTGCTAATGCAATTAACTCTTAGAATGTATTTTACTCGTTTCTGTATCTTTGAATGGAAAGTTAGTTCATCACGCATACGAGCTAGCTTGTCATATGCAAATTACGCGGTTATCAGACATGTTTTTTTGGTGATGGATAATTTTGTATTTTCAAGACGAGGAAAAGTTTTGAATACGGAGGGACAGTCAGGGATGCTGATGAGTAACAACCTAAAAGTAAGTTAAGGAAGTAGTTTTTTTTACATTTTTTCTAACAACTGGAAATGTATTAATCCGCGTTTTAATCATTATTAATGCAATGGTTGGTTGTTAACACACGATCACGTACTGATTGTGCTAAACAATGGGTCAAACAACCCGTAGTAAGCGCGTTGAACTTGGCTTACAGTGAAGAGTCTTCCCCAGGGACAACGGCCTAAACTTACTTCTGAATTGTGCGAACCACTATACCGCCATTAACACAACACAAGACATTTTTTACGAAACTATTTTATCTTTATTTTGACGTTATAATACTTCACGAAGAAATTATTTTTGTAAAGCATCGGCAACTGAGAAACTGAAGCGCTTTTTAGCATAAAATGCCGCTGAACGAATAGCTGCCGCAAAATTGCAATATTTAACAATTCAATATGCTTTTAAACTCTTTGACGTAGAACTACGTCTTATGGTACAATTCAGATTAGCAGTGGAAGCGACATAATTGTGTGACTGATTTCAACTGGCCATAACTCCGGTGTTATCGGGGGCATGGCTACTGCGCTATTACTGTCCCCAGAGCTGGGCGAGCGAACCATCTGTTGCGTCTTATTCGCCGCAGTGGGATGAATTTTTACAAGGCCGTAAATTTTCGTTACACTTAATCCTCTATTATCTTCCGCCTATGGGTGTCTACCGTGAGGTTGGGTTCCCTAATTGAGGGTCTCCAAGCTCAGGGTTGACGGGTGCATTGCGTTGTGTTTCATGTGGGAGAGAACATGGGAAACCCATATTCCTCCATATGCCGCTTGAAATTTAATAAACTCATGATGTAAGATTGGGACTTTTATCCGGTGACTGGGTTTGCTAAATGCGAAAAAAATTAACTTCTTAAAATCTGGGAGTTGCTACTCTATCAAAACCTTTGCGATTATTTTAGTTTAGCGTTTCTGGTTTAAACAAACAAAGATTCACTCATTTTGAATTTACAAAGATTAGAGAAACTCTGGTAAATTTCAATACACAATAAAGTATTTATTTCCGATAATGCTTCCTTAAAATTTAGTACATTGATCGGTGGAGATTTCTTTTAACTTTAACCAAGTTATATATTTAGCTCATTAAGCAGTTCGAATTTTGTACTCTTATGCTAAGTTCACTTGTCACAAAAATATAAGAAGAATTTTATATTTTTAACACTCGCAAGAGAAAATGAGGTCGTATAGGAGGCAAGATCACACGCATATTCATGCTAACGAGATATTGGGAATTATAAATAAATCTCACTAAATCCTTTTCTAGCATCGTTTGATAGCGCATAGATGACCGTTAGTGACAATTATAAGTGGTGGAGCCAACGGATGAATGGCAGTTCGTGACAGCGCGCCGAAGTGAATGGCCATTTTTGTGCTCTGCGCCGCGAGTATACCTTTGTTTTCGTTTTCAATACTTCTGAACTAAAGGTGATTGAACATTGATTTTGGTATGTAATTAATGTTAACAATAATAGTAGATGGTAATGTAAATTTTTTCGCAGATTTGTAGAATTAGCGGAAAAAAAACCCCTATCAAAATGTCCAGAAAATGTGAAGTTGAGCGCAGAAATGCGCTGCGAAAACTAAAGACTGGCAGAACAGGAAATTTGTGGACCCTACCAATGCCGAGCGCTGCAAATGCTATCGCGATGCCAAACGAGCACGTCAGTGAGCCCGTCGCGAGCACTTCTAGCGCACCGGTCTACACAGCGGAGCCAATGGACTTTCATGTAGACTCTGATATTGACTGGGGTCAAATAAAGGACCCGGGTTACGTAAAGCCAACGACTCGTAAAAATATTTATGAAAAAGCAGCAGAGGTCTAACCGATGGCATCTGATCATTCGTCCGAAAGGGGTCCGGGTTCGAATCCCGGTGAGGCATGGATGTTGTGTTTGTCTTACAACACTGATTCTCTCCCTTCCCTGAAACCAGTGACCCTAAATTAGGGACGAACGACTGCGTATAGCCCAATGAGTTTCTCACGGTGGTCGTTAAACCTCCAATACAAAAAAAAATAAAAATAAAAAGCAACAGCGGAATTCCAGAAAAAAAAATCCTGAACAACCAGTTTGGTCGAGTAGGCTACGCGACGTCTGCGACTTCTATGCATTTTATTCACGACCTTATCATAGACACAAAACATGGGATATGTAGTTCTACGTTTAAACACAGCGGGCGAATCCACTTCGGCTCCATCGGTTTGTTTAGTTTTTCTTTGTTTTTTTTAAAGGCATCTGTTTTCAAATAATTTGTTCTTATCCTGTCACACCTCATGTTCACATTAACTATTCATCAGTTTTAATTTTCTGCTACCCACGAAAAAACAAAAAGCAGAAGGAAAGAGATCGACACACTAACAATGAACCTCATCAATGCGGCGTCATTCACTCATTTCCAGACATCTTGAATGCCCCCGTGGTTGAAGCGAAGCATGGAATCATCATCATCATCATATGTAGAGGATTTTAGGAAGGGAGTGTCTGACCCCAGGTCTTAAACAACCCTTAGAAATAGGAAGCTAGGAGATTTGGGCTAGAGTGCCCGATAGGATAGTGAAACAGAAGCGAAGCAGAAAGGGGGAGAAAGACGACTTTATTACCGGGGGTCAGTACCCGGGTCCGACAGCTTAACGTGCCCATCCGACGCACAGCGGATATTTAGTGGATCTAGCGTTTGTACCTGCCTGGGATCGAACCTGGGGTCCTTTCCGTGGCAGTCACGAACGTTGCCCACTAGGCCACCCGCGGCCGCGAGGCATGGAAGTATAATAGTCGCAGCTTACATACAGGGCGTGGTGGTCAAATACAGCTGGGGTATCTCCTAAACATTGTCACACAATACGCTGTTAATTGCTCACATTATAGTGTATTGACACCTAACATACAGCCATGTATCAAGTAGAACTCTAATCACGCGCTGATGAAATGGTTCTGGTTTCTCCTGCATACACATAAAGAGTGGAAGTTTATAGATTTCTGCATGAGCTCCTTTAGTAGCTCTAACGACGCTTCAGAAATGGTTTAGTTCAACACACGGGAGTTGTAGATTACCAGTTATGACGGTAATGGCACTGAAGATTCTTCGATGGAGTTCATAATGTCTTTTCACGTAGGATAAATTTCATTGGGTTTAAATCTAGTGAACGAGATAGTCATGAAGTAGATACTCTCCTACCAATCCATCCCCCAGAAAGCTCTTTATCAAGACTCTCACACAGTGTACACTGTACTGTAAAAAATATGCGCTGTGAATTCATAAGAAATTCCTGAAAATAATGCCCCGCAAAGTTTCTAGTAGGTGCCAGGCTTTTAACGAAATTTCCATTTTTAAGTTTCCGTTTCTTCTAACTTCAGGATTTTGACAGAATTTCCGTAGTCAGTAATTCAGTTTATTTCAGAAAAATCCGTTTCTGGTTCCTCCGTATTTAAACAGAAATTTTACAAAATCTTCCATTTTGATTTTACAGCCCTTCTACAAATCCTTTCCCCTTGACCCTGATGGGTTTCGAACCAGGGGCCTTTTCAACGGCACGCGCTGGTGCTATCGTTGAGCCAAAAAGACCCGCAACATAGTCGCGTATAAGGTAGAACTCTGTTCGGGTGATGAAATGTTTTTCGTTGTTAACGTGGGTGAATTAGTTATTTTATTTTTTGTTTGAGCATATAATTTTTCTGAATACGTTGGAAATAATTTCAGCCGCCCCGGTGGCGTAGTAGTCTAAGCGATGGGCTCTGATCATTCGTCCGAAAGGGGTTCGGGTTGGAATCCCGGTGAGGCATGGATGTGTTTGTCTTATGGCACTGGCTCTCTCCCTTCCCTGGAACGAGTGATCCTAAATTAGGGACGGGCGACTTCTTATACCCCATTGATTTTCTATTGGTGGGCGTTAAACCTCCAATAAAAAAAATCATTTTCTATAAGACGATTTACTACAACTTACGTATTTTTTTTTCTAGTGATTTTTCGAAGTAATCAGAAGGCTTTGGAACTGAGATCTCTTTAACTGACAACAAGTTGGTAAAATCATGCAATGCATTGATTATTATACACCTTCCAACATACCAGAAATCATTACTCAAGTTATGAGGATAATGGCTGTGGAAGAAATCTCGCTCCTGTGCTCTGACCTTTGACCCCATTTCGATGATATTAAAAAAAACTTGGTTCAGTATACCTCCGGAATAACATACTAAATTTTTGTCGCAATAGATGCATTTTTAGTCAAGTTATGAGGATAATATAATGGCTGTGGAACAAATCTCGCTCCTGTGCCCTGACCTTTCACTCCATTCCGATGATGTTAAACAGAATATGTTCAGTGCATCTCCGGAACATCATGATAAAGTTTTATTGCAATCGAAGCTGTTTTAGGTAAGTTATGACGCATAAGAGCAATGGAATGGATCCCTCTCCTATGTCCTGACCTTTGCCACCATTTCGCCCATTTTCAATAGGGTTCGTTCCCATATGGTCCCCTACCACATACTAAAATTTCATCGAAATCGAACCATTTTTACGCGAGTTATCGTGCGGACGGACGGACAGACAAAGCTGGAGCATGTAAGCTTCAACCTACGCTTGGAAAGCGTAAATAACTTTTTTTTTTTTTTTTCGATTGGAGGTTTAACGACCACCGTGAGCAACAACTCAATGGACTATAAGCAGTCGCCCCGTCCCTAATTTAGGGTCACTGGTTCCAGGGAAGAAAGAGAGCCAGCGCCGTAAGACAAACACAACATCCATGCCTCACCGGGATTCGAACCCGGACCCCTTTCGGACGAATGATCATAGGCCATCGCTTAGACCACTGCGCCACCGGGGCGGCTTAAATAACTTTCAATGATCTTTAAGAAAAGGTGAAATGTACTGTTTTATAGCAATTTTTCACAAAACTCGTGTTATAAATATAAAATTGCCTTTGACAGTAATAACAGCTTTTATCTTATGAGGACCAGACTGATACATAGACATCATACAACACCTGTATAATAATTTAGGTACCCGGTATCTTACGATAACGTAATATACAGTACAAAGTTGGGGAACGAAATGAGGGAGAGGGAAAGAAATATTTTGTACCACAACAGCCAAAATTCCATGCGATATGCTATCCACAATATCCGATCTCGCTACAGAACTTGAAACGACTGAAATTTAAAAGTTAATCAAACTCCAAATATTTCCGCGAATCGGTCATATTACCGGAAATTTCGCGTTATATGGAAAGGGAAGAAGTGAGAATTGAATTTATCCGTTAATATGCGAAAGGAATTCCGGAAAAGTTTCTGAAAATTCAAAATTTTCTTGTGTTACGAAAAATCTGAAATTCAGGGGCTTTTCTCCGTCATGTCACGGAAAAGGTTGAATTAGTAAAATTCACGAAAGGAATCACGGGAATGGTTAGTGAATTTCAGAAATTTTTTTTTACAGTGTAGGTAAGAACTCCATCTTGTTGGAAAACAATGACTTGAGGGCTGAGACAACATGAATTGATCCAGCATATGAAGCTGTTTTGTTTCGCGAAAAAGAAAGAAGTCCTATTGTGTGGCGCTGTGTTCGATTATTATTATTATTATCAGACGCTGATTTTTGCGCTGCTTCTCTGATGTTCGCATACGAAATATGGAATCATAATCCTCTAAAAATACTTCAGCGGCTAACGTGACATGAGAGCCTTGCTGCTTTGGAAAGCATCACATACACTCTGCAAAATGCGTTAGAAAATATCACACGCCGGAAGAAATGGGCAATCGCCGTCGATTTTATTCAATAAGCTCAACCGGAAATTTCATTCGGTTCGGTTTGTCATGCTCTTGGAGTACTTGCGCAAGCTGCACTTTGTATGCGTAGAGTTTAAGCTGTTTCGGAATGCGGTACATAACTGAAGACGGTACCGGAAGTATACCAAAGGGCTTATTTGTAGGGAGCGGGAGTTCAAGGACCGCTGTGTGCATCTAAGGACATAGGTTGACGTCCGTCCCTGATTTAGGACCATTTCTTCCAAGAAAGATACAGAACCATCACCACCCTAGCCTCGTATGGGACTCGAATCAAACCCCAACTCGGGCAATTAGCCAGATACCCGTGCCCCTGACTACTCATCCACAGAGCGGTGAGGTCTTTTGGCTGTTTTCATAGACAGCTTATATGCCAACATTTTAATTCAAGCCATGATTACTGAAGATGTACAGCATACAAGCAAAAGAAACCAAAGAAAAGCGAATCCCAGGAAGAATAAATTATTCACACATACATGAAAGGCATATCATATCATTGTCGCTTGGGGGAGACCCTTCATCCAGCAGTGGATTGATATTGGTTGACTGTAAAATTCTCCAACCACGTTAAAGGCTAATTATTGTAAATATGTTAATCATGTTCACCCGTGGAATTTATTTGCGTCACTTTCAGCAGCAGCATCGGGATGAGCATGCTTTCGAACCAGACTGGTGTCGGAGAATAATGGATTGGGCGCCAGGGTATGTAATGTTAAGTTCACAAGGAGAAGAAAAGTACGCTAATGTGTGTCTTTTCTAATATATTATACGCGTGATGGCAGATGCTTTATCACTCTGTGTGCGTGAATCAAGGAAACTGGCTTAGGACAAGAAAGGATTAGCTTCGTAACACAGCTAGTAAGAGAGAAATTATGTGCTTCTGGGGCTTCAGAAGTGCATATAATCATTGTTATGAACACGGAAGCATTTTGCGTTTTAGACGTCATTGGTATCGAGAGTGCGGGAGAGGCGCATTGAAGCCTCGATGTTTGCGCTTTATGTAGCCGTAAGGCATATTTGTCCCGGGCTTCCGAAGAAAGCGCGGTGGAGGACTAACTTAGCTAACATACCGGGCAGTCTGATACTACTGACTGATGGACACACATCAGCGGAAATTCTTACGTTCACTTACAGAACGAACATTACCGAGCAGTCTGATACTACTGACTGATGGTCACACACATCAGCGGAAATTCTTACGTTCACTTACAGAACGAACATTACCGGGCAGTCTGATACTTACTGACTGATGGACACACACATCAGCGGAAATTCTTACGTTCACTTACAGAACGAACATTACCGGGCAGTCTGATACTTACTGACTGATGGACACACATCAGCGGAAATTCTTACGTTCACTTACAGAACGAACATTACCGGGCAGTCTGATACTTACTGACTGATGGACACACATCAGGGGAAATTCTTACGTTCACTTACAGAACGATAAACATGTTGCCAAACGAATTATCTGTCGAACTTTCATTAAACAGTATTTTTAAGTTTGATACAAAGGAATCCTGACTTCTTACTTTACTGTATCATCTACTCTGACAAATTATTCCTCAGATACATTAAAAAAAAAAAAGATATACTAACGACATTTTCTCGTAGAGGGAACGGAGCAGTTTAAAACGTGATGACTCGCTGAATCTCATGGATACGTTAATGCTTACGTAAAGCTGCCGTAAGGTGCGAGGGGCATTACACTTTATAATGATGACTATTATATTATGTGGGTAGAAGATGCATTTATTTCCCTTCAGCTACCGCGAATTCATTCGGAAGGAATTAGTAACGTATTACCAGAATACGTAAAGCAGACAGATATTTTGAATTTAGAACTACCTGAGCGTCTCGCGCACTTCGCTATTTGAGGTACCAGATAAAATTCTTAGCCCTTATCTGATAGTTAGTATTGAGTTCTTTTAATTTCCATTTGCAATGCATTTTGAAATTAAATTGTTACAACGTAAAACAGTCCACATAAAAACATGAACCTAGTCTCTATAAGCATTTAATGCATTCATGTTGTGGTAGATTTAATTATTTCGTGGCATTTTTCTTTCGAGATCGTATGGTCTAACTTGTGACAAAATACCAATAACCGTGTGTCACCAATTATCTCAATTAAAAGACTCCTCTGTCATTAAAAAAAACCACTGGATTAAAACAAAACAGATTCTTGTGGTTGATCTTATAACTGTACGAAACATCCTAAAAACGACTACTTAAGATTCGCACCTCAAAAATCAATAAAAAATTAGCATTTTAAAGACATCATGGTGTACCAGATTTGTAACCACTTCTTCAACTAAAAGCGAAAATAAAAAAATAACAGAAGGAAAAGAAAACTACAGATTTCTTTATTTCTTCCCATGGGATCGAAGTTCTCTGCAAACTTTGCCAATGCCAGAGACATCGCATGTCAACTTTTGTGGTGTTCGTCGAGCGGCAGTTTTTGCTCTCATTCAATGGGCTTATGGTTTTGAAGGATTTTTTTTTTTTCACCTTTGAAAACATATTTTCTTCTGTAAATGAATTACTTAAGAGACTTAGATTTTATGACACCAAAGAAATTTAATTAATGTCGTAAATAATTTTCTAGCTCACAGTTTTAAAAGCTTTTTATATGCAAATATTATTTGAACTAGCTTCCACAAATTCAAACACATACTTAAAAATATGCGCTTTTTTTCCTACCAATGTTTACCAATGGATTATCATTACCTTTAGAATTTTTAATTTGAAAGAAATCTTTTCAGAAACCAAATGTTTATTTTAAAAAGTGTCCTGACGCAAATAGGTTCAGCATATCTGAATAATATAGCTGTATTTAAAAAGAAATGCAAATAAAATTACCTTACGCTTGAATTTTTTTTTTTGTTTTTGTTTAAACTAACCAATCGTTATTCCTAACCATTATGTCAACAACTGTTTGTTTTAGCGCCTCTTTTTGCTCAGTTAAAATTTGCATTGGACATTTCGCTTACTGATTCAAGTGCTGAAGCATAAAATGATTACTGAAATTTCTTTTCTTAAAAAACGAAAGCAATAACTTGCTTTTTAATTTTTGAAATATTCTGAAATCGTTTCTGTGAAAGTAGCTGAAAACTTGCATATTGTACTGGTTTAAGAAAACTAATCAACTCGTATCGAAAAAAAAAAAGTGCTTGTCCCGGAAAAAAAGGTCTGTACACTTTGAGACCCGATCGAAAACGTATATTTTCCCATTCTTTCTTTCTTAGGATGCTAGGATAAACTTAAAATGAATTTAAAGCGCGTATTTCATAAAATACGCATTAATACCATGATTTGAGGTTAGTTCTAAATAGTCTGCCTAATTCCAAATTGTGAGAGCTGAAAGGCATCAACACATTCTACTTATTCATTATTTAAATTTAATTAAAGCTGGTAATAAACAGAAATGTTAACTTCCGATGAATTTATTTAGCGATCAAATGCGTTTGTATCATAACATGGGTTACATATTACACTGCTAAAGCTAGTTGATGTTGAAAACATTTTCTAAACTCATAATCAAATATCATTGAGCTAAATACAGAGAGATTTACGCCTGCTGGTGAAAAGAAATCTTCAATCCGAAGTTGCATGTAAAAATTTGTACCTAATATCTGCTATTACGCCAAAAAGGAAGAAATTTTTCAGATAAAGAGTTTTAGAAGTAGAGACACAGTGCCAAAAGCAAAAATACATTAACATCACCTTCCAAAACAGAGGTACATTTGATGAATCAAAATTGGGAAACCAGGTTTTATAGTGGTATCGATGGTAATAGCTACTGTAAAATGAAACGAATGACATAAAAAATCATGAGTAAGATGTAATACAGATCGACAGTATACCATCCCTATGGTGCTTGGCTCCTTATAGGCAAGCCATCAGTCTTGCGCACCCAAAATTAATGTTTTTCATCTGTGTGGCTAAACGTATACCGCACTTATTCGATAATTTCAAGACACGAAAATACAATGTAAACTAAACAGAAAGAAACCGATAGGAACTACATCCAATTACTAACTGGCTCAATGTAAATTAAAATTAAATTCTATTTTGGGGGCTTTATTGTTCCCAAAATCACCCACGAGTGTCTTCAATTTCATTTTGGGGGCTTTATTGTTCCCAAAATTACCCATAAGTGTCTCCAATTTTATTGGGGGGGGGCTTTGTGGCTCTTAAAATTACCGAAAGTGTCTTCAATTTCATTTTGAGGGCTTTATTGTTCCCAAAATTACCTACAAGTGTCTTCAATTTCATTTTGAGGGCTTTATTTTCCCCAAAATTACCTACAAGTGTCTTCAATTTCATTTGGGGGGGGGGGAGGAGAGAGGGAAAACGAGAATTTCAGCGGAATGAATATAGTAGTAGTAGAGCTTCTCTTACTCTTGATTCTACTCTCATTCGAAAATAGTCGGAGTGTGACAATCGGTAAATTTCTGGTGGTGAGCATTGCTACTAAATGTATTTGTAATAGAAATGGATAGTGCTGAGTTTTCTATTGAAAGCCGGATAACACAGAAACAATTTTCTTTAAAAAATTTGAGCCGCTTTCAGGCGTCGCCTCACTTGCCTGCGGCATATGTTAAAGTAAAGTGACGAAATGAACTTTGAAGAGCTTTTTATCTCTTTTGCGTGTGGTACGATGTCAACCACTATGACAAATCGAAATTTTACAAAAATCTTCTAATATTTTGAAATACATCTTGTATATTTTTTTATAAAGTTCTTAGCTTTTCAGTATATTTATGTTTCATTTTGATTGTTTATAATTACCGTATATTAGAAAATCATACATATAGTTCATACGAATGACTTATAATTCTCTCCATATGTGTCATAGCTATTTAAAGTGAGAAAA
Organism: Macrothele yani; assembly: GCA_039090855.1. Lineage (NCBI taxonomy): Eukaryota > Metazoa > Arthropoda > Arachnida > Araneae > Macrothelidae > Macrothele > Macrothele yani. The sequence goes on from CM077024.1 coordinate 13,343,949, forward strand.
AAAGTTAAGATTGCTATTTACTGTGAATTTGCGGTGAGAAAGAATAAACTTTTTACATAAAGGAGAAAGGGGTCTAAAATTTTCGTCTTCAATCCAACTCATTTGTCTTTTCCAACTCATTAGCAGCTTAGTGACACGAAGAAAGAAGCAGCTTAGTGACACGAAGAAAGAAGCAGCTTAGTGACACGAAGAAAGAAGCAGCTTAGTGACACGAAGAAAGAAGGAGCAGGAAGAAAGGAGCGACACGAAGAAAGGGAAAGAAGCAGCTTAGTGACACAAAGAAAGAAGCAGCTTAGTGACACGAAGAAAGAAGCAGCTTAGTGACACGAAGAAAGAAGCAGCTTAGTGACACGAAGAAAGAAGCAGCTTAGTGACACGAAGAAAGAAGGAGCAAGAAAAGAGCGACACGAAGAAAGGGAAAGAAGCAGCTTAGTGACACAAAGAAAGAAGCAGCTTAGTGACACAAAGAAAGAAGCAGCTTAGTGACACGAAGAAAGAAGCAGCTTAGTGACACGAAGAAAGAAGCAGCTTAGTGACAAAAAAAGAAGCAGCTTAGTGACAAAAAAAGAAGCAGCTTAGTGACACAAAGAAAGAAGCAGCTTAGTGACACGAAGAAAGAAGCAGCTTAGTGACACGAAGAAAGAAGCAGCTTAGTGACACGAAGAAAGAAGCAGCTTAGTGACACGAAGAAAGAAGCAGCTTAGTGACACGAAGAAAGAAGCAGCTTAGTGACACGAAGAAAGAAGCAGCTTAGTGACACGAAAAAAAGCAGCTTAGTGACACGAAGAAAGAAGCAGCTTAGTGACACGAAGAAAGAAGCAGCTTAGTGACACAAAGAAAGAAGCAGCTTAGTGACCGCCAAGCCATTGTCTCCCCACTCATCCTCAGACTAACACAATTCCGCTTTCCGCTAGCTTTAAATATCCTCCGTGTATACTGAAGCAAAACAGAAGTGACAATGACGTCGCCAAAATGTGAATATTCGGGGGGGGGATGAAAAGCGACCGAAACTGGGTTTTTTTTTTTAGTGTGCGTACGTGCAATATTTAGAACATCTATATATCTGTGCACTTTTTTAGGTCTCAGTTCAAGCTAGAACACGAGCTTTTCAGTTGGTACTATTACGGGAACGCAAAAGTTTCCACTGCCCCCGCTAGCGGGCGCAGTAGGGGCCTAACCCGCCGGCGACGCGTGCTGTCAGTTTGTACATGAAGCAAAGCATGGAGATAGATAAAGTTCATTTGCGGCACTGTTTGTTATTCATGTTTAATTTAGGGAAAGGTGTGAGTTAAGCATACGGTTCAATGTCAGGCGTATAACGAAACGATTGTGAGTTAGCGGATGTGTCGAGAATGGTTTGCCAGGTTTAACATAGGTGATCTAAGCTTGGAAGACAAGCCACGTGCAGGTAGAACGCAGGAACTTACAGACGAGGAGCTGGAATCGCTGTTGCAAGAGGATGCCACACAATCGACCACGCAATTGGCGAAACGTTTCAAAGTGGCTCAATTGACAGTGGTACGGCGTCTACAGGCCTTGGAGAAGATCCCGAAGATTGTTAAGGGGGTTCCGCATACTTTAACGGAGCGTAATATTGGTCAACGATTGAGCATTTGCATGTCGTTGCTGAAGAGGTTTCAACTGAAGAATTTCTTGCTGAAGGTTGTCACAGGGGATGAAAAATGGGTCTATTGCGACAACCCCGTTTGCAAGCGATCAACATCCACTGCAAAACAGGATATCCACGGGAAAAGATGATGTGTGTGTGGTGGGATATGCATGGAGTGCTGTAGTTCGAACTGTTGAAACCGGGCGAAACAATCACTGCACAATGATATAGCGATCAGTTGATGAAACTGAACGCCGCAATCGAGCAAAAACGCCCATGGACAGGTAAAGGACGCCGCCCGGTCATCCTGTTATATGATAATACCAGACCACATGTCGGTGCCACCACGAAATCAACCCTTAAACAGTTACACTGGGAGGTTTTACCTCATCCGGGTTACTCCACGGACATTGCTCCCTGAGACTTTCATCTGTTTCGATCTGTGCAACATGCTCTAGCCCCACAGCGGTTCACCACACTTCCAGAGGTGGAAAATTTCGTCACTGCGTTCTTCACCTCAAAACCCGAGTCCTTCTATCACAGGGGCATTCATTTATTATCGCTCGGGTTCCAAATTGGGTTCACTAAGGGGTAATATTGGAAACCAAGGATGTGTCGAGTGGATTGTGATTCTACGATTCCCTGATTTAGGGCTGACGCAGCTTCAGGATCCACTGACGGGGCGTTGTGATTCACACAGCAGATTTCCCTTTGGGAGTCAAACGGTCTGAAAGAATTTCTGAGTCCCTGCCGTAAAATATAATATATGTTCTCCAAAAATCCAGGATTGAGCACACAATATGCAACTAAAGAAACACTCATGATTGTACGTAGACAAATTAACATAGAAAACAATTTATTAGTTATGTTTTGGCATAATAATAATGATACATACATAATAGTTTAGGACCCTGTGCTCATTACTTCAAGAATGTAAGTTGTTATATGTAGGTGTTAGACTTGCAGTCACCTTTTAATCATTTATATAGACAATTCGCTTAAATAACACACGATACTGGCAAATTTGATACAGACTTTTCTGACAGGAACTCGTGCTTATTGACTACTCGATTATATAAAAAAAAATTCTAACGGAAGACTTTCATATGCACTAATCGATAAACACATATTATGAGGGGACACCAAAAGAAAGAATAGGATGGATTTCCTACCTTAACATCCGAATCTGGCCTGGAGACCGCGCTGCCTAAGTGGCATCACCCGAGGTATGGAGCCCTTGTTATAACACACATCAAAGTTCAATCTTGGGAAGTTGATTTAGCACATAGATATTAGCCTCTTAGGTAAAGTCATTGGGTTCTCTCCGTTGGCCCGGGAGATTTCTCGTCCGGGGGTTGTCTTCCATCCAAGTCTTGGTCCACGCACGGGTAACCAAAAGTGCCAGGTCTTACACGGAAGCATCTAGGTGACAGTCATGAAGGAGAGTCACCAGCGTTCACGGCAAAATACCAAGTGACAAGTCACATGGAAAAAAACAAAAAAAAACGATGTTTCTCGATCAAGTAAAAGTGACGAAGTGCCTTTCTTCCCTTGGAAAATTTTCGACAACCCAGGAAAACTCCCCATTACCTCAAAATATCCCATCATCCTATCACAAAAACGGGGAACCCCAGCCTCCCTGAATTAAATTTCCAAGTCTAAATTTCTACTGGTCAGAGAATTAACATTTGGTTCTTCTATTCGTTAGAGGGTCAAAAATGGCAACCCTTTCCCGCGAAAATTCCAACCAATCGCCTACGCTGAGAACAGCTCTTCAAGTTACGTTAGCCGCGTGATATAACGGGCCATAAATCATAACCCAATAAAACTGTTAGTTTCGATTCCAAAAAGTTTGCAGTCGATCTAACGCATTGTGGAAGCCAGACAAGGAGGACACTTTCATTGCCCCATAAAACATACACTACAAAGTCGGCGCCCCTCTATGGATGACGCCATCGTTGTCTATCTAGTCTTACGCTATGCGACGCCTCGGGCTGTCCCACTGGCATTACCTAAGTACCCATGGGAGCGGGGAGGAAGAAAAAAAACGAAGACTCAACCGAAAGTTGGGCTACTGGCAAAATAAAATAAAAAGTAAAAACGTAGTTTCCTAAAAAAAAAAAAAAATCATTACCCGAATTAATAAAAAAAAGAATAAATAAATAAATTCGGAAACTGATTTTCCAACTGAATGCGGAGCCTCGTGGTAGCGAGCGCTGTCACACATTTGTTGCCTAAAAAAATGGCAAAAATTCATTGATGCTAACGGTCGATATTTCGTTGAATAAATGTGTACTGGTTTCCCGATTGATCTTGTCTCCTTCCTCCTTAGAACGGCGGCAACTTTTGCATACCCTCAATATATTATGCGGTGGAAGTACACACACTGTAACTAACTCCATAGTCAGGTTAACCTTGGCCTGAGTATGGTAAATCCGAATTTATTGGTATAGAATAGAAATCAAAGTTTCCAAGCTTTCGCACATCAATTAGATGGCTTTTGGAGGAAGGTAGACAGCAAACTGTCCTCCTCTGCGAAAATAAGAAAAAGTGAGCAATAGAAATGCCAGAATTGAATTAAACTGAGATGTAGATGACGATAAAGAGGAGACAGTTCAAAAATAGCTAACGTTTGTCGGATGCCACATAAAAATCGCTTGGGATGGAATGCCAACACGATGGAGTGAAAACTTCGTTTTCGTCAATAAATTAAAATAAATAAAACACAGCACACATGTGAAATACAGCACACGTTCATGAAGACTATAATAAAGAAAGATGCAATAAAAATAGTACAACTATACTAGTAATCCGGATTTATTGGCGTAGAATTAGAATAGAAATAAAAGTTTCCGCAAGTCAACCAGATGACTTTTCAGAGAAGGTAGACAGCAAACTGTCCTTTGCAAAAATAAGAAAAAGTGAGCAATAGAAATGCCAGAACTGCATTAAAGTAAGATGTAGATGACGATAAAGAGGAGACAGATCATAAATAGCTAATGGTTGTCGGAAAAAACGCTTGGGATGGAGTGCCAACAATGATGGAGTGAAAACTTTGTTTTCGCCAGTAAATTCACAGTTAGTATAGTTACACTATTTTGAATATAGTTGTACACTTTCTGGTTATTAATTAAAGATGCAATCATTTAAATAATTTGCAACGTATGATTTTGAGACTGATCTTCCAGTCGTATGTTGTTGTTTTTGTTTTTCTTTGTTTTTTTCTATTGGGGGTTTAACGACCACGTGAGCAACAGTCGTGTATGTTTTAGGAAGGAGGCAAAGTGTGATAAAAACTATGTACGACATTCCAGCTAGCGATGGCGCTTTCCAGGTGAAGTCGTTCCGTACTTTCAGAACTGTTACCATTGCACTTAAAAAAAAAATTAATTCAAAAGTCAAAGTCATAATTGTTAAGCCAAAGTCTGAAAGGAAAGCAAACGTCAAAATAATAAAGAAAACTTGAGTAAAAACACCTTCGAGATGAGTCATTCTATTTCCATTTTTTTTTTTTTTTTTCTGTCTCCCTTTTCTTTTTTTAAGTGAGCACTCATTTCGTGGGGACCCCTGTGGGGTATCCTTAAGTGAAAGAAACGGGCGGAGTCTCCATTGCTTCGATGCCATTTCTCTTTGCTATCTCACAGATTGAGCTGCGTTGAGGAAATTGTGCACAGTGATTTCAAATTTCGAAAGAAACATACAAGTCCGGAATGCTAAGCAGGATCGCCCAGCTGCGCGGGAACAAAAGATGATCGCAGAAAATAAACGGCAAAGCACTCACTAGAAGAGGGTGGGCATTAGAGGGGGGAATGAGGAATAAAAGCACATTTCGAAGACATCGCCTCATCCGGGTTCGCAGATTCTTTCCTTCAGAAAAGATTTGCGAGCAACAGGCAAGCATCCCTTCTCTTCTCACCCCCAGACAGATGGATCCATTGTTACGCATGAATGGCTGTCCCAACGCACACATAGATGAGGCTTCACTTCAGTGGGGATATATTTCAGGAGATAACACTTTCGCTGTCTTATTAACGATTAAGTTTCTCCGAACGGGACCATTCCTTGAGGCCAAAGGGCATGAGCGATTTTGTTGGCACTCCATCCCAAGCGAGTTTAATGTGGCATCCGACAAACGTTAGCTATTTATGAACTGTCTCCTCTTTATCGTCATCTACATCTTGCTTTAATGCAGTTTTGGCATTTCTATTGCTCACTTTTTCTTTTATTTTCGCAAAGGAGGACAGAAGAGAAACAAAACAATCGAATTTAATACAGGCTAGCGTAAGGCATGCATATTATCCTGCGAAAAACGGACATACAGAAAAATACGAACCTCTGATTAGCCACCATTGTTATGAATGACAGCAAGTATGCGGGGGGCGGCATGAATTCTACGAGGTGCCCGAGTTCAGTTTGGACTAAAGATAGCCATTCCTACAGCAAATTAGCGTGTAACTCTGTTAATGTTGACTAAAGAAAACAACAGTGCGGAATAGCTCCTTCGAGCATGTTCTACTCATTTTAAATAGTATTGAGATCCGGGGATTGTGAAGGCCAGGGAAAATGATGGTAGCCCTCGTTGTGACCATCAGATCATTTTGCAAAACTCTGATACGCGTTGCTATCTATATGATGCCATAATATGCATGAAAAAAGTAATAGTGCAGTGTATATTTGATTCGCCACAACACTCAGATACTACTTGAATGCCACCTTACCTTCCACTGGTATCAGCAGACCCAGTCTATACCAACAGAACATCATCCGCAGCATGGTGTCACCTCTGGAGGCTTACATTGTGTTCACAAGTAATGCCGGGTTTATCGCTTTGATCCAGTGCCTGCTGGTGTGTGCACGAGGAAATATATATGATAACCAAGGGAAGTTTCTCGAATTTCAAAAACTATGTCTTCCCATCCCAGTAGTAGAGAAGACACAGGCTCGCTATTCGAGGACGGGGCTTTGGGTTTCACCCAGCCAACACCCCGTGTATCGGGTGTCCGCTGAGTGCCGCAAAGTTTTTAGACCGTATAGAATTTAAAACATTCGATAAAAAAAATTCTGAGTCCTTGTCGTACAAAATATTTCCATGTATCCAGGGTAGAGCACACAATTTCCAAACAAGAAACACTGATAATATATCAGACAAATTAACATGTAAACAAGTTATTGGTCTTATGTTGGCATATAATAGAAAAAACAACCTAGTAGATTAAAACCCTTTTGCTGATAAACTTAGGAATGTGAGAATGTAAGTTGTCATATATATATATATATATATATATATATATATATATATACCTTTTTACTCATACCTGTTGGTTTTTGAGTATTTCTTAGTTGTTTTGTACCAGATAAATATTTTTTTTTTGCATCTGTCTCTTCTTAATAGTATATCATCATCATCATCATTGTCAACCATTATCAAACCACTGCTGGACGAAGGTCTCCCCAAGTTTCCTCCACAACGGTCTGTCTTGTGCCAGTCTCCTCCATGTCACTCCTGCATACTTTCGAATTTCATCCACCCATCTGCCATGTGGTCTTTTTCCGGGTCTTTTCCTGTCCCTTGGAATCCAATCTAAAATTTCGGCTGTCCATCAATGGTCTGTCCTTCTGGCAGTATGTCCATCCCATTGCCATTTCAGGGATTTAACTCTGATTATGTGGTCTTCCACTCTTGTCATTTTTCGGATCCACGAGTTCCTCTTCTTATCTCTCCTGGTTACACCAAGCATGCACCTCTCCATGCTGCTTTGAGTTGTCTGCAGCCTTTGTATGTCTCTTTTAGTTAAGGTCCATGTCTCTGCACCATACGTAAGCACTGGAAGGATGCATTGATCAAACACTTTTCTTTTAAGACATATGGGCATATTGCTCTTAAAAATTATGCTGTTTCTTCCAAAAGCTCTCCAGGCAAGTTTTGTACGCCGATTAATTTCTTCATCAATGTGACCCTCAATTGATATCTACTGTCCAAGATAAACGTACGTGTCTGTTATCTCCATCTTTTCTCCATCAATCGATAAACCTTCATTTCTTAAAAAAAGCATTGTACATCACTTTTGTCTTCTGAAAGTTCATTTTTAATCCCACTTCTTTACTCTTGTCAGCAAGTTCCTGGATCATACTCTGCAGCTCTGATGGGGTAGTTGCAAAAATGACTATGTCATCAGCAAAATGAAGGTGGGTTAGATAATCTCCATTAATCTTTATCCCTTTGTTTTCCCAGTTCAGTGATTGAAAGACATTTTCCAATGTGGCGTTAAAGAGCTTCGGAGATATGGTGTCACCTTGTCTCACTCCCTTTCCAATTTTTATGTGTGTTGTATTTTCAAACAGCCGAATCTTTGCACTTGCATTTTCATAGATGTTATTAATAATATTAATGTATGCATCTTCAATACCGCAGGATTTCAGAGCCATTGTAACTGCTGACGGTTTCACCGAATCAAAGGCTTTTTCATAATCGATAAAAGCCATGCACAATGGAAGTTCATATTCCCTCGCTCTTTCAATTAGTTCTCTCAGTACGTGGATATGATCTATTGTGCTGTAGCCACTCCTGAATCCAGCTTGTTCTATCGGTTGAGCCATGTCCAGTGTTACCTTTAAACGGTGTGAAAGAACTTTAGTGAAGATTTTATAAACCACTGATAGGAGGCTGATAGGTCTGTAGTTCCTGAGATCCTCAATGTCACTTTTTTTATGTAGCAGGATCATTGCAGCGTTGTTCCAATCCTCAGGAATCTTCCCTTCATTAAGGCATCGAGTGAAAATTTGGGCGAGTACTGCTTCAATTTCTCCATTTGCTTCTTGTATGATGTCTACAGTAATTCCATCTTCTCGTGGAGTTTTTCCCCGCTTCATGTTCTTGATTGCAGAGGACTGGAAGAACTCTAGTACTGGTACCTTTCATGATGTCTGGAGTACATGTATCATCTCTTTCATATAATTTGGAGTAGAAATCTCTCACTCATGTCAAAATTTCACCTCTATTTCTTGTTACAGAACCATCTTCTTTTCTCAGTGCCATAATCTGTTTTCTTCCCTTACTGAGATGTCCCTTTGCTATCTTTAGGCTTTGGTTGTTTTCAATTGCTTTCCTCACTAGCTCACAGTTGAATTTCCTTACGTCTTCAGTGATACTTTTTCGTACTGTCTTGCATACCTCTATATATTCCACTATGGAAGTCACATCTTCTTTAGTTGTCCACGTCTCTCTTCTATTTTGCATCAACATTGTGGTTTTTCCTGATAATTTGTTCACATGCAACTTGTTCTTAGATCCAGTTAATTTTGTTGCTGTTTCCATAAGAGCTTTGGTTACTTTTCTGTTAACTTCATAGGTGTCCACTTCTTCCGAAGTTAGACCTTCTATAATAGAGAATCGGTTCCTCAGTTCTAATTTGAAGTTATTATGGTGTTTTTTAAGGTTGGTTATGTCAATACATTTTGTTTGTCTTATGAGCTTGCCACGTTCGAGTTTAGTGTTGAGGTGCATCTTACATCTCACCAATCTATGGTCACTACCTATGTTGAACTTGTTCAGCACACTGCAGTCTTCGATGACGAATTTTTTGTTACACATAATAAGATCAATTTCACTTGTCATCCCATTTCCTGTGTGGCTTTTTATTGAAAAAGGAGTTAATGATGAAAAACCTTTCTGCCTCTGCAAACTCTACGAGAGCATTTCCACGCTGGTTTCTGTTGTCGCGACCGAATTTACCTACTGAAGTTTCATTCTGATGCTGTTTCTCTATTTTTGCATTGAGATCTCCCTTAATCCATAATTATCTTCGAGTGCTGCTTGGCTTTATTATTTAGATGACTAATTTCCTCATAAAATTCTTCAATTTCTTCTTCAGGATGACTTGTTGTGGGTGCATAAGTTTGAATAATCTGAGCCTGGTATCTTCTCGAGAGTTGGATAACGAGTCGTGCAGCTCTGTCAGAGGAACTTTCAACTTCTACAACTTTATCCTTCAGTTTCTTGTTTATTATAAATCAAACACCACTAGTTCTGCCAGTATCTGTTTAACGATAGTAGAAGAGATGTCCACTTTTCAGTTGAACGAGACCTTCTCCTTTTCTACTTACCTCACTTAGCCCAACGATGTCCCACTTGATCCTTTGTAGTTCCTCTTCCAATTCAAGAAGCCCTGAATCAGAAGCTAGGGAGCCGTCCATTTTAAGTAGCCAAGGTCAGCATCAGATGGCAGCCTAGTCCGGTCCTCCGGGGATTCTTAGCACCCTCTGCCTTCATGTCGCACTGGCCGCTGCCTTGGCCAGGTACATTGCAGCTGCCGGAGACTGAGGGCCAAGATTTAAGTTGTGGAGTCATTTTGGAAGGGTTTGGCCATAACTCACCACGCTGGCCAAGCGGGTTGGTGAATGTGGGATAGCATTTCCCCTAATCCCGATGGTATAGTTATACCGCTATTGGCGGTCGTCAGAGCCCCTGTAGTGGGAACAGGATGCACCACGAGAAGGCGGGGTTGACATTTGTCAAGGAGAGGCTGTGATGTTGCGCATCACCTGACCTTACATACCGACTTTTCTGACAGGAACCCTCACTTGCTCATTGGCTATTCACTTATCAAACCTCATTAATTTTAGTGGTAAACTTCAGAATGCACTGATCGCTAATACAATGATATTTTGAAGGGACACCAAAAAGAATAAGATGAAATTCCTACCTTAACATCCCTTTAGACTGGAGACCGCGCTACTGATCTTGTACCACACAAGAAAAAGTCTTAGAGTCCGAGATAGAAGAATCCAGGAGAGCGCTCAAAATAGTCTGGAATCAAGTAGACACACTGGAGTAGTTTAGACACTGCATTTAGTAAAATATTCTCGCTGAATCTCTTCTATCACGATAAGATATTGTGGCCGGGCCATGCCAAGGGGTCCTTCCTCTGTCCTCGTTGTTCGGGCTCCCGTCGGGTCCCAATTTTGGAGGCCACTAGTATTTCCCGCCTGCTTGCTTCTCGGGCATGATAGCCAGGACTCCTTCGTGACCGGAGACTTTTTTGACAAATTCCAGTAACCAGTGTTAAAGTGAAATCACAAGTGACCAAAATGATACAAGCGATTGTCTCCTCGAAATTCTCGACAACTTTCCCGGGATCCACCCACTACCCCAAAGTTATGCCATCTCCAATTCCGAGCCGGATAACGCAGGCCTCCCCTGAATTAAAACTCCAAGTCTAAATTTTACTGGTCGGAAAATTAAAATAAGATTCATCTATTTGCTAGGGGGTCAAAATGGGTATCCGATCCAGTGAAAATTGACATCAGACCATAAATCTTGGATAAATAAAAGTGCTGCTTTCGATTCCAGTGAGTCTACCACTCGCACCAACGCTTTGTAGATGCACAGACTAGCTGACACTTTGATGACCGCCATATAACACTCCTAAAAAGCCGATCCATTGATGATGATAACATGGTTCGGTTTCCTCTTACAACATGCGATGCTCACTCCTGTCCAATGGGAAGGGGGATACCGCCGGCTGGCAACGCGCTTATCCCACCACGGTTAACTCTACGAAGGGACGGCCGGGAGAGGGGGTGGGTTGGGGGGTGGAGAAAGTGAGAAAAAAGTCATCCGAAATTGGGGCTAATGGCAAATTAAAAAAAAAAAGGAAAATTGCAGAGATAAAACATACTTCTTCCACAAAATTCAATAGCCAAATTAAAAATAAATAAATTCGGAAATTGATTTTTCCTGGATGGGCAGCCTCGCGGTCGCGAGCGCTGTCACAGCCTTACGAAGTTATAGCCACACCTCCTGCCTACTAGCAGTGCAAAACGATGTAGAGGGAGTGTATCAAAATAATGGAAACACCGACTGTCACCGGGGCACACGCAATATGCAGTATACAAATCACAGGAATGACGTGACCCGCGATGTAAGGTATATAAGGGATTGCACTACGATGTCGGCTATCATGTGGTAGTATCGCAGACGCAGATGAAATAACCGTTGAGGAGTAATTATCGACACCGTGAGATTTCAGTGAAAGACATGATCGTTGGTACACATCTAGCAGGAGCTTCAGTAATTTGAACGACAGAAATGGTAGGTATAACACGAGAAACTTCATCGAAGACTGACTACTTAACAAAATGGACACAGCATTGTCTCCAAACGGGCTAGTTGTGGTCGCCATACGAAGACGTCTGGTAGGCATAGGCGAAGGTTGTCCCATCCCTACCTGACGTCTTTTCTGACATATCATTGTTCAGTGAAAGCACAAGACAGCGGCAAGGTAAATTGAACACCAGTCGAAATATCATTTCAGTCATAATTCGTCGGAAAATCTATCTTGCCGGTATTCATAGCCGTGATGCTGTTACACCTGGCTACCAACATCTATATGCAATAATACGTGTAAGATGGTGAAAGGCACATAAAAACTGGGACGCTAAAGACTAGAAACATGTCATCTGCTCTGCTGAATCGTGCTTCACATTCCCACCACTGGTAGAGTGTAGGACTGGCGAAAACCTGCAGAAGCGTACTACATTTACTGTTTGGTCCGACTGTGAAGAATGGAGGTGGATCCCTGATGCTGTGGGGTGCTATATCATGCCATTCTTTAGGGCGGTTGGCTATTCTGCAGGGTCGTGTCACATCTGCAACGTACGAATACTTTCTTGGAGACAACCTGTACCCATTTTTTTCCCCTACTGACCGTTCCTGGTTTCAAGCAGATAATTCACCCGCGTATTGTGTGAAACGTACCAATTTATGGTTTGCAGAGCAGGAGGTACAGTAGCTACCTTGGACACCTCAATCTCCATATCTCAATATTATTGAACATTAGTGGTAGAAGACATTCTTTACAGGAAGAATGGTCCCAAATCCCATTATCTAATGTGCTTGACTTGTATAAGTATTCCAAATCGCTTTGTTTCTGTTCTGAAAGCCCGAGGTGGGCTTACAGATTATTAATAAAGAGTTCAAGAAACACCAAGTGTTTCCATTATTTTGATAAATTACTGTATAACATGATTCTTTTCACCACATTACTTTTTCCCATTGCTTTACTGTCAGTTTAAGGAGTTCCCGGCACAACTTTAAGTTGATTTTCAAGATATTTGATGAGATACGTAACTTTGGAATGGGTAGAAGACTTCCAAGATTTAATTTCTTGAACACCATACGCATGGGTCGGGTCGAAATGGGCGGTTCCTGGCTTCAGTCAATTGCTGCACACAACTAAAGTTGAGCACGGTCTCTTTTTTTGAGGCCGGAGTCCGGCCCTGGCTCGTTATATCATTATTTATACTGACCCGGGTTTGAACATTTGTGCAAATTTTCCTTATGTGAATAAGAAGAAAATGAAGCATATTGTTTTACACTTATTTATATTTTCATCATCAGATAAGAATGTTAGTGCTTCCCATTAATGTCGACCCCCAAAAAAGAGAAAGAATTATTATGTGCATCATATTCAGGTAACAAAATGTCCAATTTTATTTCCAAGTGTATCAAGTTAATTTGTTTACCTAAGTAACCGTTTTTAATTTTTTCATTCAAAGGTTTCTGTGCCCTTAAAAAGTTCATTATAAAATTATTATAAAATATATGTCATTTCTGCAAGACATGAGAATTTTGTATTGCTGCTTCGTTGACGATTTTGGTCCGATTAAGTATTGAGTAAATGTGCATATATAGGTCGTAGTCCTTTTTAATACATGGATATTTATATTATTAGCTCCACTGGGACAGAGTCGGCTTTGGCATTTATTTTACTTATTATTTGACGAAAGTGTCACATATACACTTATAAATACAATAACCTTTATTAGCAAATTATTAAATTTGACTGTTTTCCACTAGTTAGAAATCCTATGTTCAACAACCAATGGATGAAATCTCATTCAGATGGAAAACAGGCCCAAACCATTACAGAGCCTTCACCAAATTTAATGGTTCAAACGATGCAGTATTCAGAGAACCGGACTTTTTGTAACTGCCAGATCAAACACGTCCATCCTGAGAACACAGCTGTGTTTCATCACTTTGCCGTGGTTTTATTTCCTTACAAAAACGGATCACAGTCAAATCTAAAAGGTGATTATAACAGTATGTACATCTGTTTTTGTTTTTTTTAAGCTCTTGGGTTTTAGTCTTTGAACTTCGTAGCAACTCCACTGTTGTTGTTTTTTTTTTTTATAGGAGGTTTAACGATCACCGTGAGCAACTCAATGGGCTATAAGCAGTCGCCCGTCCCTAATTTAGGGTCACTGGTTCCAGGGAAGTGAAGGAGCCAGTGCCGTAAGACAAACAAAGCATCCATGCCTCACCGGGATTCGAACCCGGACCCTTTTTGGACGCCACTGGGTTTCCCATTCACATTTGCCACCTCATCGTAGGTTTGCCCTCGCATTTAAATTTTCTAAAGTCGAGAAGCACATGCCGCTCCATGCTTTCCTCTCCGCTACGCATATGGATGTAACGTCTGCAGTTTGAGAAGTATAAATATAAAAGAGCGTGAAAGGAACCAGTTTTTTGTTAGAAAAAAAAAATAACTGAGTTAAAAATCTTGAAAAAAAATCGCATGAGTTTGGGCCGTGGGTGGCCTAGTGGGCAACGTTCGCGACTGCCACGGAAAGGACCTCAGGTTCTATCCCAGGTAGATACGAACGCTCGATCCACTAAATATCCGCCGTGCGTCGGACCCCGGGTACTGGCCCCCCGGTAATAAATAAGGGCGTCTTTCTCCCGCTTTCTACTTCGCTTCCGTGTCACTTTCGTATCGGGCACTCTAGCCCAAATCTCCTAGCTTCCTATTTCTAAGGGTTGTTTAAGACCTGGGGTCAGACACTCCCTTCCTAAAATCCTCTATATATGGATCATGATCAAAATCGCATGAGCAGGAACTGCGTTGTGTCTGTCGTCCGACGGTGATGTTTTGATGGAAAAGGCGTCCTCCACATGACAGGAAGTGACAGAATCGTGCATAGAGGGGACTATCTACGTAACATTCATCAGTCAGGACGCCATTAGTGTATCACTGTTTTCCATGACATTGAATTTCTCATGTTTCGTGACTACGCCCAGACAGTAAAAGTGCAACTTCCTACACAGTTTTGGGTATTAAACGCAAAAACTTATAATTTTTAATTCAGTTTTCTGTTTTCAGATTAATAAACCACGTCTAGTCTTCCTTGATAGTAATTTAGCAACTGATATTTGTGAACCAGTTTAAATCTTCTCACGCACAAATGTTGACGATAAACAGCTTGTTTCGTTAATTAATTCGATGCTATCCCTTTCTCATTGCTGCGCGCAAGTATCACACATCAGCACTGCATCATCCTGTTGCTTGGGGGTTCGAGCGGTAGTGTTAGAGAAGGAATCATCCCTTTCTGGCAGGTGAGGGACCACACTGTTTTAAACAATAAAAGCAAATTGTTATATTGCCGTTAAATGTAGGTTATATAAATTCAGGTTAGGTTACTATATTCACTGTAAAAAAAATTCTGAAATTCACGAACCACTTTCCCTCATTTCTTTCGTGAATTAACGAAGCATATTTCTCATACAACCTTTTCGGTGAAATGAAATAAATAAATCTGAATTTCACGGATTTTTCGTACGCCCGAAAAATTCTGAATTTTCAGAAACCTTTCCGCAGTTTCTTTCTTATATTGACGGTAAATTACCGTTTTAGAGATGTGTTAACGGAAAATTCTGAATTTTCAGAAACCTTTCCGCAATTTCTTTCTTATACTGACGGTATATTACCGTTTTAGAGATGTATTTACGGAAAATTCTGAATTTTCTGAAACCTTTCCGCAGTTTCTTTCTTATATTGACGGTATATTACCGTTTTAGAGATGTATTAACGGAAAATTCTGAAACCTTTCCAAATTTCTTTCGTATATATTAACGGAAAAACTCCGTTCTAGCTTTTACGTATCCGTGCGACGAGAAATTTACGGTAATAGGAACGATAGGTGAAAATATTTGAGGTTTGATTAACTTTTAAATTTCAATCGCGTACCGAATTTTGAAGTTCCGTAGCGAAATCGGATACTAAGTATAGCATATTGCATGAATTTTGTTTATTGTGGCACATGATATTTCTTCCCCTATCCCTTATTTTATGCACCAGCTATTTAGTATACACTCACGGGCAATTTCATTGTCCGTGAGTGTATAATAAACAATCGCGAAACTTTGCATATAGCTAGAGTGCGTGCTGGTATGCAATTGATCCACGTTTGGTGCGATTGCGCATGACCGCACACCCTGTGGTGGAGCTGCAAGCACGAACCGGGGCCTTATAAACCGGCGTGTAGTCGATGCCCCATGAAAGCGAAAAGCACCGGCCCACGCAAGCAAGAGTACAGAGAGACAAGAATGCCGGGTAGACGCCAGAGACGTCAATTTACGCAACTCACGGACTTTGAAAAAAGGCCTGGTCATCGGGATGAAAACCGCAGGGCGGTCGGCGTTCCGTATAGCTCGCCACACGGATCGTTTTTACCATACCGTCAGACTGTGTTGGGAGCAGTGGACACATGACGGCACTACCACACTGCGGAGCGGCTTCGGACGGACCAGGAGGATCACCGGTAGAGAGGATCGGAGGCGCCTCGCGGAAGTCAACCTGCGATCATTGCGCCCCTTACGTGTGCTGCCATTTACACCGGAACATCGCCGTCTTCGTGTGCAGTGGTGCCAGGCCAGAGCGACGTGGAAAGCCACAGACTGGCGACGTGGGGTGTTTACCGATGAGTGCCGCTTCGTTTGGGGGACAGATAATCATCATGTCCAGGTGTGGAGGTCCCCGGATCAACGGCACAATTCGGACCTCGCTATCGAGCGCAACACCTCCCAAACTGCAGGCATTATGGTCTGGGGAGCCATTGTCTACAATAGCCGATCACCTCTAGTAGTAGTAACGTGGATCATTGACGGGCCAGCGGTATGTGGATGAGATCCTTTGGCCCCATGTGCCATGAGCTCCCATTCCTGGCCTGGATTTCAGGTGCGCTATACCAGCAGGATAATGCCCACCCGCACACGGCTCGGGTTGCCCAGGACTGCTGTCCGCCATATTCAGACACTTCCATGGCCTGCCCGCTCCCCGGACATGTCCCCTATTGATCATGTGTGGGACCAGTTGAAACGCCAGCTGCTGCCGTGTCACATTATCCGGGATTTGGAGCACACCGTCCAACACGTGTGGGCCAGTCTGCCGCAGGACAACATCAGGCGTCTGTTCGCCTCCATTCCGGACCGTATTGCAGCATGTATCGCCACACGAGGCGGTGCGACGCGCTTTTGAAGATGACCGGACGGCGTGCCACAGATCCCTCTGTAATTATCCCGCAGATCTGTTTTTGCCATGATGTATATCATTCATCTGTATCATTACGTCCATAAAATTTCAGTTCAATCCGATGCTTCCTTCTTGGTGCGCAAATTTCATTGTCCGTGAGTGTATATTGTGTTACTGTAAGAAACCGGGTACTTAAGTTATTGTACAGGTGATTATACGATGTCTGTGTATCAGTCTTTGAACAACTTAAGACAAAGGTATTATAGCTATCAAGAGTAAATTTTATATTTAGTTTTGTGTGTGTGTGTGTGTGTGTGTGAAATATTACTATGAAACAGTAAATTTCGCCTTTTTTAAAGATAACTGAAAGACATTGTCAGTTTAAAAAAATCAAGATGCAAAGCATTTCGTTGCTTCGAAAAATCACGATGAAAATGTTTATTTTGTAAAAAGTTCTACAGTAAAAAAATAAATAAATTACAAACCTATTGAGAAAAATAATAGGCTCCAACAGAAAATAAAATGACTACATCACTCGCATAATGACAAAGCAAAAAAATCATTGTCGCGCAATTTGTTTTACGATGTACGTGATTCGGATTTCCGAGCGTTTTTGGCTCAGTGGTTAAAGGCATGCGTTACCTGTTAAACCAATCCAGACGACGGGGGTTGGATCCTGACTGCAGAGGAAGGATTTCTGGGGGTAAAGACTGAAAAATGCAGGGTTGTCAATTTTGCGTAATTTCAGTTTAAATACGGAAAAACCTGAAATGGATTTTTTTGAAATAAACGGAATTTACTGACTACGGAAAATCTGTGAAAATACGGAAGTTCAAATAAACGGACACTTTTAAAAACGAAAATTTTTGAAAAAGACTGACACCTACCAGCAACTTTGCTGCACTTTATTTTCAGAAATTTTCCGTGAATTCCCACAACTTATTTTTTACAGCGTTGATTCCTTCTCACATACTAACCTTTGATTTCATATATATCTACTGCACGGACGTAGAAACGTATGGGCACAGGGGGAAGATGTTTCTCCCTCAACTTTTTTTAAAGTAAGGGTCGTCCCGCTAAACTTCAGCCTTTCACCCAACGTATTATACTTCCCTAAATTTTTCTATTTCAAAAACTCATTATTTATTGAATTTAAATTAAAATTCAGAATAGAGTACATTTTCTAACACCACGTGTATGGTTGTGTGGTTATTTTTGTCTTCATACCAATGTGTGTACTGTAATCACGTGGAAACTGAAT
This sequence comes from Macrothele yani, assembly GCA_039090855.1. Classification (NCBI taxonomy): domain Eukaryota; kingdom Metazoa; phylum Arthropoda; class Arachnida; order Araneae; family Macrothelidae; genus Macrothele; species Macrothele yani. The sequence continues at coordinate 13,362,130 of CM077024.1, forward strand.
TTTCTGAATGATGTGGACGGGCAGAGCATGGTCCGAGCTGTGAGCTCTCGCCATTTTACCTTTCCTAATCCTTCTTGCATGCTCCGGGTGACTTATGCAGTCCGCAGACCCTGAGTGACTCTTATTTTACGGCATATAACTGAATTAGCCTCTCCGTTCGATGATGATCTAACCATTAACCGCGGTGAGAATCAGAGATGGACTGGCGTACGAAGCCACTTGAGAAATGGTATACTTCCTTGTATTATTTTGTCTGGATTTTTTGGAAAAACCGAGCAATTACTTTGGCTCTTATGAATAACAATCATTAACTTCATTTCAGCTTTATTTCACTGTTAAACGTTATACCCTTTAAAAAAATGTTTCCTTGTATCTATATGTTCGTCGTTTCCTATGAAACGAAAAAGTGCCGGTGACCAAGCTCTCTTCGTTGCTCGGTTCGAGCGTCGTGACGCAATTCCCATCCTGTCGGTATTCGCCATTTCTGTCTTTTCTCCACAGTTCTCATGATTTCTGCAACTGATAGATTTGTGAGGTTTTTTTTATTTGATCGATGAATCTGTCTGGGGGAACGTCCTCTCCACCTTTTGCCGACGATTTCCCCCTGAATACAGTTTTTCTAAACCGTCTCCCGGATAATGCGGCCGAAGAAGGTTAGTATATGTCGTTGGATTGTTGGAAGAAGTCACATGCGCACGTCTACGCCGAGCTCTCTCAAGGTTGATGCATTAGTCCTATACACAACCCAGGATATCCTCAGCATGCGTCTGTAGCAAATCATTTCGTCTGCGACATGCTGCATTTAAGGTCCATGTTTCAGAACCCTAAGTCGCAATGAGGAATACGAGATCCTTGACCAGCCTCAGCTTGGTGGTTTTGCTGATGTGGCGATCCTTTCAGGTTTTTGTAAGCCCTGCCAGGGCAGATTTGGCCATTCCGATCCATTCCTTTTGATCTTGCCTTCGCAATTGCCATTGTTGGTTATGTCGATCCCCAGATATATGATTTCTGATTTTAGGGCAATATTGGGTATCTGCTCGAAATTTTGAGGAAGCACTCCGGCCTTGTCAACTGCCATAAGGCAGCACTTGGTTCTAGAAATTGCACCATCTCCTTCTCTGAACCACCATCTCCTACTCTGAACCATTATAGCGGTGCCATCCGCTTAGCGTTTCGGACCGAGCATGCTGTTCTAAATTAAATAAGCTACAACTGACTACAGTTAGACGCAGGTCATTAAACTTGGAAGCCAGGGTTATTTTTATAGGCTCCACCAGAGCCATTTAAGGAGACAGGGGAACTGGGGACTGGACAGTAATTTGGGGCACCAGTAATTATTAGTGGTTCATCGAAGATTTCATTATGTGTGGATGAATAAAAATACCCAGGCAGAAACATTCCAAAAATATAAGGAGGAAGTCAAAAATATCCCTGCCATATGGAAGTGTGTATCCCATGATTCATGGACGAATCAGTGATAGCAAGAAAATGTAAAAATGCATGGTTGAAAAATGGATACCGGTTTAGTTCTGCTTTAATCACCCCTCCCCGGGCCCCAAGGGTTGGGTTCAACTTGTTGAAATCATATCGAAGTAGTGGGCAAAATCATACGATCCAAATATCATGATCCAAAAGAATTCTTAATGTATGAAAATTTCCCGCAATTACAGGTGTGTAAAAAAAAAACTAATGTTTTCGAAAGTTTAGAGGATGGACTAAAGATGGACTATATTTTTTGCGGACTTCTAAAAAAGCGGAAAGGAAGATAATTTTTTTTTTCACAGGGCAGTTTCTTATAGTTTTTGCTATCTGCAAAAGAAGAAAAAAAAAAAAAAACATTTAGAACTCTTTCAATTCTTTAAGCATCTTGCAGAACTCTGAGGCCCCTTGAAAATGCAGAGCCCGGGGCTGCAGACCACCTAGCCCCACTTTTAAATTGGCTTTGGGCTCCACCCACTTTTTGAAATACTGAAGGAGATACTGACCCCCAATGTGATATTTCCCATCATCCCCACCTCCACATCAACGCACTGCCATCTCAGAATATAAAGCGATTCTCAGGCAAAGATTTTCCGAAATCAGGGCCGCGGGTGGCCTAGTGGGCAACGTTCGTGACTACCACGGAAAGGACCTCAGGTTCGATCCGAGGCAGGTACGAACGCTCGATCCACTAAATATCAGCCGTGCGTCGGATGGGCACGTTAAGCCGTCGGACCCCGGGTACTGGCCCCCGGTAATAAATACGGGCGTCTTCCTCCCCCTTTCTACTTCGATTCCGTGTGACTTTCCTATCGGGCACTCTAGCCCAAATCTCCTAGCTTCCTATTTCTAAGGGTTGTTTAAGACCTGAGGTCAGATACTCCCTTCCTAAAAAATCCTCTACACATGATCACATGATTTTCCGAAATCTCGGCCGCGAATGGCCTAGTGGTCAATGTTCGTGACTGCAACGGAGGAATCTCAGGTTCGATCCATGGCAGGTACGAACGCTCGAGCCATTAAATATCCGCCGTGCGTCGGTTGGGCACTTTCAGCCGTCGGACACCAGGTACTGGTACACCGGTTATAAATAAGGGAGTCTTCCTCCCCCTTTCTACCTCACTTCCGTGTGACTTTCCTGTCGGGCACTCTAGCCCACATCTAGCTTCCTATTTCTAAGGGTTGTTTAAGACCTTGCACCAGTCTTCCTAAAATCCTCTACATATGATCTAATATTCGTGTCCCACTCACATTTATCTTAAAGGAAAAAAATTACAAGTACTGGTTCACAGATCAAAATAACCGGTAGACTTAAAAGAGGCAGCTACTTAAGGCTCTACGAGACCCGCCATCTTGTATTGCTGCCTTCTCTTGTTAACCAACGGGCAAGCGTATTTCACAAATTGCTCGGGCAATTTTGCACATTTTGGAACACAGTTTGTGGCTAACCCAAGATATATGATAAATAAAGAGTTCCCTGGTTTCAGATTTTCATTTTGGACTCTAAGTATTTTTTATTAATTAATTAAACTATGGGAGACTCCTTGGTACGACTTTCGCTGCAGATAAAAAATGAAGGGAAAGGTCAATAAAAATTCTGAAACCAGGGAACTCTTTATTTATCATATATCTTGCGTTAGTCACAAACGGTGCTCCAAAATGTGCAAAATTGCCCGAGAAATTTGTGAAATACGCTTGCCCGTTGGTTAACAAGAGAAAGCAGCAATACAAGATGGCGGGTCTCGTAGAGCCTCAAGGAGGAGATGCCAATACAATTGCGCAATAGGCGATCATTGACCAAAAGTTATAAAAAAAAAATCGTAAAAAAATTACTATGTGGCATGTGCACACATTTCAACCTTCAGATTGATACGGTGATTTAGCTAGAAATGCGGTTTTCAAAAAACTCGCGTGACTTTTTTTTTTTTTTTCCGAAGCCAAAATTTGTAAAGGAAAATAATTATCTGGAATTTTAAAATTTCGGATAACAGCTGAACACAGGTTAGTTTTGACGCTACGACCAATCCTGAGTGGGTTTTTAAAATTATTTCACCTTTAAATTGCTGTTAAAAGTTATTCACAACTGAATTCGTTTTACAATGCATCTTCCAACAGTTCTCTTACATCGCGGTTCTAACAGATCTTTTTTTCATGGGGGAGTTTTTGAGTTCTCATGTAAATACATTTTTGATTTGTTACTTTGAATAAGTCCTGTTTTAAATTTTTCCGTCTGCCAAATAAAAAAAAAACCCTTACTTTTTCTAACATTGAGACAACAGCCAAAAAAAGTAAACAAAAATGTTTATATATTTGTTCAATTTTTTTTATAGGATTTTCATTTTTAGAAAAAAGAACACCATCCGCATATGATAATGATTTTAAGGAACCAACCTGACCAGGTACCGAAACTCCAATTATATCTGTTTCATTATTCAATTTCGATGAAATATCATTCATTACTAATACATAGACAGGACAGGTGAGAAAGGGCAACCCTGCTTAACTCCTAACAATTTTATTTCTTCCGACAGTTTACTATCAAAAATTAAAGAGGTACTGATGTCTTGATATAAGTTCTCAATTATTTAATTTTTTTTAGTGGGAAGCCATAGCTAATTAGCTGTTTGAACATTTGCTGTTAATTTGCTGCTTAAATCAAAAGCCTTTTTCTGGTCAAAGGAAATTATTACTAATTTTAACCTATTATTTACCAACTGTAAAATTTCCTTTAGCGCTAGTACATCAAACTGAATATCCCTATCATGTACTGAGCACACCTGCCCTTCCTCTATCAAATATTTTAATGACATGCAAATACAGTTAGAATTTTCTGGGCTATAACCGGTGGGCATACAGAGACCTCGTAACTTGGACGCCGACACTGATTAGGAACTTCGCTTGCGCGTGTTTGCTACGTCTATGAATATGTTCTAATATATGCTATTAAATCTTTGAAGAGTGGGAGTGTTGTTAAGTATTTTTCTGCTCTGCTCAGAAAATTAACATACAACTCCGGAGATTTAGTTGTAGGTCAACTTATTTTTGTTAGTGTAGCTTCGAATCCAGAACCATCATACTTGATCGCAGCTTCAGTGTTGTTAGGTTAAATATTGTTTCATTGCATTCACTTTTGCCGCAAGTTGTTTTCTGAATGTATCAACTAACCGTAGTGCTAAATGTGGAATATTTACTTAAATTTTAGGGGAAAATTCTTGATTTCCTTCAGCATGATTTAATGAATCAAAATTATATCGATCGATTTACTTTTAAATGAAGAAAAACGAGAGCGTAGTTTGCCACAAATATTTATTATTTTAAGTTGACCATGGTTTCGCTGGGTATTGATATAGCTTTTTTTTTTTTTTTTTTTTTTTTGATTGGAGGTTTAACGACCACCGTGAGCAACTCAATGGGCTATAAGCAGTCGCCCGTCCCTAATTTAGGGTCACTGGTTCCAGGGAAGGGAGAGAGCCAGTGCCGTAAGACAAACACAACATCCATGCCGGACCGGGATTCGAACCCGGACCCCTTACGGACGAACGATCAGAGGCCAGCGCCTTAGACCACTGCGCCACCGGGGCGGCTGATATAGCTTCATCGGGACGAATGGCGCGTAAATATTCAAATGGTATATAATATCATAAATGGTGTTTACAGACACGTGCTTTGGTTAGATGCTTCCACGTGCTTGATAGAAATGGGGTGGATGCCATGTCATTAACAAGTTGCGGAGACTTCTGATATTTATGGAAAGCTTCCAAAATATCAAGTTTGGTGGTTGAATCTGGCTTGTCAATTAGTTTTGCTTCTTCAAAGAGAAATTTATGGTCCTTTTCGTAACAGTGTTTAGCCATCGATGTCTTCTTTAGGTCACAGTTCCGAATGTAGGTCTTGTGCTCCTTCAATCGAGAACGCAAGGCTCTACGGATCTGTCCTATATACGAAGCGCCACAGTCACATGGAATTTGATAAATTTCCCACAAGTTTTTGTCTTCAACATAGTCCTTTGATCCTAAAAAGTTCATTTGTTTATGGGTTTACAAACCACTTTAAAATTAAAGATTTTGAGAATTTTTGAAGGCAATGTCACGGTAAATTGGAATAATGGCAAAATTATCTCGCAATGGGCGCATCACAGGAGTTAACGTGGAGATAGGCTTCAGTTTCCGGAATTTTGTTAGAGCCTTGTCTATAACGGAAAGGTTGCATCCTCGCTGTACTGCATACATATTAAAGTATAAATGGATATTTGATGTCCAACAAAATCCATGTAATAGGGTTCGATTTGAAAACCCATGTATGATAACTTCTACCTCAAAGATGGCAGCTGAAAAAAAATTTCCCACTTTTAAATTAATCTTTACGTTTCCATAATGTACAGAATTAACTGAAGTCCTTTGATACGAAAAGAAAACAAAGGGTAGTAACACTTTAGATTGCTTTTAAGTTTAAGAAAAGAGCTGGGGATCAGGGTTTACCTATAACTTGTTTTATCATTTTGTGTTGTGCAACAACAACCTCAGCTACATATTTCACTTGACAGAAAACTCCTCAGTTGTGTATGCCTATGACATCATGAAGAAAGAACAGAAAACAGCTCAGTTGTGTGTAACATTATGAAGAAAGAACCAATGTTTAAATCCAAAGTAAGATAGAAAACAAGGTCAAGTATTAAAAAGTACGAGTAAGTGTACAACTAATTCAGCAACTGAATGAATATTTTGTACTGGAATAAATCAAATCAAATCAAATAAACTCTTAGAATGCTGTCATGATGGCAAAGTTCACCTCGAACCTTTAACAGAAGGACTAGAACGTTCTGGACAGAACGGGTTATAAAAATTTTGAAGCTGTGTTCCCAGCATACGCGAAACAGATACATACATCCGAGGATATAGAGTTGTTCTATAGAAATTCGGATTACCTAAGATAATATCATAAAAAAAGTATTGGCAACAGTGCCGTCAGAGAAATCTTTGGGTAAAAAGTCTCAATGACAAAAATTAGTGTTTTACTCTTTAGTTAAGACACTTTTAGAACGTACAGGATACAGCTGGGGTTTTTTTTTTGGGGGGGGGGACTATATTCACCTTTTTTGAATGCTTTATTATGTTGAAGGTCCTGTTTCGAAGCATAAGTGAGTAGCTCAACAAAATGTCTTTCAATCAGCTTCATGCCACATCCTTTTTCTATTAAATAATTTTGCTAGCATTATTTTAATTTTTTACATGTGATAATATCCTAAAAAAATAATTTTGCTAGCATTTTAATTTTACATGTGATAATATCCTAAAAAAAGTATTGGCAACAGCGCAGTCAGAGAAATCTTTAGGTAAAAAGTCTCGATGACAAAAGTTAGTGTATTACTCTTCAGTTAAGACACTTTTAGAGCGTATAGGATACAGCGGGGTTTTTTTTTTCTTTTTTTGGACTATATTCACCTTTCTTGAATGTTTTATTATGTTAAAGGTCCTGTTTCGAAGCATAAGTGAGTAGCTCAACAAAATGACTTTCAATCAGCTTCAAGACACATCCTTTTTCTGTTTAATAATTTTGCTAGCATTATTTTAATTTTTTATTCGTTGTCCCTTCGCGGGATCATTACACTTTCCGGGCAAGAGTTGAATTCCGTGATGTTCACAAATTCGGGCACATTATTGACCTCTCTTTGTGCCACTCTTTATTTTAAAGTTGTCCTTGATGCTTGAAGTTTCGGCTTTCCCATTGTCCTAAAATGTCTTCCCCACCCTATGTAGGTTTTTAATCTCGTTCCGCTAGCGAGCTTCGTGTAAAGCATAGTAAAGTAGGCAGTGGGATGATACCATTTCACACCCTTCGCCAAAGTTTCCTGATATTCCTCTTTTTGCCCCCATCTCTATCTTTCTGTTTTAATTGAAATCACGATCTTTACCTCGTTAACACCCTTATGCCTGTCAAATGACAAACATTCCAAACTTTTAATCTTACGAGATGGCTACAGTTGAATTCTAATTTTCCTCCGTATAATAGATTAAAATAAAATTTATGTATTCTCTACTAATCATCAGTTATTATTCTTTTAAACAGTTAGTTCGGAAAAGTTTACTGCAAATGTACTTTCCTTTATCCATGAAGTCTTCCTTTATCACGCAATGGTTGCATTTTTTCGGCATCTTAATTCCCATGGCCAGTTCTTTGAAAGAGGTCAAGTTCTGAAGTCTAACACCTTGTACAAGGTGACATTAATGAAACATCAAAACGACGCCAAAAATTTTGGTCACATGAAGTTCATTCCAAACCGCCCAGAAATTGTTGCGCACTATGTGTGAAGGATATTATTTAGATCTTCATTTAAAATATTTTAACACGGAGAGAAAAAATAAATGAATGGGTTATAAAAGATGCAAAATACTTAGAAGAAACTCATGAATTAAATTAACTGTAGTACATTTTCCAGTTTTAACGGGTTTTTTATCCTAGTTTTCAAAACTGACGAATAAGAATCCATGCTTTGATATCGAACGGAAACAGTGACTTTCTCAAACCATGCGGTTTCTTCTATCTCCGGGTGTGACCTCATTTTCAAAATAAAATTGGGAATTTTTCCCATCCACTACAATTCCAGCACATTTATCTGATGCGGATTTAAGCCCCGAATAGGGTATCAAGCCTGGGGATCCATCCAGGAGTTTCAAATCTGAGGGGTGCTGAAAAAGTTTGTGGGTGTTAAAAAAACTGGAAGGAAAGGAAAGCAAATATTTCGAAAGCTGAAAGTCTATATATTGAAAGATTTAGGCTTTAAACCTTGGATTAAAATTAGGGTAAACATCAAAAAATGGATGTTTTAGTTAAGAATGGTTAAAATCGGAAATATTTTCCCCCAAAGTACTGTTGTTCCGTTTTGTGCTGCTTTTATTCTTAATTCCTCATGTCTAAATGCTTCGCTTAAAAAGGCAGAAGCAACTGAGTATTAACATGGATTGTTAAAGCAGTTGATATTGATATTTCTACAAATATCGTGCATGTTGAAATTATTCAGAAGTACGTCTGAAAAATTTTAAGATACGGCACATATGCTTTGTGGTTTCAATGGCTGACAATGACTTTAAGCTTATGCTTTAGATAAGAAATATTATACTGCTACATTCAGAAACTTCAAACGGAAAAAAATATTACATTATGCTAGAAGATACTTCAAAGTAAACCTGAGGAATTCGTGTAAATACTGACTGCTATTGACAACTACGTTGTGCCTTCAAAAGGAGGAGTCTTGAGATTCCTTTATAAGGGATTTCTGAAGAAATTTGAGGAGAGGGAGGATTCGTGTAAATACTGACTGCTATTGGGGTGTGTATAAATCGCTGATTAGGCTTCGAAAGAAACTAATCCCCTGCTCATTTGTTGAATGCAGATTTAAACCCCGAATTCGAAGCATTTTTTGGATGGAGTAGGAGGCTCCGAATAAGACAACTCCAGCCCATTTGTTTGATGTCGATTCAGGCCCCAAAGATGACCTTGCTCTTGCGCATTTGTCTGATGCAGATTTAGGCTCCTAAATGTGACTAAAATTCCAGTCCATCAGTTCGATGTGAACTTAAGCCCTGATTTAAACTATGCTTCATTAAACTTGTTGGGATCTAGGATCCAAAAGAGATTATCGTATTTGTTCGAAGTGAATTTCAACATGGCATGCGCTGGAATTTATAATTTTAAAGTAATTGTTTAGTGTGGATTTGGGCACCTAATGAAATATAATCGCCACCGATATGGCGCAGTTGGTTAACGCGTAGTGTGCATCATGTGACAGGCGGACTTTTCTAACGAAAGTTTGTACCCCCGTCTGTCGGTCATCCAGAGTCCAGACTGAGGTTTTCCACACACTCACGTAGATGTTTCCATTTGAAGTCGGCCCAGGACGATCATTACCTTGATCGAACACCTGCGGAACCTCCTTGACAGCTTGTTTTCATGGAGGAAGAGTTGGACCTCTTTGTTCTGTGTATGCTAAGTAATGAAACTAATCTCATTTGCTAAATTTACGAACAACTGTCAATTCTAGCTACAAACTATTAAAAATGATGGCTTGTACTTCCATTATTATGATAGTAAGGTTAATCATTTATATTGCAAATAAGTTTTTCAAAATGCATTAAAATTCCAAGCCTTATATAACCCCCACTTTGGTAAAGGATTACTTCTTATTCAAATTCATTCTCCTTTAAAGTCGATTATAAAAATTAACTAAACGATTATTCCGTAATACCCCAAGATCAGAAACAAGGCTTACTCTCTCTAGTATTTACGATTTTAATAATATTCGCGCCAAATCATGCGATGTCAGCATCATTATCATCATTGTCAACCATTATCAATCCACTGCTGGACGAAGGTCTCTCCAAGCCTCTTCCACAACGGTTTGTCTTGAGCCAGCCTCTTCCATGTTACGCCCTCATACTTTCGAATTTCATCCACCCATCTCCCATGTGGTCTTCTTCTGGGTATTTTCCTATCCCTTGGAATCCAATCTAAAATTTCAGCTGTCCATCGATGGTCTGTCCTTCTGGAAGTATGTCCAGTCCATTGCTATTTCAGGAATTTTACTCTGATCATGATGTCTTCCACTCTTGTCATTTTTCGGATCCACGAGTCTCCTCTTCTTATCTCTCCTGGTTACACCAAGCATGCACCTCTCCATGCTAATTTGAGTTGTCTGCAGCCTTTGTATGTCTCTTTTAGTTAAGGTCCACGTCTCTGTTTCATACGTAAGCACTGGAAGGATGCATTGATCAAACACTTTTCTTTTAAGACAGACATAATGGCATATTGCTCTTGAAAATTATGCTGTTTCTTCCAAAACCTCTCCAGGCAAGATTTATACGCCGATTAATTTCTTCATCAATGTGACCCTCATTTGATATCTGCTGTCCAAGATAAACGTACGTATCTGTTATCTCCAACTTTTCTCCATCAATCGATAAATCTTCATTTCTTGTAAAAGCATTGTACATCGCTTTTGTCTTCTGAAAGTTTATTTTTAATTCCACTTCTTACTCTTTTCAGCGAGTTCCTGGATCATACTCTGCAAGCTCTGATGAGGTAGTTGTAAAAATGACTAAGTCATCAGCAAAACGAAGGTGAGTTAGATAATCTCCATTAATCTTTATCCCTTTGTTTTCCCAGTTCAGTGATTGAAAGACATTTTCCAATGTGGCATTAAAAAGTTTGAAAGATATGGTGTCACTTTGTCTCACTCCCTTTTCAATTTTTAGGTGTGCTGTATTCTCAAACAGCCGAATATTTGCACTAGCATTTTCATAGATGATGGTAATAATATCAATGTATGCATCTTCAATACCGCAGGATTTCAAAGCCATTGTAAATGCTGATAGTTTCACCGAATCAAAAACCTTTTCATAATCGATAAAAGTAATGCACAATGGAAGTTCATATTCCCTCGCTCTTTCGATTAAATCTTTCAGTACGTGGATATGATCTATAGTGCTGTAGCCACTCCTGAATCCAGCTTGTTCTCTCGGTTGAGCCATGTCCAGTGTTACCTTCAAGCGGTGTGAAAGAACTTTAGTGAAGATTTTATAAACCACTGATAGGTCTGTAGTTCTTGAGATCCTCAATGTCACCTTTTTTCTGTAGCAGGATCATTGTAGCGTTGTTCCAATCCTCGGGAATCTTCCCTTCATTAAGGCATCGAGTAAAAACTTGGGCAAGTACTGTTTCGATTTTTGCACTTGCTTCTTGTATGATGTCTACAGTAATTCCATCTTCTCTTGGAGCTTTCCCCGCTTCATGTTCTTGATTGCATGTGCAACTTCTGCTGGGAGGACTGGAAGAACTCTGGTACCTTTCATGATGTCTGGAGTACATGTATCATCCCTTTCATATAATTTGGAGTAGAAATCTTTCACTCTTGCCAAAATTTCGCCTCTATTTCTTGTTACAGAACCATCTTCTTTTCTCAGTGCCATAATCTGTTTTCTTCCCTTACTGAGATGTCCCTTTGCTATCCTTAGGATTTGGATGTTTTCAATTGCTTTCCTCACTAGTTCACAGTTGAATTTCCTTACGTCTTCAGTGATACTTTTTCGTACTGTCTTGAATAGCTCTATATATTCCACTTTGGAAGTCACATCTTCTTTAGTTGTCCTCATCTCTCTTCTTTTTTGCATCAACATTTTGGTTTTTCCTGATAATTTGTTCACATGCAACTTGTTCTTAGACCCAGCTAATTGTGTTGCTGTTTCCATAAGAGCTTTGGTTACTTTTCTGTTAACTTCAGAGATGTCCACTTCTGATGTTAGACCTTCTAGAACAGAGAATCTGTTCCTCAGTTCTAATTTGAAGGTATTAGGATGGTTTTTAAGGTTCGTCTCCAGTGGCGGCTAGTGATAAGCTGAGATGGGGGGGGGGGGTGCATCTCAATTTTGTAGATATCCCTTCGAATAAGCTAAGTTACTGAGCCTGTGCTGATGCTGTCCGTTTAATAATAATAATAATAATAATGTATATATATATACACTGCTGGCCACCCAAAATGCAACACCAAGAAGGACACGAGATAACAAAGCCAGATTTACTGGACACATAACAACAGATACAAAGATGAAACGATTGAGCTTACAGGCCCGTGCGACTTAGGGAACACGCAGACATCAAAAGTTCGTGTGGCCCTCATGGCTGGCAATAGCGGCCGCTACACGCCGCGGCATCGAACGAAAAAGGCATTGGATGTGGGCTTGGAGTATGTCGGTCCAGGCTGCTTCCACATGCTGCCACAGTTCATCAGGCCTAGCCGCGGGTGGTGCTTGCCGGGCCACTCGGTTGCCGATCAGCGACCAGACGTGTTCGATGGACGACATATTGGGAGAACAGGCGGGCCACGGCAGCAGTGACACCTGGTGAGCCGTGAAGAATTGTTGCACGATGAGTGTCACGTGCGGGCGCGCATTGTCCTGTTGAAACGTGGCCGCTGGCAGGTCCTGCAGGTAAAGGAGGACTACATTCTCCGAAACGTCGGAGATGTAGCGGTGGCTATTGAGTGTGCCGGCAATGCGTACCAGAAGGGTGCGGGTGTCATATTCAATTGCGCCCCAAACCATAACGCCAGGCAACGGACCGGTATGGTGATGCATAGTGCAGGTGTATACAGTCTCTCGCCACGGTGCCGACACACACTGATCCGAACATCGTGGTGTTGCAGGCAGAAGCGGGATTCGTCGGAGAAGACAATGTCGTGCCATTCCGTAGTCCAGGTGCGGCGTTCAACAGCCCGCTGCCGCCGCACTCGCCGGTGGTGTAACGTCAATGGTAATCGAAGCAATGGGTGCCGTGCGACAAGTCCCCGCTCCTGCAGATGACGTCGAACGGTACGTGCTGGCACAGGTTGTTGCGCAACACACCCTAATTCCTGCGCTAACGTTCGTGATGTGGCGGTGTGAGCCATCAATGCCCGCCGCACAACATGCCGGTCCTCTCGTTCGGTGGTGTGCTGCGGCAATCGCTCACGTCGGTCCGTCCGTCCCTCCTGCCCCCATCGAATCCCTATTCACCTCACTGTGGCTGGATGTCGTCCCACACGGACGCCGATGTCTCGGTACGATAAACCGCTGTCGCGATAAGCCACTATTCGTCCTCTGTCGAACTCCGAAACGTGCTGGAATGACTGCCGTAATATGCGACGAGGCATCAGGAAGCTTCCCACGCACAGGTCCGGCCGCACAACACACTTCCACTACTTACACCCCGCCTTCTGTGCACCCTTCTTTTTTAGTGCTTCTCGGTGGCGTGCCGGGCACACATGATTTGCATATGCCCTGCAATGCTAATCGTTTGCATGTCTTCTTGCGGGAGGCGCATGCTGCGAATTTCAGGCCAATCGGATACTTCCTTCTGGGTGTTGCATTTTGGGTGGGCAGCAGTGTATATATATTGATCGAAAGTGCTTTTTTTTTTACAAGAAATGAATATTTAGATTTCATATTTAGCGATTGACAGGGAAATGTATGTAGAGGAACCGATACCTAAATTATTCGGCTACATATATTAAGCGATGGCCACATTTATGAAGAAAATAATCGAACTATAAAACTTGGTCAGATGCATTATTTCTTAAAAGAAACTGATTAATTAGTGCATCCTTCCAGTTCTTACGCATGGAGCACAGACATGGACCTCAAAGTAAAATAGACATACAGATGTTGCAGACAACTGAAAGAAGCCTGTAGAGATGCATGTTTGATGTTACCAGGAAAGATACAAATAGAAACTCGTGGATCGGGAAAATGAGAAGAGTGGAAGACATTATGATCAAAATTCTTGAAATTGCAATGAGATGGACATATTGCTAGAAGAAAGAGCCACTGACTGAGAGTTGAAATATTTAGCTGGATTGTAAGGAAAAAAACAATACCCAGAAAATGACAAGAGGGAAACGGGTGCATGAAATTCAAAAGCATGAGAGAAACTGGCTCAAGGCAGACTGTTGTGGAAGAAGAAACATGGAGACCCTCATCCAGCAGTGGATTTATAGTGGTTGCAAATTTTACATACATGCATATACGTATATATGAACAAGCTGGATTCAGGAGTGGCTACAGCACTATAGATCATATCCACGTACTGAATCATTTAATCGAAAGAGCGAGGGAATATGAACTTCCATTGTGCATTACTTTTATCGATTATGAAAAGGTTTTTGATTCGGTGAAACTATCAGCATTTACAATGTCTTTGAAATCCTGCGGTATTGAAGATGCATACATTAATATTATTACCATCTATGAAAATGCTAGTGCAAATATTCGGCTGTTTGAGAATACAGCACACCTAAAAATTGAAAAGGGAGTGAGACAAAGTGACACCATATCTTTCAAACTTTTTAATGCCACATTGGAAAATGTCTTTCAATCACTGAACTGGGAAAACAAAAGGATAAAGATTAATGGAGATTATCTAACTCACCCTCGTTTTGCTAACGACGTAGTCATTTTTACAACTACCTCATCAGAGCTGCAGAGTATGATCCAGGAACTCGCTGAAAAGAGTAAGAAGTGGAATTAAAAATGAACTTTCAGAAGACAAAAGTGATGTACAATGCTTTTACAAGAAATAAAGATTTATCGATTGATGGAGATAACAGATACGTACGTTTATCTTGGACAGCAGATATCAAATGAGGGTCACATTGATGAAGAAATTAATCGGCGTACAAAACTTGCCTGGAGAGGTTTTGGAAGAGACAGCATAATTTTCAAGAGCAATATGCCATTATGTCTTAAAAGAAAAGTGTTTGATCAATGCATCCTTCCAGTGCTTACGTATGAAACAGAGACTTGGACCTTAACTAAAAGAGACATACAAAGGCTGCAGACAACTCAAATTAGCATGGAGAGGTACATGCTTGGTGTAACCAGGAGAGATAAGAAGAGGAGAACTCGTGGATCCGAAAAATGACAAGAGTGGAAGACATCATAATTAGAGTTAAATCCCTGAAATGGCAATGGGCTGGACATACTGCCAGAAGGACAGACCATCGATGGACAGCTGAAATTTTCGATTGGATTCCAAGGGACAGGAAAAGACCCAGAAGAAGACCACATGGAAGATGGGGGATGAAATTCGAAAGTATGCGGGAGTGACATGGAGGAGACTGGCACAAGACAGACCGTTGTGGAGGAAACTTGGGGAGACCTTCGTCCAGCAGTGGATTGATAATGGTTGACAATGATGATAAGAACAAAAAATGTAAAAATTTAATGCCTGTGGCAGTGGAGACACACACTCAAGGTCATGCACACGTTCTCAAGTGTCTCACTGTGACCCCTAGACATATGACAATAAATATTTTTCCTTCTGATACACTCCCTTTGAAACTTCGACTTGATACCGACCACTGCAACTTGGACGGCGATGAAAAACATTTTGTAGAATTTTGATGGGTCTGCCAGAATTCCGCGATGAGTTGTTATTGCGATACTCACACACCGGCATTCTCTTTAATAAAAACGGATTGGAAACATATTCAGTCCAGTTTTCATTTTGAAGCCATGATAACAATTTAATGTAGAAAAATTTGTTTTCCAAAATTTACCAACTTCGTAAATTTTCTAAACAATGATATCTGATTAAATGTTCTTTTCAAAGTAATTAAGTATAATGCACTACCTCAATTGAAATGCGCCGCTTTTTTTTGGGAGGGAGGGGGGGGATGCAGCAGAAAAAACAATTGTACCCAGTCGAGTGACTTCAATGATTTTTGGTGAATAAAAATTTACGTGAGTTTAAAAGCGAGAATTTTGTTGTGCTTGGTAAGTGAAGAAATCAATTTTGTGCAAGTATTTCGCTGCAGAAATTAATCTCTTTTTTTTTTTTTTTCGATTTATACAATACTGAATTCTATTCTTAATTGCAATTTGTTCACATGCCCATTTTGACCAGAAGAGAAAATATAAGTAAAATTTTTTTGCAAAAGTCCCGGCAACTGAGTATTTATCGTTAGCAAACACAAATATTCTACAGTTCGATGGTGTTAGAATTATTACGTTGAATAAAAGCAGGAACAAACCAAAAATTGGAAGGAAAAAAAAAACAGGTTGAGTAATACATTCAAACATACCTTATTTAATACTTTATTTCAACATTCGTCATTATTTTTAATTCATTCCCCTATTTTATTTCTTATTCGGAAGCACAAGAACCGTATTAATCAACAAAGCACACTGGCCCTGCGATGCATTCCCACCCAACGAGAGACTGCATTCGCGACCAACCCGTGCTAGCGAGACTGCCATCAATGCAGTCCCCAGGGAGGTTTTATTCAAAGGAAACGAACTGATGTGGGAATAGGCAGAGTTTCCCACATGAGTTGGTTTTCAATACCCGTCAGGGCTGCAAGCAGCGCAGGTCTGCCAACATTCCTTCCGCTCCCAGTGGTGTTATTCAGGGAAAACTTCCAGTTGAGTTCAGAAAACTTCTCTCTCTCTCTCTCTCTCTCTCTCTCTCTCTCTCTCTCTCTCTTGGTACAGCATGCAAAAAAAACTGCTTTCGGTAGGGGGAGGGCTGCAGCCCCACAGCCCCATAGCAGGAGCCGCCCCTGTTCGTCACATCAATACACTTTGTTTTATGAGCTTGCCACGCTCGAGTTTCACATTGAGGTGCATTTTACATATTACCATTCTATGGTCACTACCTGTGTTGAACATTTTCAGCACACTGCAGTCTTCCATGACAAATTTCTTATTACACATAATAAAATCAATTTCAGTTGTCAATCCATTGGGATTCCTCCAGGTACATTTCCTTTGCGACTTTTTCTTGAAAAAGAAGTTCTTGATGAAAAACCCTTCTGCCTCTGCAAACTCTATGAGAGTATTTCCATGCTGGTTTCTGTTGCCGTGACCGAATTTACCTACTGAAGTTTCATTCTGTTGTTGTCCTATTTTTGCATTGAAATCTCCCATAATTATCTTCAAGTGCTGCTTACCTTTATTATTTAGATGACGAATTTCCTCATAAAATTCTTCAATTTCTTCTTCAGGATGATTTGTGGTGGGTGCAGAAGTTTGACTAATCTGGGCCTTGTATCTTCTCGAGAGTTGGATAACGAGTCGTGCAGCTCTGTCAGAGGAACTTTCAACTTCTACAACTTTATCATTCAGTTTGTTTATTATAAATCCGACACCACTATTTCTTCCAGTATCTATCCCACGATAGTAGAAGAGATGTCCGCTTTTCAGTTCAGTGAGATCTTCTTTTTCTTTTTACCTCACTTAGCCCAACACGATGTCCCACTTGATCCTTTGTAGTTCCTCTTCCAATTCAAGAAGCCTTGAATTGGAAGATAGGGAGCGTTCATTGTAATATCATTCATTAATAAGCCATGGAGTGTTATAGGTCAAACATCTGTTCATTTATGAGAAGGGGACCGAGATGAGACATATTTTGTTTTTTGGGGAGACTGGAGTTTCAATACTTCTATGAGCAATTAAGACTACAAGTCACCGTTCTCAAATTAGGGTCACTGGTTCAGTGAGGAGTAGGGTCAAACGCCATAGCACGAGTATTACCTGTGTATCATCTGCAACTCGAACACATTGTGGACGATTAGCTATACTCCAATTCACGTAAAAATATACTGTTGGTAAAGGCGGGAGAGCCTTGTCACGACTCGTCGTGGAACGCCAGAACGGTATCAATCCCGCGTTTGCTCTTCTGTTTTCTTTCTGCCCCCCATCTGAAAAGCAGTGGAGATTTTGAGCGGGGGCCTGTTGGAGGCCAAGCTTCTTCTCCTACAGCCTGTTTAAGTAACCAACCCTTCGAGATTACCCGATTGTCAATTTACTGTCCGTGTTGTTAATGTTGGGAAAGGTCTTTCACCCGTCCGAGTTGTATCCCAAGTGAGCAGAAGCAGGCAAAAGTGCGAAGCTCTTGGTTGAAAAACTTCTCATAAATTTATTTCCAAAAGCGCACTAACTTCTGGAACGTTTTATAGATGGCAATTTTGTTTGATAAACTGCTGAGCAAACAAAAATGGATTGTGAGTAATAATTCTACTGGTTTTTGCTCAGAACTCCATAAACTACTTTTCGTGGCGGAGGTAACTGTTTCGCACCCTACATAATGGTACACTCTTAGGTTGACTCGGAGTATAGAAGTTCCCTCGACCAACAAATTCCCCTCTTGAGAGGCAATGCGTGGTTAGAGAAAGTACCACTCACATCATTAGTACCCAACAAGCGTCATACAGATAATACAGTTTAGATCTCTTATTCGTGGAAGAAAGCAAAACACTGCATTGTAGGGATTGTATGGCGTAGAAATCTTGATCTTATTTCATTTTTCAAAGGTTAATAGTGTTTCCAGGATGCAGGATAACGGTACCTTTAAAAGCTACGCCAGGTTTCGAAAACTCGACAAGAAACGAATGTTGTATTTGTCCTTAAGAACCCGCTTCTCCCCTCTTTTCTGGAACCAGTATACTGAAACGAAGGATGGGACGACTTTTATAGATGTATACGCTTACGGAAGTCACTAAACCCAGAAACAAGACGTTTTATCATATTCATTTATTTTTATAAATGGTTAGTATGCATTCCACAAAGTGTGTAGGAGGAGTTTCAGTATTGTGACTGATGGCACAATTTTCAGTTTAGAGCAAAACCTTTAGAATTAACAATTAAAAAAAAAATCCTTGCTGATTTACCGCCCATATAACTGCAGCAACAAGTTGTGCCACGGACTCTACCAAATACTCGAAACGTTCGGGGAGGTTTTACGATTCATCATTCCTGTACAGCTGACCATAAAACACTAAAAAGTTGTAAGTGGTGGCTTTCGGGATAGAATGTATCACTACAATTCTTCCCCGCCCAATTGGGTTAAAATTCAGAGAGAGAGAGAGAGAAAGAGAGAACCATTTGAAGGTTACAAAATTACAGGAATGATCATCCAATCAGAATTTCGATAAACAGGAGCGACAAACTCAGCGTTGTCTTGTTGGAAGAAAGCAACCTGCAGTAGGAAGTGGGTAGCCGTGAACGGGTGTCGATGATCGGCAAGTACGTTAGCATCATAGGCTTGGTTAAAGATGGTGGTCTTAATAGGTACAAGGAGCCTTCAAGGTTGCCCCAGAGCATTACACAGCTTCTAGGGACTGCGGCAAACTTGACATTTCAGGCTCATCGTCTCGTGCGGTCTACGCCACACATATGGACTCTCCCGTCGGCGTGTTGTAGTTAGAACTTGGATTGGTCTGACCAAGTTATCAGTTTAGTCTTCCGCGGCCTACCGGCAATATCCCTTCGCTCACTGCAGCCTCAGCCCGGTTAAACGCTGTTAGCAAGGGTACTTACTCTATGTGGGCGTCGGCGGTCCTATAGCGCAGTCGTACCATTATACGTCGAATACTCTGCAAAACCTTCATAGGTGCCTCACTGTTGAATGCCGACGTTATCCTTTCCACTGCGGCGCTCCTTTCCGACGTTACGATACTGGGGGGACGGCGCTCGGACAACTTGCCACGGACAACTGGTCACAAAAGTTTAAGAGGCAGTATAAAAATTGCCGTTTATTAGCCCTCTATAATGGGAATTGAATCCTGAAAACGTTCTACGTAAGCCAAACGAGAATTGTACTTGAATGTGCGGAAATAAAAGTGTGCATTTGTGAAAACAAAATAAATTACTTTGTACATTTTTTAAAACTATGGTGTTCGACGAAACAAGGAAATCACAGCATGACTCAATGTTCGGAACAGCGTGAGTTTTTAATAACGCTGCGCTTTTACTTAGGAACAAAATATTTACATAACGTCAAATTATAAATATCGCCCTTGTACTTACGCATAGAATGTAAATTATTAGGCCCTTTTAGCATTTGTTAATTACCAGAAGTTAATATTGCCCTTTTACTTAAGCACTAAATATTAGTTAATAGACCCTAGGGGTAGGGCCTATGAACTGATATTTAGTGACTAAGTAAAAGCGCAATATCATTAACTTGACGTGCAAACATTGTGAATGTGATATCGGCAGAACAAAAACAGCTAAAACGACCTAGGCCTAGGACATAGTAATTAATGTTATGCGTAAGTAAAACAGCAATAATAATAACTTGACATGTGTAAATATTTAGTTCCTAAGTAAAAGCGCAGCGTTATTAAAAAAATCCCACCTTATCATCCTTTTCCAAACATAGTACGAGTCCTGCTGTAATTCATTTGTTTCGTCGAACACCGTAGTTTGAAAAATGTACTAAGTCATTTACTTTTATTCACCAATGAACTTTTACTTCCTCAAATTGGAGTACAATTCTCGCTTGGCTTACATAGAAGGCTTTCTCGGTTTAATTCTCATTATAAAGCCAAGAAACGGCAATTTTTATACCGCCCCTTAAACTTTTGTGTCCAGTTGTCTTATAGCCAGTTGTCCTGTGGCCAATTGTCCGCCCTGTCTTTCAGCCAGAAAATCGCAAATATTTCTTAATTTCTCAACGGTAATGAGGTACCAGAACATTTTTTTTTTAGGCACACCAGTTACTCAAGTAGGGAGAAATATAGGAACATTATAATAATATGCAGAGCAATTTCATTGCTCTAAACTTAAATGTGACTAGTTGTCCGTTTAGCCAGTTGTCCTAAACTCACGGCGTTCACCTTGAACGCACTGAAAAAGAAAAACTCATGCTGCATCGGTAAGGAAGATACTGCTGCATTATTTTTTGCACATTGAGCAATGCTCTTAGTTGCCGTAACAAGCAGAAACTTTTTCTTTGTTTTTACAGCAAAGCACATTTAGGTGAATGAACAAATCAAAGCAAAAATATAATGTGATGACTCTCGAGAGATTGCAAGAATATAGTCATAAAGAGGCGGACAGGTGCGAGATTCGTTACAGACTTATCACAAATCGTGTATGAGAAGTTGAAAACTGTGTTTTCGCACTTTAATTACGATTCCATTGCATTAGATGAGAGTTGTGAAAAGGATAGTGCCCGACTGTTTACATGATATTTCTAGTTAGTGTAATTATGCGATTCTTTTCTAAAGCAACAATAGAGATACTTCATGCAAAGCAAACAGGACAAAAAAATCTTTCTCTATCTACATTACTTATTTCTAAAGGGGCAATAGAGTTACTGCTTTTTGTAAGGAAAACATGACCAGAAAATTTGCGGTGCTCGTACAGACGATGTCGTGTGCATGTAATAAACAATCACTTTTATTATTATTATTATTATTATTATTGGAGATTTAACGACCACCGTGAACAACTCAATGGGCTATAAGCAGTCTCCCGTCCGTAATTTAAGGTCACTGGTTCCAGGGAAGGGAGAGAGCCAGTGCCGTAAGACAAACACAACATCCAAGCCTCACCGGATTCGAACCCGGACCTTTTTCGGATGAATGATCAGAAACCATCGCTTAAACCACTGCGCCACCGGGGCGGCAAGCAACAATAGAGATACTTTTTGTAAAGCAAACAGGACAGGAAATTTGTTTCTGTATCTGCTTGATTCATTTCTACAGTGGCAATAGAGTTACTGCTTTATGTAAAGCAAACATGACAGAAAATTCTCATTGCTCGTACAGACGATGTCGTGTGCATATAATAAACAATCACATTCTTTTATTTATTTATTTTTATTGGAGGTTTAACGACCACCGTGAGCAACTAGATGGGCTGGCTATGAGCAGCCGCCCTTCCTTAATTTAGGGTCACTGGCTCCAGGGAAGGGAGAGAACCAGTGCCGTAAGAAACATAACCACGCTTCACCGGGATCTATCTTGGACGAATGGTCAGAAGCCAGCACTTAGACTACTGCGCCACCTGGGCGGCTAAGAATAGAGACAATCATCGAAAATGTGAGAGGTTGATTCTGAATGCCATCTCATTGATGTCATCCAGTTTTGTTTTGTTTTTATTGAAGGTTTAACGACCACCGTGAACAACTCAATGGGCTATATATAAGCAATCAGTCACCCGTCCCTAATTTAGGGTCACTGGTTCCAGGGAAGGGAGAGAACCAGTGACGTAAGAAAAACACAAATCCATGCCTTACCGGGATTCGAACCCGAAGCCTTCTCGGACGAATGGTCACAAGCTAGCGCTTAAACCACTACACCACCGGGACGGCGTCATCCAGTGTGTCTGGCTGACATCAATCCGCGTTCACAAGTAAATGCACAATGGTTTTAGCTTTGTTCAAAACCAAATTCTTTCAATGAAAATATCCTTTTAAAAAGATTAATCTCATGTGTTTAGAAATCCTCATTCTCTTTCATAGGTACCTGATGTTGAATTAGTTGTTTGGTTAAACGGTTACTCCGCTGTTTTAGGCTTTCTTCATTGCACCACTTCCTTGGCCTTCGCGGCTCTTGTGTTGCGGAGAGGAGGGCGGTCGTCCCTGACGGTTAGGCACTTTGAAATTCTTGTAAATGATATTTCCCTTAACATCCGTTTCAATTCTAAAGAAAAAACTTTCTTTTATCATTGCATAACGCTCAAAGTTTTACTCCGGACAAAAAATAACAGTTTCCTTAAATATATAATCTTTTTAAATAAATAATCTCTTTATATTTTCACTGCACCTGGCATGCTGGACAGGATTTACTTGGTTTATCTTAAACCTCACATAAACGAGGATTATGTTATACCCACAGATGTTCGTAATTGAGGGGGGTTGACTGCTTTCCGGGCTGACTGACGCATTCAGGCCTGCCGAATTGAGAAGACACACCATAATACCTATTAATGTCTCTTAGTTATGTAGGAATAAGGGTCTTCTGTTATATATAATATCGCTTGAAGGTAACATTGGACATGGCTCAACCGAGAGAACAAGCTGGATTCAGGAGTGTCTGCGGCACCATGATCATATCCACGTACTGACAGAACTAACTAAAAGAACGAGGGAATATGAACTCCCATTATGCATGGCTCTTATTGATTATGAAAAGGCCTTTGATTCCATGAAACCATCAGAAGTTACAATGGCTTTGAAATCCTGCGGTTTACAATGCTTCGAAATCCTTGAAGATTTTTGCATTATCATTATTAATAACATCTATGAAAATTCAAGTGCAAAGGTTCTGATATTTGAGGATACGGCACCAATAAAAGTTGGAAAATAAGTGGTGAGAATATATCTCCCAAACTCTACAATGCCACATTGCAAAGTGTCTTTTAATCATTGAACTGGAAAACAAAGGGATAAAGATTAATGGAAGTTATTTAACTCACCTTCGTTTCGTTGATGACGTAATCATTTTTGCAATTATCCCTTCAGGGCTGCAGAGTATGATCCAGGAAATTGCTGACAAGAGTAGAAAAGTGGGATTGAGAATGAACTTTCAGAAGACAAAACTGATGTACAATGCTTTTTCAAGAAATGAAGATTTTGTGATTGATGGAGAAAACGTTGAAGTAACCGATAGCTACAACTATCATGGACAACAGATATCAAGCATTGGTCACATTGACGAGGAAATTAATCGGCGTATAAAACTTGGCTGGAGAGAGTTTGGAAGAAACATTACAATTTTTAGAAGCAATATGCCATTATATCTTAAAAGATAAGTTTTTAACCAATGCATCCTTCCAGTTATTACATATGGAGCAGAGACATGGACAGCAGCCTGGAGAGATGCAGGCTTGTGTAACCAGGAAAGATTAGAAGAGGAACTCGTGGATAAGTATAAATTAATCATTATAAATTAATTTGTCATTAATTTATAATGACAAGATCAGATTAATTTATAATGACAAGAGTAGAAGACATGATCAGAGTAAAATCTCGGAAATGGCAATATTGCCAGAAGAACAGACCGCCGATGGACAATCGAATTTTAGACTGGATTCCAAGGGACAGGAAAAGAACCAGAAGAAGACCATATGGGAGATGGATGGATGAAATTCGAAAGCATGCCGGAGTGAGATGGAAGAGACAGGCTCGAGACAGACAACTGTGAAGAAACTTGGAGAGACTTATCAGACTTTTTAATACGCTAACACTCATTCCTGTGTATGGTTAAAATTGTAATTATCTATCTTTCGAGATGGGCCTGAGCTCGAGTGCAGCAAATTCATGGGTGGTGAGCTTGTCTTACTGCACTGGCTCTCTCCGCTCCTTGGAACCAGTTGCCCCGAATTAGGGATAGGGGACTGCGGCAGTAGTTAATTCTCGAAAAGGAAAAATTCTATTCGAAATCATCGAAAGAATGCAAAACTATTTTTTTTCGGGGGAGGGGGCTTTAAACGTTTTTCTGCGGGGTAGCCCCACAATTTTGCCCTACGTTTTTGCAACTAAGAATTGCATCGAAAAACGTTGTGCAATACTATCAGCATAATCCCCGTTTCGATTTTAGAATATTTTCCGATTATGCAGTTCTTGATACGTTATACTTGCACACTATTTTTTTTTATTCTTGATTTACTTTCCATTGAACATTCAGGGTTCGAATGATCCACAAACAAAAGTCCTTAACCTAGAAGCAAAGAAAAAAAAAAAAGCTTTACAAGTCAATGGAACTTCGACTTTTGTTGTGGCCATTGATGCAAACACACACGCAAACTCTTTGCATACAAATGGTAGCATGAAGACTAGTACACACACACACACACACACACACAGTTATCCGTTAGGCGGTCAGTAACATTTTGCACGTGTGGCGTGTTCTTCCGGTCTGTGGGCCAAAAAATTCTCCTGGTTTTGGGCAATTAGGTGAACAGCGTCGACCTTGATCTGATTGAGTGGCCACTGTCGCTTTATAATGGGTGGAGATTGTGGGGCATTTGTTCATTTTCATGTAGCAATGTGGTGTCGACACCTGACTTCGGAGTCATGCACCTGGGAAATCCCTTTCACAGTTTGCGGTTCTCATTCATCTGGAAAAAAAAAAAAAGTCGCAAAATAATGAATAGCATTGTGCTTTAAAGAGTCGTGAGTAAAAAAAACCGCGATTAAAAAAAACAACGTACTTTCGTTGGTCCCTGCGCTATTTTTCTGAAACGGTATTTCAACTGCCTGTCAAAATTTCAAGTTGTAAAAAAGATTTCTTGCACGCATAAAAAGTGATAACCACTGATGCGAATACATATTTTTTCGGTTCCGTGCGTGTTTTATTTCATAGATTTAATGTGAAAAAAGAACTAGAAATTTTGAGTACATGAGAAAAAATTAAAACTGCACTGGACACATTAAATGAAATATAAAATCCCGGTTATTTTGATGCTCTTTGTTCAATACAAATATTTTCATTTTTATCGCTTTTTATGGGGGGTGGGGGTGGGGGGTAACTATCACCGTAAGCAACTCGACGGGCTATTAGCAGTCGCCCGCACCTGATTTAGGGGCACTGGTTCCAGGGAAGGGAGAGAATCAGTGCCGTAAGACAAACACAATATCCCATGCCTTAACGGTATTCAAACCCGGACTCGTCTCGGACGAACGGTCAGGAGACAAAGCTTAGACCACTATGCCACCGGGACTTTCACATGTTTAGTGGCGAGATCAGTAGCATTAATTCATGAAAAAGCTAACATGTTTTTTCAGGCGCATAGTCATACTCAGATTAATTGGTAGTTTTTTTTTTTTTTCTTTTTTTTTTTGGAGGTTTAACGACCACCGTGAGCAACTCAATGGGCTATTAGCAGTCGCCCGTCCCTAATTTAGGGTCACTGGTTCCAGGGAAGGGAGAGAGCCAGTGCCGTAAGACAAACACAACATCCATGCCTCACCGGGATTCGAACCCGGACCCCTTACGGACGAATGATCAGAGGCCAGCGCCTTAGACCACTGTGCCACCGGGGCGGCAATTGGTAGTTCAGGTCAGAATGCTAGTCTTTCCGCTGGTAGCCACAGAGGCAAGTTTGCACCCATATTCAGTGTGCTAAACTAAGGCGTCTTTTTGTGAACTTTTCGCAGGAGAAAATTTACATAATGATATCGAATTTCACATGTTGACAATTTAATGTAAAAAAATAAGGTGCGAATTCACGGAAAATTTCTGAAAATAACATGCAGCAAAGTTTCCTGTAAGCGTCCGCCTTTCAAAGGAATTTCCGTTTTTAAAAGTTCTCGGGTTTTTTAATTTTTTAATTCCGTATTTCCACAGATTTTCCGTAGTCAGTAATTTCGTTTATTTCAGAAAAGTCCGTTGCAAGTTTTTCCGCATTTAGACAGAAATTTCGATTAATCCAATTCGCTGAATATTTGAATATTTCCGCCCTTACGCCAGAGAATCCTTTTGTGCCGGTGGTGGGAATCGAGCCCAAGTCGTTTGGGTTGAACCGGCGCGTCTTAACCACTGAGCAAGAAAGTCACAGGAATCAGATTCACGTTGAGGGTAAAACTAATTGGGGGATGAAGATTTTTTTCCATTAATGCGCCTGATTTAGTCGTTTTATTTTCTATTGGAGCTTATTATTTTTTTAATACTTTAATAATTTTACTTTCTGCAGGAGATATTACAAATTACGTGTTTTTTTCATCGAGATTTTTTGAAGCAACAGAATGATTTGCAGTTTGAGATCTTTTTTTTCTATTGAAAATAACTTTCAATTATCTTTAAGAGAAAGTGCAATTAACTGTTTTATAATATTTCACAAAACTTCTAAATATTAAATTTACTCTTGGTAACTATATAGCTTTTGTCTTAAGGACTCCACAGACTGGTATATAGACATGAAAAAACCCTTTGTACAATAAATGAAGTACCCGGTTTCTTACGAAAACGCAATATATAATAACTGGCGCACAAATTGAGGAAGACGAGAATAAATATCATGTGCCACAGTAACCATAATTCATGCGATATAGTATACACAATATCCGATCTCGCTACAGAACTTCAAAATCAAATACTTCTACAGACTATTGAAATTGAACACTTAATCAATTTCCAAGTATTTCCGTGAATCTCTCCTATTACCGGAAAATGTTCGCCATATGGTTATTAAAAAAGTTAGAACGGAGTTTTCCAGTTAATATAAGAAAGGAATTGTGGAAAGGTTTCTGAAAATTCAGAATTTTCTGTTACCACATCTTGAAAACGGTAATTTAAACCGTCAATGTAAGAAAGAAATTGCTGAAAGGTTTCTGAAGATTCAGAATTTTTCTAGCGTACGAAAAATCTGCGAAACTCTCTCTCAAAAGTTTTTTTCCGTTCACAGAAAAAGTTGTATAAGAAACATGCTTCGTCAATTCACGAATTAAGGAAAGTGGCTCGTGAATTTCAGAATTTTTTTAGTATTCTATTCTACATATAACTCCCTTTCATAGCTGTTCTACTCCATTCCACTTCCAAATATTAGAGGTAAGGTGTTTTTAGTATCTCAAGCATTTAAGTAACGCAAATTGTCACAGGATAAATGATGATTTAATTGACGCTAAAACAATCGGATTGGTAAACGTGGTACAGCTAAAGAGAATGCTATGACTACGACGAGATTTGTATCATGGCACCATCTCTGAGATACAATCACAAAAACTAGTAATTATTATATATGCTGTTTGAGATTTTATTCATTAACAAATAAAAAGTTCTATACTTTAAATTAAGTTAAGTATATTCAGTTACACATGCTTACTTTTTTAAAACTACATTTATGAAGATTTTGGTAAAAATTTATAAAAAACAAAATAGTTTTGAAACGCTATTCCCTGTTCTATGATCCTTCATGAGTATCAAGTAAAAGTAGTGTCAGCAATATCAAGTGCAAGTATGTTTGCTAGCTAAATAATCCTTTTTTATCACCATTATCTTTATCATATGAAACACGTGTTTAAAACAAATGTTATTGTAGTTGTTCCGAAAACACAGATTCATTATTAAAGCTTTTAATATGAAATTTTATTTTAAGAGCATTATATTAAAAATTATTTTAGAACTCTCAATATTGTGAGAAAAAGAATCTTTTTTTTTTATATATCTGCTTTAAGACGAACTACAACAACACCTATGTTTTAAACACATGTTCATAATTCAAAGATAAATGGTCATAGGAATTTCTTAATAAATAAAAAGAATCTGACTTGGCGCCGCTCATGAACAAAAAAAAAAAAAAAAAAAGTCGTTTCAAAAGTGCTTGTTTTAGTAATTTCTACCAAAATTTTTAGTTTAGGGAAGATGTTACTGAATATATTCAAACTCATCGAGTAAGCATTTTTGAAAGACATGTCGGAAATTCCATCCAAGTCTTTGTGTAAAAAAGAGCAGCAGGAGGGGATGACCTGACTTAAACACATTTCGTACAACACACAAAAGCTGCATTTTTTTTTCTTTTAGAATTGTACGTTGCGCCAAAAATGTTTTTTCCATTGAGAGGAGTTATGTTTATAAAGCCATTGTACTGCTTTGAAATCCTGCGTTATTGAAGATGCTACATTAGTATTATTAATAACATCTATGAAAATGCAAAGTTTAGACTATTTGAAGATACGGCACCAATAAAACGACTAACTCGTTAATTTAACAAGGACCCTTAGGAAAATGTCAATTCAACAGGAATACCTTACAGGAATTTACAGAGTCTCTTTCACCCAGATTTCCAACTATTAAATTTACTACCTGCGAATTAGAAGGTGAATTCAAACTCTCCTTTTTGGATTTCGTTTTGCACCGTAACCCGACGTCCAGAAACATTTCGTTTTCAGTATACAGAAAACTCACTAGCAATACTGTTATGATACCCATGGCACCCCATGAGCCCAAAACTGTCGGCTCTGCGATTTTTCTTA
The DNA here is from genome assembly GCA_039090855.1 of Macrothele yani. NCBI lineage: Eukaryota > Metazoa > Arthropoda > Arachnida > Araneae > Macrothelidae > Macrothele > Macrothele yani. The sequence continues at coordinate 13,390,837 of CM077024.1, forward strand.
AAATGTGCGTTCAACCACTCTTCGTCTAAAGAACTGCGAAGGGAGGAGTTGGCAAGGATTTATGATCTGGCACATGGGTACTCCAAAGCAATTATCGACAGATTGCTGCAGAAACTACTGAGAGCGACTTGTTCAGTATTGCAGGGTGTTAATCAGCAACGCAAGTTCATAGGGTCCATGGATTTTGTTCCGGACCTTATAAATACCATTAAGAACTTACGCAACAGAAATCAATTGGGTATCGGTATCAGAACGACTAACATATTAAATATGGTAAAAAAGCGAAAGAGATCCTACCCCAGAGGGTTATAAATATGGGGTTCACAAGATTCTATTGTGCTCACTGGATACCACACAGGATCCGAAGGTTTATGTGATTTCTACCAAGAGGACGATGAATACCCGCGTTAAAAAACATAAGTACGATGTCAAAATGGGAGCCAAAGCAACGGACTTGGCCAGATTGGTGAATACAGGAACATATTTTCTAGAGTGATTGGGGACCACAAAAATTGTGGCGCCACAGACAGGATGTAACATCCGGTTCATGAAAAGCCTATATATTTACAGCTTGGAACTGAGTGATTCAGGGCCGCGGGTGGCCTAGTGGTCAGCGTTCGTGACTGCCATGGAGATAACCTCAGGTTCGATCCTGGGCAGGTACGAACGTTCGAACCACTAAATACCCTCCGTGCGTCGGATGGGCACGTTTAGCCGTCGGACCCCGGGTACTGGCCCCCAGTAATAAATAAGGGTGTCTTCCTCCCCTTTCCACCTCGCTTCCGTGTCACTTTCCTGTCGGGCACTCTAGCCCCAATCTCCTAGCTTCCTATTTCTAAGGGTTGTTTAAGACCTGGGGTCAGACACTCTCTTCCTAAAATCCTCTACATATGATCTGTAAAAAAAAAAAAAAAATCTCTGAGTGATGTAATGGACTTACCGTGTGTTTTACCGCTCCCCTGGAGACAGGTTCTGAAGAAGGATTAGTAAGTGAACTTGTGTTAGCTAACTTTTATAATTTTCTACTTTCATTTGTCCAGACTCACCTTTGGGATTTTTAGTCCTTGTTGGTGGGGGAGGGGGAGAACTTTGATCAATTGTGTTGGGGGTTGACACTGAAGAAGGAGGGGGGAGGGTGTGCTTCTACAGTATTGGTAAGACTACGGCGACGAACAGGCACAGCACAAGATTTTGAGCATCATGCTCAATTGGGGACCACTATACAACAAAGGACAGTGGCCATGAATTGGTTTTTAATGTCATCACATCTGAAAATGGGACCCATTACGGATCCCGAAAGTCTTATGTATTTCTAATATTTTTAATTTGGAACTGTTTTAACCGAGTAATTGATAATTAAAGTTTTTAATCTGTCGGTTACTTGGTTTTCACTTGATTATCAGCCTTTTATTCACATGTGTTTCTGCATGAAATAAGCATTTAGAACAAGATACAATTATGAAGACGTTAGTTCACCATTGCTTAACAGATCGTTAAGAGCGTATATTGAATCTTTTCCGGTGGGGGGGGGGGGGGGCTACAGAAAATGGAAGATTTTGAAATCCCACTTGAAGAAACTAAAAGTGAATGGAAAATGGAAGAAACAGTTAAAGCAGTTTTTTTTATGTAAGTTGCTGCATTTTTATTGAATTAAGCCTTTTTTTCTGTCTCATTTTAATGAAAAACAAAAAAATGAAACACTCTCGGCGGGGAAAATTCTTTGCCCCCTGTAAATATGCCCCTGAAGAGCGTAATCAACCTATATCTGCTCGTGACTTTTCACTATTATTAAGAATCAGTCTGCACGTAAATCTGTTGTTTGCTTGCTTCACTTTGATCTCATCAAACTTCGTGCTCCGCTTTCAAACTGCATTTGATGACCTTTCTCCCACTGCCAGTAATGCCAAATTTGGATCGGGAGAAATAATGTGTGGCGTGACGTGCCTGCCCAGCAGGAAGCACACGACATAAAGGCAGACAGCAGCGACAACGAACGTCCGCGTAGCTCAATTGGTAGAGTGAATTAATCCGGAACGAGAAGACCCGGGTTCGAGCCACAGCGTGGACAAAAATGACGGAGAAATTTACTTCGTTATAATGGCGCCCGAACTTTCCAGATGACCCGACCGATCAAGATCTCGCAATGGTGTGATGTTCTTTCCACAGCGCGAGAGGGGAAAAATAAGAGAATCCCCTCTCAAACGCTTCGAAAAATAAATGTGTGTGACTTTGAATTCCACACATCAGATTGACTGGGAGTTCTCAAGTGCTACGTTTAAGTGGATACTCATTTCTTAAATACATATCACAATAGGAATCATCTAATTGGATAGCGCAACTCATGGACGAAAATAACCTGTATGGATTATCAACTAGACCATGGGAAGCTTCAACAGTAAGGTATGTCACAATATTATCGTTTTATGTTTTCTTGATTATTTTAAAGTTATAATTGTTCATGACTTACACTTATTTAATGAGTGAGTTTGAGGTGCATTAGTCGTCCAGGATAGCAACATGCAAAAAGTTATTTTATGGAAGCTATTCAAAATAGCAATCGACCGTTTATTGGAACCCACGCAGTTTCGAAACTTTCTAGACCATTCGTACACTTGCTGGAGTGATAGACATGCATCGCCATACTGCAGCTTCATTCGACGATGAATTTCAATAGGTTTCATGCCTTCACTACTCAAAAAACGGATGTCAGTTGTTAAGCTACGGCCGCATCTTTACACTGCTACTGTGACGTCACTAAGGTTGTCTGCACCATGCTGCCACCTGTAAGAAAATATTTTAGTCATTGGTAACAATATTGCCAAGTTACAGGACAATGACATTGAATTCTGAGTTTTTTTATCTCACTTTTAAGGTTTTCATTTGACTCATGTGATATTAAAGAAGGTTGTTAAAGCTAACGTTTGGATGAAACGAATAGGATCACGGTAACACGCCCAGCTTTGCAAAGAATTCTAAAACTGCACTGTCCCGTAGCGAGAAACGAGCCAGCTGCTCCCAATTTCCGTTTATAGAATGATTCGAGTTGGCTGCTTGAATGCGAACAATTTCCAATATCACTATGCCGTAAAATAAGCTTCCGCTCTTCCTATATGAATTGGAGATAATTGTTTCAAGGTTTCATTTAATATTTTTGTCCGAGGAATCAACTTCGCAAAGACCCGGGAAGAAATAATTTTCCGTTCGCAGAAAAATTCGCTATTTGTGTCATAGAATAGATATTTGCTCGGACCGTGGCTGAACTTGTAAGGCGCGTTTTGCACTTAGACTTTTAACTTAGACCAGCCCGTTAAAACTTATATCAGTTTTTAACCTTCCAGTTGATTCTGACGTTGTAATTAATGAGTGCACTCGCTTCGTGTGTCTCTTCTATGCTTTCCAGTTTCTCTCTCTCTCTCTCTCTATATATATATATAAAGCCAAGAGAAAATGTCAAAGTGAAAACAAGGTTTAATTTTAGCGCTTCGAAGCTCAGTTTTGCAACTAGATGAGAATAAGGTTATTATTATTATTATTTTTTTTTTTGATTGGAGGTTTAACGACCACCGTGAGCAACTCAAGGGGCTATAAGCAATCGCCCGTCCCTAATTTAGGGTCACTGGTTCCAGGGAAGGGAGACAGCCAGTGCCGTAAGACAAACACAACATCCATGCCTCACCGGGATTCGAACCCGGACCCCCTTTCGGACGAATGATCAGAGGCCATCGCTTAGACCACTGCGCCACCGGGGCGGCAAATAAGGTTATGAAAAAAGACGATGCTTTTAACAGACGCAAGAACATATCAGTCGACTGCTGACATATTTCCGAGAGGAGGCATTTTTTCCGTGGGCATTTTTTCTGTGGGCATTCTTTCTTGTATTCGAAAAGTGGGCCTTTTTGCTGTGGGTATTCTTCCATACATTCATTTTGCCAGTCGACATGTTTTTATTTTAATCCAGCAGCTAAACGCCAAATCTTCTAGCCCAGGCCCGAGCCTGAATTTTTTTAAATGAAAAAGAAAACTCGGCTTGGCCAGGCAGATTTCTATCATAAGGTTATTAATAATGATCATTTTGCTTCGGAGTTCCTATTATGTTCCCTTATCTAAGAAAATTTACATATTATTTTTAAGTCATGATTATGCTCTGATTGTGCATTTGTTATCTGCATTCAAGCGAAACAATCCTTGCCATTAAGTGTACCATCATGAAGCTGATCTATATCGCTTACTACAAGAAAAAGCGCCATGTGAACAACTCCGTCCTTAATTTAGGGCCATTGGTTCCAGGGAAGGAGCAGAACCATCAGACAAGCATACCATCCATGCCTCATCCTGTACTGTATCGAATGGTCAGAAGCCAGTCCCTCAGACCATTCATTCATCGAGGGGTATGACGGAATTAACAAGTAGTGAATTTTGAAGATGACAATTCGATTTTTGGCGTAAATATGAGTTTTCGGATTTCATCTGACTTACCATCCTTGTCACATTTACGCCAAAAATCGAATTGTCATCTTCAAAATTTGTATTATATGGAGTAATCCCGTATTTCTTTCATGATTTTATCTGCTTCTCCGGGCAAACACGGGATAAGATTCTTAACATCCAGAATCGCTAAACATGAATACCGGTTGCTCCGACTAGCGAATCCTGTGATGGTTATATTCAAATTGATCGGAAACTTGAAACTTGGTCGTTCTGGGTGGTGTAGAGGTTAGCATGGCGTTTTCTGGGAGACGCGGATTCGAGTCCCGCTCCAAGACGATGACAATTTTCAAGTTTTCGGATATTATCTGACTTACCATCCTTGTCACATTTACGCCAAAAATCGAATTGTCATCTTCAACATTTGTATTATATTGCGTAATCCCGCATTTCTTTGAAGTAGTGAATTAATTCCAACTGAAATGTTGCATTTAAAGTTGAAAAAATTTCGTCGGTGGAAAGCTTGAAATTAATAATTACAGCGAGGGAGACATTAGGAGCCATTGTAATTGCATAAAAACACTGACATAACTTGGAGGTGGCATTCTCTATTTTTTTTTTATCGACAGGCTAAATTGTCACATATTGTGAGAATAAATAAGTGAAAAGCTTTTTCTTGTTGTAAGCGATATAGATCAGCTTCATGATAGCACATTTAATGGCAAGCATTGTTTCGCTAGAACGCAGATAACAAATGCACAGGCAGGGCATAATAATCCAGTGGTGCCCAAATATAATGAACTTGACGTGTCGACTGTTGGAAGCGCCGGCGAGCGGATCATCCGCTCGTATCGGGCATCTTGCGACCCCCAGATCGCAATTAAAACAGTTGACTCCGTTATTCCAATAAGTTGTTCGACAGCTGCTGACTTGACAGTGTTATGGGATCAAGTGATGAGCTACGCCCACTGCCCGTACAGACAGACACGCGAGCCCTTCACTCGCCGAGAGAGAGAGAGGAATGATCGATACATCGGGTTAATAACACAAACCGCAATCGATAGGCCGATGCGTGATGTCATGAGCCCGCGGAGTGGACATTGCACCGATGCCTCTTCGCTTGGCGTTCACAAGTGCTCAAAAGGGTGGGAAACGCAGCAGCCGTGCTTGTCGCTTTAGCACTGTTCAACGTGGGTTCCTGCTTCATTCACGGCACTCCAGAACTGACAACGATGAACTCGAGAAGAAACACATACTAATGCAAAGTAACATAGCACAATTAACACCTATAGGCAAACACGTTTAGCTTACCTAAGAATTTTCTTCAAGTAAACCACTGTTCAAAGAAGCAAAATTATATTTTTCTTTACCTGTTGATATCACGTTTCTACCGCCTTAAGATTTAAGATTTTAGAAAAGTACTTCAAGTTTTAAGGAAGAAAAGAAAAAGGAAATTATGTAATTATGTACACCCCCCCACCCCCGCGCTTATTTATACGCCATTCAAGATATCCTAGTACCAACTCCTAACTTTCTCAGACACGCCCCGTCGAAAAATTGACAAATTTCTTTATATATACATACATACCTTGGGCAGCAGATATCGAGTGAGGGTCACATCGATGAAGAAATTAATCGGCGTATAAAACTTGGATGGAGAGCTTTTGAAAGAAACAGTGCAATTTTTAAGAGCAGTATGCCAGTATGTCTCAAAAGAAAAATGTTTAATCAATGCATCCTGCCAGTGCTTACGTATGGAGCAGAGACATGGACCTTAACTAAAAAAGTCATACAAAGACTGCAGACAACTCAAAGAGGCATGGAGAGATGCATACTTGGTGTAACCAGGAGAGATAAGAAAAGGAACTTGTGTATAAGGAAAATGACAGGAGTGGACGGTATCATGACCAGAGTGAAATCACTGAAATGGCAATGGGCTGGACATGTTGCCAGAAGAACGGACCACCGATGGACAACCGAAATTTTAGACTGGATTCCGAGGCACAGGAAAAGACCCAGAAGAAGACCACATGGGAGATGGAAGGGTGAAATTCAAAAGTATGCTGGAGTGACGTGGAGGAGACTGGCCCAAGACAGACAATTGTGGAAGAAATTTGGGGAGACCGTCATCCAGCAGTGGATTGATAATGGTTAATGATGATGATACTGTATATATGTAGGTATTTGTCAATTATCAATCCACTGCTGGATGAAAGTCTCCCCAAGTTTATTCCACAATTGTCTGTCTTGGGCCTATCTCCTCCACGTCACTCCAGCATACTTTCGAATTTCATCCTTCCATCTCCCATGTGGTCTTCTGCGTCTTTTCCTGTCCCTTGACATCTAGTCTAAAATTTCGGTTGTCCATCCGTGGTCCGTTGCCATTTCAGGAATTTTACTTTGATCATGATGTCTTCCACTCTTGGGATTTTTCTTATCCACAAGTTCATCTTATCTTCGCTGGTTACACCAAGCATGCATCTCTCAGTGCCACTTTCAGTTGCTGCAGTCTTCGTATGTCTTTTTTGGTTAAGGTCTAAGTCTCTGCTCTGTACGTAAGCACTGGGAGGATGCATTGATTAAACACTTTTCTTTTAAGACATAATGGCATATTGCTCTTGAAAATTTTTCTGTTTCTTTCCAAATGATCTCCATCCAGAAAAGTTTTATATGCACATACGCTACACTGCTCGACACTGAAATTGCCCCACCCAGAAGGAGTGATGAGAGAGGGGTGAAATTGAGCATGCAGATAGGACTACATAAGGGTTTACCTTGATGTTATTTTCAGCAACGTACAGTGTGTATCAAATGAGATAATGCAGCACAATCGATATGCTTCAGTAAGAGGTTGCACCGCCGCAAAAGGCAATAAAGGTAGCAATACGGTGTGGCAATGAATCATACATAAGTCGACAGATATCGTCCTGAGGAATGAAATACCAAGCACGGTTGACTTGCTCCCATAATTCAGAGATCGTGCGCAGGCCGATTCGATTGCAGACGACGTTAAATGTGGTCCCACAGGTTTTCGATTGGAGATAAATCCGGCGATCTTGCTGGGCATACAATGTTTGAATAGGTTGCAAATATTATCTGGAGACCGGACGGTGTGTACACGGGAATTATCTTGCTGGAAAACGGGTTGCCTTCAGGAACAGTATCAAAATGGGCTGCAAAACATCGCTCACGTATTATGCAGCTGTCAGTGTGCCCGTGATGCAAACAAGAGGTGGCCTGCTGTCCCCCATACCAAGATGCCTGCCTGACTGGCAGTTGCGAACGAAACCGAGATCCGTCCGCTCGGTGCCAGACACGGATCCGTCAATCGTCTGCATCCAGACAGAAACCGGATTCATCACTGAAGATCACAGTGATCCATTCGTGACCCCAGTTTGCTTAACTTCGGCAACAAGCCAGAGGAGCGCTGCGATGGCTGGCCGTCAATGGCAGTCGACGTAACGGTTACCTACTGCGCATGTTTGCCACATGTAACCTTCGGTTTACACTACGGGTTGTTATGGTGACGTCCGTGGCCGATGACACAGCACGTCGAATATCAGCTGCAGTGCTTTCTGGTGACGAACGAGCGTGTCGAACAATACGCCGGTCCAGGTGTGCTGATGTCGGTCGAACTGCACCGCTGCCGTTCCGACGCACGTACAAACCTTCCTGTAGCCACTGAAGCCAACAGCGTCCAACAGCTCGTGCATGCCGTTGCACATGCACAGCGATACGACGTGTAGAACATCCCGCTTCACACAGGCCTGCATTCTTAGTCTCTGAAACGCATCCAAATGGCGATAAACCTGCCGACGGCTTGTACTCGATATTTTAGGTGTTTGCCGAACAGTTTCCCAGCACAAGTAACAAATCTGAAACGTCCGCGACACTTTCACCAGTGACCACATATTACTATCCCTGTTGCTGCTGGCACCTTTATCTCACGAACTTGGGACGCTATCGGTTCGGATCATTTGCATATCTCGAGTGTGTACACTCTCCCTGAGAATGTCGAGCAGTGTATATGGATTATTCAATTGCAATTAGTGAAAGCTGGTTGAGATACAAAAAATCAACTGAAAGGGACGGAGCTTAAATTGGAAGATGAGGGATGGGGAGTGGTCATGAAAAAATAGCTTTTATCTCAACAGAACACTTGGTGCGTAAGTTCCTTTTAAAGCGGTGAACAAACTTCGCCTTTTCAGGCAGGGACCGTCGACAAGGGAGTTCTGAAATTTGTCTTTCCCACCCAGTTCGAAATAGCCCATGTTTCAGTATGTTTAACTCTAAAGTATAATCTGGACTTTGCCAAGTAATAATGAGTCTAGTGGCTTATTTCATGTAGATCTACGTATTTTTTCCTAGGAAGTGCGTCATTTACGTCTCCAAAAAACGTTATCAAAATCGCATCTGCAGGGCCATGAAAATTCAATTGTTCTCCACTCTTCAAATTGCCCTCTTTCGTGCTTGTACGGCCAGGGGGTCAATGAGGAGGGTGGATAGGAATTCACTGAGGGGGTCACTACTAATTACTCTGTTTTCTTTTCAAAATAGGAAATTCCAACACAAAAAGTGGAATCTAACGCTACACTAGCGCTCTTAAGACTGACTCGGGAGAGTGAAAGTGTAGGAGAGGAGTGCAAGGCAAAGTCACTGGCTTGAAGGAAGGGAGTTAAGAAAGGGGGAGGTATTGTCTGCGTGGCACGACGTTAAAATCTGATTTAGAAAAAGACATTTTCCTTTATAAATAAATTATGTCCAAGTACAGTTCTATTTTTCGTAAGCAGAAATGCAAAGTCTTGAAAAGCAATTTAAGACAATGCATTCAGAGCAAGCAAGAAGTTGAAGGCGGCATTCTAGTAACTCTTGTATCTTACACCAGTTACATAACTAGTGGGATCCGTCTATGTATGTGTGTGTGTGTCCAGGTGGAGGTGGTGGGGATTGCTCGAATTCTTTTGTAGCTGATAACGAAAAGCATTAAAAAAATGTTCTTTCAGTGTTTCGTAAGAAACGTTGCTATCAAGCTTGCCCCACCCAAAATAATGTTCGCCCACACGTCGGCCATCCTTGATTTCGAAGTCCAGCGACGACCCTGTTTTCAGAATAAATGGATTTTTTTTTCCTGCAAGCATTGGTAAAATACCCCCCCCCAAAATGATAAAATAAAACAAATGCACAAATATACACTTCTTGGGATTGCATAAGACCAACCGGCCAAGAATAGGGCGACCCAGCGGGAATTTTCCCTGTGTTCCTGAGGCCTAGTCTGCGCTTGTGTGTGATGGAAGGATTTCCAATTACAGCGTCCAGGCATCTTCACTTCTTACATGTGCTTTTGCCAACAAGGTCACTCCGATGCAGTGGCCCACCACCCCAGGTGACGACCACCAAACTTACCTACACCAAACACTTTTTACCACCCTCACATACAACGTGTTTGGTTCTCAATTGACATGACCTGTCAACACATACCTACTAATTTGCATAGCGCACCAAGAAAATCTTCCTGGTGAGGCATTTTCTATATGGCGAGCAAGTTTATATGTGTAGGTATGAATGCGTATAACTGTTTTTCAGCTGTGCGAGTTAGGGATTCTGACAGTTTTTTTTTTTTTTTTTTTTGTCTTTTCTAGATCGCCTGCTGACACTGGCGCACCCACGGAGGAGGAGGGGGGGACTTTGGGATGTTAAGCCCCTCCCATGAGATTAAGAACTATGTGCGTCACAAATTAAACATTCAAAAAGTAAAAATTTTATTTTTACATACTCAAAAAGTGGAGGTTTAACGACCACCGTGAGCAACTCTCATAGAGTCTTCAGTATTTATATATCATCATCATCATTGTCAACCATTATCAATCCACTGCTGGACGAAGGTCTCCCCAAGTTTCCTCCACAGCGGTCTGTCTTGTGCCAGTCTCCTCCATGTCACCCCTGCATACTTTCGAATTTCATCCACCCATCTCCCATGTGGTCTTCTTCTGGGTCTTTTCCTGTCCCTTGGAATCCAATCTAAAATTTCGGCTGTCCATCGATGATCTGTCCTTCTGGCAGTATGTCCAGCCCATTGCCATTTCAGGGATTTAACTCTGATCATGATGTTTTCCACTCTTGTCATTTTTCGGATCCACGAGTTCCTCTTCTTATCTCTCCTGGTTACACCAAGTATGCACCTCTCCATGCTAATTTGAGTTGTCTGCAGCCTTTGTATGTCTCTTTTAGTTAAGGTCCACGTCTCTGCACCATACGTAAGCACTGGAAGGATGCATTGATCAAACACTTTTCTTTTAAGACATAATGGCATATTGCTCTTGAAAATTATGCTGTTTCTTCCAAAAGCTCTAAAGGCAAGTTTTGTACGCCGATTAATTTCTTTATCAATGTGACCCTCACTTGATATCTCGCTGTCCAAGATAAACGTACGTGTCTGTTATCTCCAGTTTTTCTCCATCAATCGATAAATCTTCATTTCTTGTAAAAGCCATTGAACATCACTTTTATCTTCTGAAAGTTCATTTTTAATCCCACTTCTTTACTCTTGTCAGCAAGTTCCTGGATCATACTCGGCAGCTCTGATGGGGTAGTTGCAAAAATGACTACGTCATCAGCAAAACGAAGGTGGGTTAGATAATCTCCATTAATCTTAATTCCTTTGTTTTCCCAGTTCAGTGATTGAAAGACATTTTCCAATGTGGCATTAAAGAGCTTCGGAGATATGGTGTCACCTTGTCTCACTCCCTTTCCAATTTTTACGTGTGTTGTATTTTCAAACAGCCGAATCTTTGCACTTGCATTTTCATAGATGTTATTAATAATATTAATGTATGCATCTTCAATACCGCAGGATTTCAGAGCCGTGGTAACTGCTGATGGTTTCACCGAATCAAAGGCTTTTTCATAATCGATAAAAGCCATGCACAATGGAAGTTCATATTCCCTCGCTCTTTCAATTAGTTCTCTCAGTACGTGGATATGATCTATTGTGCTGTAGCCACTCCTGAATCCAGCTTGTTCTCTCGGTTGAGCCATGTCCAGTGTTACCTTCAAGCGGTGTGAAAGAACTTTAGTGAAGATTTTATAAACTACTGATAAGAGGCTGATAGGTCTGTTGTTTCTGAGATCCTTAATGTCACCTTTCTTATGTAGCAGGATCATTGTAGCGGTGTTCCAATCCTCAGGAATCTTTCCTTCATTAAGGCATCGAGTGAAAATTTGGGCGAGTACTGTTTCGATTTCTCCACTTGCTTCTTGCATGATGTCTACAGTAATTCCATCTTCTCCTGGGGCTTTTCCCCGCTTCATGTTCTTGATTGCATGTGCAACTTCTGCTGGAAGGACTGGAGGAACTCTGGTACTGGTATCTTTCATGATGTCTGGAGTGCATGTATCATCCCTTTCATATAATTTGGAGTAGAAATCTTTCACTCTTGTCAAAATTTCGCCTCTATTTCTTGTTACAGAACCATCTTCTTTTCTCAGTGCCATAATCTGTTTTCTTCAATTACTGAGATGTCCCTTTGCTATCTTTAGGCTTTGGTTGTTTTCAATTGCTTTCCTCACTAGTTCACAGTTGAATTTTCTTACGTCTTCAGTGATACTTTTTCTTACTGTCTTGCATAGCTCTATATATTCCACTTTGGAAGTCACATCTTCTTTAGTTGTCCTCATCTCTCTTCTTTTTTGCATCAACATTTTCGTTTTTCCTGATAATTTGTTTACATGCAACTTGTTCTTAGACCCAGCTAATTTTGTTGCTGTTTCTATAAGAGCTTTGGTTACTTTTCTGTTAACTTCAGAGATGTCCACTTCTTCCGATGTTAGGCCTTCTAAAGCAGAGAACCTGTTCTTCAGTTCCAACTTGAAGGTATTGTGGTGTTTTTTAAGGTTGGTTATGTCAATATATTTTGTTTGTCTTATGAGTTTGCCACGTTCAAGTTTAGTGTTGAGGTGCATCTTACATCTCACCAATCTATGGTCACTACCTGTGTTGAACTTGTTTAGCACACTGCAGTCTTCTATGACGAATTTTTTGTTACACATAATAAAATCAATTTCACTTGTCGTCCCATTTGGATGTCTCCATGTCCATTTCCTGTGTGGCTTTTTCTTGAAGAAGGAGTTCAAGATGAAAAACCCTTCTGCCTCTGCAAACTCTACGAGAGTATTTCCACGCTGGTTTCTGTTGCCGTGACCGAATTTACCTACTGAAGTTTCATTCTGTTGCCGTTGCCCTATTTTTGCATTGAAATCTCCCATAATTATTTTCAAGTGCTGCTTACCTTTATTATTTAGATGACAAATTTCCTCATAAAATTCTTCAATTTCTTCTTCCGGATGACTTGTGGTGGGTGCGTAAGTTTGAATAATCTGAGCCTGGTATCTTTTCGAGAGTTGGATAACAAGTCGTGCAGCTCTGTCAGAGGAACTTTCAACTTCTACAACTTTATCCTTCAGTTTCTTGTTTATTATAAATCCAACACCACTAGTTCTGCCAGTATCTGTCCCACGATAGTAGAAGAGATGTCCACTTTTCAGTTCGATGAGATCTTCTCCTTTTCTCCTTACCTCACTTAGCCCCACGATGTCCCACTTGATCCTTTGTAGTTCCTCTTCCAATTCAAGAAGCCTTGAATCAGAAGATAGGGAGCGTCCATTATACGTAGCCACGGTCAGCATCAGATGGCAGCCTAGTCCGGTCCTCCGGGGATTCTTAGCACCCTCTGCCTTAGCCAGGTACATTCCAGCTGCCGGAGACTGAGGGCCAAGATTTAAGTTGTGGAATCATTTTGGAGAGGTTTGGCCATAACTCACCACGCTGGCCAAGCGGGTTGGTGAGTGTGGGATAGAATTTCCTCTAATTCCGATGGTATAGTTATACCGCTACTGGCGGTCGTCAGAGCCCCTTTAGTGGGAACAGGATGCACCACGAGAAGGCGGGGTTGACATTTGTCAAGGAGAGGCTGTGATGTTACGCATCACCTGACCTTACACCCCATTTATATATATATCATCATCATCATTGTCAATCATTATCAATCCACTGCTGGACGAAGGTCTCCCCAAGTTTCCTTCACAACGGTCTGTCTTGTGCCAGTCTCCTCCATGTCACCCCTGCATACTTTCGAATTTCATCCACCCATCTCCCATGTGGTCTTCTTCTGGGTCTTTTCCTGTCCCTTGGAATCCAATCTAAAATTTCGGCTGTCCATCTATGGTCTGTCCTTCTGGCAGTATGTCCAGCCCATTGCCATTTCAGGGATTTGACTCTGATCATGATGTCTTCCACTCTTCTCATTTTTCGGATCCACGAGTTCCTCTTCTTATCTCTTCTGGTTACACCAACTATGCACCTTTCCATGCTGCGTTGAGTTGTCTGGAGCCTTTGTGTGTCTCTTTTAGTTAAGGTCCACGTCTCTGCACCATACGTAAGCACTGGAAGGATGCATTGATCAAACACTTTTCTTTTAAGACATAATGGCATATTGCTCTTGAAAATTATGCTGTTTCTTCCAAAAGCTCTCCAGGCAAGTTTTGTACGCCGATTAATTTCTTCATCAATGTGACCCTCACTTGATATCTGCTGTCCAAGATAAACGTACGTGTCTGTTATCTCCAGCTTTTCTCCATCAATCGATAAATCTTCATTTCTTGTAAAAGCATTGAACATCACTTTTGTCTTCTGGAAGTTCATTTTTAATCCCACTTCTTTACTCTTGTCAGCAAGTTCCTGGATCATACTCTGCAGCTCTGATGAGCTAGTTGCAAAAATGACTACGTCATCAGCAAAACGAATGTGGGTTAGATAATCTCCATTAATCTTTATCCCCTTGTTTTCCCAGCTCAGTGACTGAAAAACACCCTCCAATGTGGCATTAAAGAGCTTCGGAGATATGGTGTCACCTTGTCTCACTCCCTTTCCAATTTTTATGTGTGTTGTATTTTCAAACAGCCTAATCTTTGCACTTGCATTTTCATAGATGTTATTAATAATATTAATGTATGCATCTTCAATACCGCAGGTTTTCAGAGCCATTGTAACTGCTGATAGTTTCACCGAATCAAAGGCTTTTTCATAATCGATAAAAGCCATGCACAATGGAAGTTCATATTCCCTCGCTCTTTCAATTAGTTCTCTCAGCACATTGATATGATCTATTGTGCTGTAGCCACTCCTGAATCCAGCTTGTTCTCTCGGTTGAGCCATGTCCAGTGTTACCTTCAAGCGGTGTGAAAGAACTTTAGTGAAGATTTTATAAACTACTGATAGGAGAGGCTGATAGGTCTGTAGTTTCCGAGATCCTTAATGTCACCTTTCTTATGTAGCAGGATCATTGTAGCGGTGTTCCAATCCTCAGGAATCTTTCCTTCATTAAGGCATCGAGTGAAAATTTGGGCGAGTACTGTTTCAATTTCTCCACTTGCTTCTTGTATGATGTCTACAGTAATTCCATCTTCTCCTGGAGCTTTTCCCCGCTTCATGTTCTTGATTGCATGTGCAACTTCTGCTGGAAGGACTGGAGGAACTCTGGTACTGGTATCTTTCATGATGTCTGGAGTGCATGTATCATCCCTTTCATATAATTTGGAGTAGAAATCTTTCACTCTTGTCAAAATTTCGCCTCTATTTCGTGTTACAGAACCATCTTCTTTTCTCAGTGCCATAATCTGTTTTCTTCCCTTACTGAGATGTCCCTTTGCTATCTTTAGGCTTTGGTTGTTTTCAATTGCTTTCCTCACTAGTTCACAGTTTAATTTTCTTACGTCTTCAGTGATACTTTTTCGTACTGTCTTGCATAGCTCTATATATTCCACTTTGGAAGTCACATCATCTTTAGTTGTCCTCATCTCTCTTCTTTTTTGCATCAACATTTTCGTTTTTCCTGATAATTTATTTACATGCAACTTGTTCTTAGACCCAGCTAATTTTGTTGCTGTTTCCATAAGAGCTTTGGTTACTTTTCTGTTAACTTCAGAGATGTCCACTTCTTCCGATGTTAGGCCTTCTAAAGCAGAGAACCTGTTCTTCAGTTCCAACTTGAAGGTATTATGGTGTTTTTTAAGGTTGGTTATGTCAATATATTTTGTTTGTCTTATGAGCTTGCCACGTTCAAGTTTAGTGTTGAGGTGCATCTTACATCTCACCAATCTATGGTCACTACCTGTGTTGAACTTGTTTAGCACACTGCAGTCTTCTATGACGAATTTTTTGTTACACATAATAAAATCAATTTCACTTGTCGTCCCATTTGGATGTCTCCATGTCCATTTCCTGTGTGGCTTTTTCTTGAAGAAGGAGTTCAAGATGAAAAACCCTTCTGCCTCTGCAAACTCAACGAGAGTATTTCCACGCTGGTTTCTGTTGCCGTGACCGAATTTACCTACTGAAGTTTCATTCTGTTGCCGTTGCCCTATTTTTGCATTGAAATCTCCCATAATTATTATATATATATATATATATATATATATATATATATATATATATATATATATATATATATATATATTCTATAAAGAAGATACCTAAGCAAAAAAATACATATATAATTTTGACCCACACCTAGTACAACATAGAAAAGGTTATGTATCTACCTGTGTGAGTAAAAGGAGAAAAGATAAAAAAATAAAATAAAACAACTGAATGTAGAAGGTGTCGAGAATACTGAGCCTTGGCTTTATCAAGGACCAGCAAAAACTCTGCATTTTCTCACTTCCACAAAGACCTAGTTGGAAATGGGTTTCTGCAAGGCCATAGATGCAAGTAACATTCCCACCTAAAATAGTTTAAAAAATATATATATAAGTCATATCCTCCGTAGAGTAGCATGACCTAGCACTAGTTAACAATTTCGCTTGCATCCATTAACCTTCATGGCCCGACCCATGCTCTTCATCTGTTACTATTAAACAGAGAGAAGAAGATTAAAGAGAACTCAAGCTGTGAGAGTGACATAATAAATAGAAATGATTTTCGGCTATAACGAAATTCCAAGTTCGTTTGAGAGAAAATTTAAACCTGAAAAACAATGCAAAAGAAATCCAAATTTTACATTGCAATTAAGAAAGGAAATGTTAATTTATAACGAACAGAATTTTGAAAGAAAACTTGAGTCTAAAACCCCCTACTCTACAACTTATGACAGTACGAAAACGAGAATAAGTTAAAGATAATAATTAACTAAAGAAAACTTTGTGAAAGTTATATACCTTAAACAGTTAGTTGCAATATGTACAAAGTATTTCAGCAGTGCTTTAAGTGCATAATTAATTAGTTATTAAGAACTTAACTACTTTGAAAAAACAGCGCAGAGACAGCGCATAGAAAAGGAACAAGCTTAGCCATCTTCTGTTCCTAGGTACCCCAAAAGACGCTCAAAGTTACAAAGAAAAGTAAGAGTTAAAACCCGCATAAATGTTAACAGACAAAACAATGCTTAAAAGCTGAAAAGCTAAAAAACGACAGAGAAAAGGTACATGAAGTACAAACTTTGAACTTATAGAACCTAGAACCCAAAAACAAGGAAGAGAGCTTACCTCTTGTGTTACAAAAACTTTTCTCCTCACAAGAGGAGAACATGGCTGACCTCTTCCGCCACTCCCTAGACGCTGGGGGGCAGTGAGGGTGGGGCTGATGGCCTCCTCATACAGCAAGAAACCAACGCGCGGAGATTTTAACCAGAGAAAAAAATATATAAACTTAAGACTGTGGATCTGTATGATCAGAATGAGCAGAATTAACTCTCCAGAATACATGAGAAATATTATAAAATACACGAGCAGTTTATTTAATACTCTTTGCATGTATTAAATCACCTTAGTGAGCTTCTATGGATTAATCAGAATCTAATTAATTTTAATGTTGGTTTTACTATTTTTAGTATAGCTATCCTAGTGATGAATAACTAGTTTTCTTTTTTATTTGTTTTTATTTTCTTTTATAAACAGATTTTTAAGCTTTTTTTGTGATTTTGTTTATATTATTTAATTTTTTGTTTTAATAGGACCGTCATATCCATAGCACTAAGGTTCCTTTAGGTAGTTAATAGGCATCCTCTAGCCAACTTCCTTACGGCTTTGATTGGTCAGAATCATATTATTAACTGTGTAGAAAATTAAAGCAGATCTGCCAACCTTACTCTATTATTCAGAATAATTTTTCTTAAAGTTCTTTTGATGAAAGAAGAAGGAATTTCGTTCTCTAGAAAACTTTCTAATAGTATATTAATGTGGTAATTGAAGTCCAAATTGTTGCTGCAAATTCTTGAAATTCTTAGGACCTGAGAAATTAGTACATTCTCAATTACTTTGGTTGAAATGTTATTATTCCAGTGTAGATATTTAATTACTTTGAAAGGAAAATTAACTCTTTTATCAAAGAGGCTAATAGATGGGTTACCTCTGTTGAGCTTAATGCTTAAGTCTAGGAACTCAAGTTCCTGATTACTGTGGTTGGTTTTACATAAGTTAAGAGAGCTAGGATAGATATTATCAAAATCACTCTCTATAACTTCTGAATTATTGATACACAGCAGATCATCAATATATCTAAAAGTGTAAAGGTAGTTATCAGAGCAAGTGGGGTGATTTTTAATGAATTTATATTCCTTAAAGAACAGGAATAGATTAGCGATATTCGTGGACGTTGATGTTCCCATTGGAATACCGTTCACTTGCTTATAGAGAGTATTATTATATAAGATATGGTTATTTTTTATGCAGCAATTGAGATAAGAGTTCCAAGTTCCTACATCAACAAATTGGTTAAGTTTAAATTCTGCATACAGCTCTTTAAAGGTAGTGATTATATCTGATAGAGGCAGATTAGTATATAGGTTTTCAAAATCATAACTATTAATATCTAGGGGACAAACTTTGAGTATAGTAGAAATTACTTCTGCATTATTATTAATTATCCAAAAATCTCTGTACATCAAGTTAGAACAGTTTCTAATGTGTTTCAAAACCTTCTTTAAGACATCTTCAAAAGCAAGATCTATTTTCTTTTTATGACTCCTTACTCCACTAGCTATGAACCTGAACTTCACAGGATCCTTATGAAACTTAACCGTTGCAAAAAGAAATGGAAATTCAGGCTCATATCTTCTAGTTTGTGGAATTTTAAGTTTCTTGAAGAATGCCTTAAACCGATTTTCTAACTGCTTGGTAGAATAACTTACGGGCTCGTATGTTACTCTATTATTGAGTTCCATAGTTAACAATTCAAAATAGAACTTCTTACAGATAATTGCAAAATTATTGCTAGCTTTATCCGTAGTGGTAAAAATAAATTGGTCTTGTAGTTTGGAGAGTGACCTTTTAGCTTCTCCAGAGAAAAAGAGATTTCTGTCGAAACAAAAGTCCAGACCTGCCAACTCACCGGTGAAGCTATTGATTATATAATATTTCCATTCTGCGAAGGCCTCAATAGGCTGATTGTACGTTAAACTGGTTTTTACGATGTACTTATTTACATCTTGAGTGAAGCTCTCAAGAATCCTTTCTTTGGAGATTGTGAAGGAAGGTCTGAATTTAGAGCCATACTCTAATAAATTCCTAAGCTTTTCATTTTCAACAAAACTCAAGTTTCCGGTGATAATATGGTTGTAATTCTTATCATAGTGAACTGTTTCTTTATGTTCATCACAAGAACAAGTAGTAAATACAGGAATGTAGCTCGAAGAGTTAAGTTTGTAGTTTTTAACTATTGACCCTAAGGTCTTAACATATTTAAAACTTACAATAGACTGGTGCCTTTGGATGGGAAAAAAAATTGCATTATTGTAGAACAGCTTCCTTACATTGAGATTATCGTAGGCTTTATTTAGGAACCTTATGGTAACAAAATTACTGGAAAATTCTTTAAGAGAAATTTTACCTTTAAGAATATGTTTAAGAATGTCCAGAACCAAAGCAAAAACATGCTTATCAACATGGTCAGCAGTTTCATTCCAGAATTTGAAAAAACATTTAAGGACAGAGTGCTTGAAGGACTTGAGAATTTTGTAAGTATTTTTAACAAAATTAGTGCCAGTTTTAAAGCTTTCCAGAGTTTTTAGCAAGTTAGCAAAATCAACTTTGCTTGATGTGCGAAATAACCTCTGTCCTCTATTACCTCTAGAGCAGCTCTTATTATTAACAAGAAAGAAGAGTTCACGAATTGAAAATTTATGCTGATTATGCTTATTGTCAGATAGAACTAATTAATTATGCACTTAAAGCACTGCTGAAATACTTTGTACATATTGCAACTAACTGTTTAAGGTATATAACTTTCACAAAGTTTTCTTTAGTTAATTATTATCTTTAACTTATTCTCGTTTTCGTACTGTCATAAGTTGTAGAGTAGGGGGTTTTAGACTCAAGTTTTCTTTCAAAATTCTGTTCGTTATAAATTAACATTTCCTTTCTTAATTGCAATGTAAAATTTGGATTTCTTTTGCATTGTTTTTCAGGTTTAAATTTTCTCTCAAACGAACTTGGAATTTCGTTATAGCCGAAAATCATTTCTATTTATTATGTCACTCTCACAGCTTGAGTTCTCTTTAATCTTCTTCTCTCTGTTTAATAGTAACAGATGAAGAGCATGGGTCGGGCCATGAAGGTTAATGGATGCAAGCGAAATTGTTAACTAGTGCTAGGTCATGCTACTCTACGGAGGATATGACTTATATATATATATTTTTAAACTATTTTAGGTGGGAATGTTACTTGCATCTATGGCCTTGCAGAAACCCATTTCCAACTAGGTCTTTGTGGAAGTGAGAAAATGCAGAGTTTTTGCTGGTCCTTGATAAAGCCAAGGCTCAGTATTCTCGACACCTTCTACATTCAGTTATTTTTTTTTTTTTTTTTTATCTTTTCTCCTTTTACTCACACAGGTAGATACATAACCTTTTCTATGTTGTACTAGGTGTGGGTCAAAATTATATATGTATTTTTTTGCTTAGGTATCTTCTTTATAGAATGTGAATTCTGAATTTTCAAAACTGCTGCGTTGCGCGTTTTGATTTTCAGGTTATTTTGCACCCTTCGTTTTAAATTCTAAAATTTTTTCCTTAGTCTTCAGTTTTGCTCTTAAGTATATATATATATATATATATATATATATATACTTAAGAGCAAAACTGAAGACTAAGGAAAAATTTTAGAATTTAAAACGAAGGGTGCAAAATAACCTGAAAATCAAAACGCGCAACGCAGCAGTTTTGAAAATTCAGAATTCACATTCTATAAAGAAGATACCTAAGCAAAAAAAGATACCTAAGCAAAAAAATACATATATAATTTTGACTCACACCTAGTACAACATAGAAAAGGTTATGTATCTACCTGTGTGAGTAAAAGGAGAAAAGACATAAAAATAAAATAAAACAACTGAATGTAGAAGGTGTCGAGAATACTGAGCCTTGGCTTTATCAAGGACCAGCAAAAACTCTGCATTTTCTCACTTCCACAAAGACCTAGTTGGAAATGGGTTTCTGCAAGGCCATAGATGCAAGTAACATTCCCACCTAAAATAGTTTAAAAAATATATATATAAGTCATGTCCTCCGTAGAGTAGCATGACCTAGCACTAGTTAACAATTTCGCTTGCATCCATAAACCTTCCTGGCCCGACCCATGCTCTTCATCTGTTACTATTAAACAGAGAGAAGAAGATTAAAGAGAACTCAAGCTGTGAGAGTGACATAATAATTAGAAATGATTTTCAGCCATAACGAAATTCCAAGTTCGTTTGAGAGAGAATTTAAACCTGAAAAACAAATTTTTACATTGCAATTAAAAAAGGAAATATTAATTTTTAACGAACAGAATTTTGAAAGAAAACTTGAGTCTAAAACCCCTACTCTACAACTTATGACAGCACGAAAACGAGAATAAGTTAAAGATAATAATTAACTAAAGAAAGCTTTGTGAAAGTTATATACCTTAAACAGTTAGTTGCAATATGTACAAAGTATTTCAGCAGTGCTTTAAGTGCATAATTAATTAGTTATTAAGAACTTAACTACTTTGAAAAAACAGCGCATAGACAGCGCATAGAAAAGGAACAAGCTTAGCCATCTTCTGTTCCTAGGTACCCCAAAAGACGCTCAAAGTTACAAAGAAAAGAAAGAGTTAAAACCCGCAAAAATGTTAACAGACAAACCAATGCCTAAAAGCTGAAAAGCTAAAAAACGACAGAGAAAAAGTACATGAAGTACAAACATTGAACTTATAAAACCTAGAACCCAAAAACAAGGAAGAGAGCTTACCTCTTGTGTGACAAAAACTTTTCTCCTCACAAGAGAAGAACATGGCTGACCTCTTTCGCCACTCCCTAGACGCTGGGGGGCAGTGAGGGTGGGGCTGATGGCCTCCTCATACAGCAAGAAACCAACGCGCGGAGATTTTAACCAGAGAAAAAAATATAAACTTAAGACTGTGGATCTGTATGATCAGAAAGAGCAGAATTAACTCTCCAGAATACATGAGAAATACTATAAAATACACGAGCAGTGTATTTAATAATCTTTGCATGTATTAAATCACCTTAGTGAGCTTCTATAGATTAATCAGAATCTTATTAATTTTAATGTTGGTTTTACTATTTTTAGTATAGCTATCAAGATTCTGATTAATCTATAGAAGCTCACTAAGGTGATTTAATACATGCAAAGATTATTAAATACACTGCTCGTGTATTTTATAGTATTTCTCATGTATTCTGGAGAGTTAATTCTGCTCTTTCTGATCATACAGATCCACAGTCTTAAGTTTATATTTTTTTCTCTGGTTAAAATCTCCGCGCGTTGGTTTCTTGCTGTATGAGGAGGCCATCAGCCCCACCCTCACTGCCCCCCAGCGTCTAGGGAGTGGCGAAAGAGGTCAGCCATGTTCTTCTCTTGTGAGGAGAAAAGTTTTTGTCACACAAGAGGTAAGCTCTCTTCCTTGTTTTTGGGTTCTAGGTTTTATAAGTTCAATGTTTGTACTTCATATACTTTTTCTCTGTCGTTTTTTAGCTTTTCAGCTTTTAGGCATTGGTTTGTCTGTTAACATTTTTGCGGGTTTTAACTCTTTCTTTTCTTTGTAACTTTGAGCGTCTTTTGGGGTACCTAGGAACAGAAGATGGCTAAGCTTGTTCCTTTTCTATGCGCTGTCTATGCGCTGTTTTTTCAAAGTAGTTAAGTTCTTAATAACTAATTAATTATGCACTTAAAGCACTGCTGAAATACTTTGTACATATTGCAACTAACTGTTTAAGGTATATAACTTTCACAAAGCTTTCTTTAGTTAATTATTATCTTTAACTTATTCTCGTTTTCGTGCTGTCATAAGTTGTAGAGTAGGGGTTTTAGACTCAAATTTTCTTTCAAAATTCTGTTCGTTAAAAATTAATATTTCCTTTTTTAATTGCAATGTAAAAATTTGGATTTCTTTTGCATTGTTTTTCAGGTTTAAATTCTCTCTCAAACGAACTTGGAATTTCGTTATGGCTGAAAATCATTTCTAATTATTATGTCACTCTCACAGCTTGAGTTCTCTTTAATCTTATTCTCTCTGTTTAATAGTAACAGATGAAGAGCATGGGTCGGGCCAGGAAGGTTAATGGATGCAAGCGAAATTGTTAACTAGTGCTAGGTCATGCAACTCTACGGAGGACATGACATATATATATATATATATATATTTTAAACTATTTTAGGTGGGAATGTTACTTGCATCTATGGCCTTGCAGAAACCCATTTCCAACTAGGTCTTTGTGGAAGTGAGAAAATGCAGAGTTTTTGCTGGTCCTTGATAAAGCCAAGGCTCAGTATTCTCGACACCTTCTACATTCAGTTGTTTTATTTTATTTTTTTATCTTTTCTCCTTTTACTCACACAGGTAGATACATAACCTTTTCTATGTTGTACTAGGTGTGAGTCAAAATTATATTTGTATTTTTTTGCTTAGGTATCTTCTTTATAGAATGTGAATTCTGAATTTTCAAAACTGCTGCGTTGCGCGTTTTGATTTTCAGGTTATTTTGCAACCTTCGTTTTAAATTCTAAAGTTTTTCCTTAGTCTTCAGTTTTGCTCTTAAGTATATATATATATATATATATATATATATATATATATATATATATATATATATATATATATATATATATAGACACTGAGTAGCCACTTTATTATGACCACCTGACAGTTTTAAGCAAATGAGCTATGGCTGCACGCTGTTGCCGCCAGAGGGCGAGGCTAGTATAAAAAGGAAAAGCTTAGTGGTTGCGACAGTAGTAGAAGTGATATTTGGGTGACGACATGGGTAAAAAATGCGATTTGACGGACTTTCAACGTGGAATGATTGTATGAGCTCGGAGCCATGGAGCGAGTATCACCGAAACCGCCGCATTCGTGAAAAGTTCCAGAGGAGCTGTTGTTAAAGTGTTTAAAGACTGGACTGTCAGCCAAAAACCTGGGTCTCTACGTGCAACGTGTGGTAGTCATCGACTAGTGACTGCTCGGGCTTAACGGAGAGTGTCCAGACTGGTAACAGACAACACAAGGGCAACAGTGCAGCAAATTACAGACCATCTTAATCAAGGATCCCCTCAAATGATCTCTGCACACACTGTTCGCCGTACACTGCATCGGATGGGATATGGCAGCCGAAGGCCTGTTGGAACACTTTTGCTGTCTGCAGTTAACAAGAGAAAACGTCTCCAGTTCGCACAGGAGCACAAGGATTGGACAGTCGATAATTCGAAACAAATTATGTGGGCCGATGAATCAGGTTTTCAGTTGCACCATGCCGGTGGCCGAGTGAGAATTTGGCGGAAACAGCACGAAAGCATGGACCCCAAAGGCATTGCTAGAACCATTTCAGCTCGTGGAGGCAACGTTATGGTTTGGGGAATGTTTTCCTGGCATGCTTTGGGCTCTTTAATTAGTGTTGATCAACGTCTGACTGGCACATCATATCTAAACATCGTTGCGGACCAAGTGCATCCTGTCATGTGGATGGTTTATTCCAATGGCGGTGGCTACTTTCAACAAGATAATGCGTCATGCCATTGTGCTCGTATTGTACAGGATTGGTTTCAAGAACATGCCGATGAGTTTACTTTGCTTAGGTGGCCCCCCACAATCTCCAGATCTCAACCCCATTGAGAATTTGTGGGATGAAGTTGAACGAGCCATCAGACAGCTGGATCCACAACCCTGCAGTCTCACACTCCTGGAAAGTGCTATTCATCAAGCATGGTCTCAGATTCCACAAACCACCTGTCAACATCTCGTGGAGTCCATGCCACGAATAATCGACGCAGTATTAAAGACAAAAGGTGGCCCAACGAAGTACTGAGGGGGTGGTCATAATAAAGTGGCCACTCAGTGTATAACTAGGGCGGAGCGGCTACTCCGGGCTCAGCTCCAGAGTGGGCGCAAAATTCACTGCGTAGAATCTGATTAAAATCGAATATGAAAGTTTTTCACCAGTTAGGTGGTACAAAATTTACCTATAATTTGTTTCGCCAGATGTAGTAGCTTGGCGACTTAAAATTCGAATTACTTCCTCAAAATGTGCAGGGGATGTAAGTCGCTCACAACCAAAAATGACGGCGTTTCTATTCATGCGTCCATATTTTTGAACATTCTCTCGGAACAATTCGATCACTACTGCAAGCTGCATTCGGTCCTCTCACCGCCCTCTTCAGATTTTATATTTAATTTGCATTCCGCGTCCAGTTCAGATTTAGATCCGCAGATGGCCTGGTGGTCAACGTTCGTGACTGTCACGGAGAAATCTCATGTTCGATCCCAGGCAGGTAAGAAAGCTCGAACCACTAAATATCCAC
The DNA here is from genome assembly GCA_039090855.1 of Macrothele yani. Classification (NCBI taxonomy): domain Eukaryota; kingdom Metazoa; phylum Arthropoda; class Arachnida; order Araneae; family Macrothelidae; genus Macrothele; species Macrothele yani. The sequence goes on from CM077024.1 coordinate 13,416,087, forward strand.
CGTGCGTCGGACCCCGGGTACTGCCCCCCCCCGCCGGTAATAAATAAGGGCGTCTTCCTCCCCTTTCTACTTCGCTTCCGTGTCACTTTCCTATCGGGCACTCTAGCCCAAATCTCTTAGCTTCCTATTTCGTAGCTTCCTAAATGGGCTATAAGCAGTCGCCCGTCCCTAATTTTGGGTCACTGGTTCCAGGGAAGGGAGAGAGCCAGTGCTGTAAGACAAACACAACTTCCATGCCTCACCGGGATTCGAACCCGGACCCCGTTCGGACGAATGATCAGAGGCCATCGCTTAGACCACTGCGCCACCGGGGCGGCCCCAGAGCTTCTTTGATGTATGTAAGGATAAGAGAAATGTACGAAATCCTTGTGATGAGTACTGCCCCCATTTCCTAATTTTTATAATAATTAATGCAAGGGTAAAATGCCGTTCCCGTTTGGGACAAGAAATGACACCTAGTTTTGCAATACCCTATTTGAAGTATCATACCAAAATAAAACTATTTAAAATTTCGGTTGATGAACTACAGTTAAAATGGCTACTTCGCAAAGGTCTTCTTGGTCCGCCGAAAAACTGGTCCGTTCTTAAAATCAATTGCACAACCGTTAGTGATTATTAATTATCAATTAACTACAAGAGTATATGATACAAAAAAAAAGTATGCAATTTAGTGTGAAGTGAAATGTCAGAAGGAGCTCCCGGTGCTAGTTCTTTTTTTTTTAATTGCAATTGTACATGAGGGTGCGCGGACGCAGAAATGCAAATGCCTAGTTGCGCCTCATATATATAGTATACGTACATTAGTGCCTCATATATACACTGAAGAGCAATTGAATTAGAGACAGCTGGCGTTATGCAAATGTGGCGCTATGGGCGGCCCTGTAAACGGAAACGACATGACGTATGCAGCGATCCGACAATATAAGGAGTGATGCGATGGGAATTTGTAAGAGTCAGACGCAGTATGGGTAAGACGAAGGATCTAAGCGCATTTGATCATGGGCAAGCTGTCGGGGCCCGACGAATGGGTCACTCCATCTCGGAAGTCGTGCAGGCACTGGGATTTTCACGAGCCACTGTGTCACGGGTGCAGCTTGAGTACATCGAATCCGGTAAAACCATCCCTGCAAGGGCCAACTTCCGTGGACAACAGCGTGTGGATGAGCGGGGTCATCGTCGGCTATCTCGCATTGTAACAGCGGATAGACGGGCCACAGTGCAAGAAATCACTCGGCAATTTAACGCTGGTGCACATAAGCGTGTGAGCAGCCACACCATCCACAGCCATCTCCTCGCTATGGGGTACAGAAGCCATCGTCCCACGAGGGTACCGCTGCTGACCGCACATCACAGGGTGCAAATATTAGTATGGGCGTGGGAACATCGCCACTGGACCCTAAACATGTGGGAAAATGTTGCCTGGACTGATGAGTCGAGATTCACGTTGGTACATGCGGATGGCAGGATACGAGTACGGCGCAAACCACATGAAGCGATGGATCCTTCTTGCCAGCAGGGTACTCTTCAAGCTGGTGGGGGTGGCATTCTCGTCTGGGGACAGTTTACGTGGACTGAAATGGGACCCCTGGTACGTGTGACATCGTGCCCAACAGGTCAACATTACCGGGATATCCTGGACGACCATTTTCTCCCGTTTGTGCGTCTTCAACATCCCACTGGGGACCTCATCCTGCAACAAGACAATGCACCTTGCCATCGCTCCCGAATTGTATCCGAATGGTTGGATGAACACTCCAACGACGTGACCTCGCTTCCTTGGCCATCTAGGTCACCTGACCTCAATCCCATCGAGGATGCCATCGAGAGAGATGTTCGAGGCTCTGACCCGCCTCCATCAAATCTTCGTGAACTGTGAGAGCTTGTTCAGGAGTCGTGGATCCGCATGGCTTCCCAACGCTTCTTCGGTGTCTTGTCGATTCCATGCCGAGACGAATCGCCGCCGTCATCAGAGCGAAAGGTGGTGCTACACGTTACAAGACAGGTATCTCTAATTCAATTGCTCTTCAGTGTATATATATATATATATGAGGCACTAATGTACGGATACTATATACGTATATACACTAATGTACGTATACTATATACACATTATATGTGCATACACTATATACTATACATACAACTACGTGCGTATACTACACACACATTATGTACGTATACTTTATATACCCCCCTACGACAGGAATTTCTGTGTGCGCCACTGGCTGCTGACTTCTACAGTGATAAGTATTCTTACCGAAACTTTGATCAGATTAACAGTATCAGATTGCTTTTTCAGCCGGTAGTTACATACTTTGAATGTGGTAAAAACTCAGATATTTTTCCTTCTATAACACGAAAGACGATCACGTCTTATGCTGCTCTTACGCCAAGAGCACGTCATTCGAATGGAATTTCTTATTACTGCTTTTCTTCTTTGTCTGGAAATCAAATACAGTATATCTATTTTTATCTGATGCCATTTCTATCTCTGAGGCAACTGGTTATTGCTCAGCTTTAAATTGTATTCATCTTGTTCTTTAATTTTTTCCAGCTACTCTTATTGGTGCGTGAGCTCCATCTCCACGAAAGAGGTGGAACTGCTCAGTTAGAGCCTTATTGAAGGAGCTGCTTCGTTCTGCTTTTCTTTGAGCTTTACTGCGGATTCAACATAACCGCTTATGGGTATTTTAACCTAAATAGCTGAGCTGAGTTACAGATAAAACTTTCTTTTAAAACGTTTTTTTTTTTGCTCGTGCAAATGGAATCATTTTCAACATCGATGAAAGCGGAAGAATATTGCTTAAGATATTCTGTACACTCTTTTACGCAGCAAATAAAAGCATCGCATATATCTAATGTAATTCCGATGACGTCTGGCAGTAACATTAATGTAAAATGCTCTTTCATAGTGTTCTGTAACCATAGGACGTGGGCCTTGTCTGCGAAAATTTCAAAATTGAAGATAAGTACGTAATTTGAGAGTAACAAAATCATACGTTAGTAGAAAATTATTGATAAACCTGTACGAAACATTGAGCCTTAGTAGGAGAATTTTTCGTCCTGAATTTACCAATGAGAAATGTCCCATATCCAATGTCGAGTTACTGACTGTAAAGGAAGGGAAAATTTGTGCAATCTCAGGATTTCGCAGCTAGCCTCGAATATACGACACTGATAGGGATATATCCAAGAGGGTGAGAGCCGTTCTGTTTTTTTATTTGGGAGGGGGGGGGTTGACAACCACTGTGAGCAACTCAAAGCAGCCGCCCGTCCCTAACTTAGGTCCAATGGTTCCAGGGAAGAGAGAGCCAGTCCCGCCGTAAGACAAACAACAATCATGCCTTGAACCGGGATTCTAACCCGGACACATTTCAGACAATTATTCAGGAGCCAGCGCTTAGACCACTGGGCCACCGGGAAGGTAACCGTCCGGGTTCGAATCCTGGTTGAACCATGGATGGTGTGTTTGCCTCACAGTAGCTCCTTCGGTCTAAAATAAATACTCCCAAATTAGATATGGGCGACAGCTTATAGCTCAACGAGTTGCTCACGGTGGTCGTTAAGCCCATGAAACAAAATATACACATATCTAAGTAGCAGTTCACCGAGTGTTGGACACACACAAAAAAAATTTTTCACTGTTTTATTTTTATAATGTTTTTTTATATAAAAACTATTCAAGCTGTGATTTACATTACAGTTCTGCATGCTATTGTTTCATCTGGTTTGAGAAATTACTCAGCTACATTGTAACTTTTATAAACTGATTTAAATACATGCGTTTCACATTCAGCATTTGTTTTATTCACAAGTCATACTAATTTCTGCATGTATATCTGACACCTACCTCTTCCCCCTTGTTCTTTTCGCTTGAGACCACAATGTATGAGCGTGTAGAAGGGGAAGCTGAGCGACTTGCGAGAGCAGTAAATACTTGCCTATTCAGAGCAGTGAAATGCGCAACAGATATCAGCAAAATTATATCACAAATTACATTATGTACTTACATTAGAGTAGAGCATGTAAAAAGTAACAACACGTGCAACGAGTCATATCAGCAGGAATTTCTAAACAGCCATCATCAGTATCATCTTTGAAAATGAACAGAGAAACTGCCCAGTCGTATTACGATACTCCTAAATTTGTCAGAACAAAAAACGAAGCAGCGAATAAAATGAGCCTAAAACAAAAGTTAACAAACCTGCAAACGCTAAAAGCTGGAATCCAAATAATGAATAAGCCTTACCTTGTAAATGAAGAAGTTCTTATTGAAAGAATATTCCACAATCGGTCAGAGGCTCACGTAGCTGTAAAATACAAAACTCGGAAGAAAAACAACACCCTGTAAAAGAACATGCTCTAGGCATGTAATTAACGTTTCCCCAAACGAAAGATAAGAAATAAGTTACGGTTAAACATAAAAAAATTTGTAAAACAAAAAGAGGACTGACGTACATTAAATGCAACAAGCCATTCCCAACCAATTACTTAACAACTGCGAGTCAGGATTGGATGAAAACTGATTTTTTTTTTTTTTTTTATTAGAGGTTTATTTTTTTTTTATTTATTTTTTTTTTTTTTGGTTGGACGTTTAACGACCACTGTGAGCAACTCAATGGGCTATAAACAGTCGCCCGTCCCTAATTTAGGGTCACTGGCTCCAGGGAAGGGAGAGAGCCAGTGCCGTAAGACAAACACAACATCCATGCCTCACCAGGATTCGAACCCGGACCCGGTTCGGACGAATGATCAGAGGCCATCGCTTAGACCACTGCGCCACCGGGCGGCATTGGAGGTTTAAAAAAAAATTTAATTATTTATTGGATTTGTTTGACAGATATACGTATACAGTATAGACATTCAGTGTTTCATCGACAGCAATGTACATAGGTGACCAATGAACTCAGCGGGTGCCGCCCCGGTGGCGCAGTGGTCTAAGGCGATGGCCTCTGATCATTCGCCCGAAAGGGGTCCGGGTTCGAATCCCGGTGAGGCATGGATGTTGTGTTTGTCTTACGGCACTGGCTCTCTCTCTCTCTTCCCTGGAACCAGTGACCCTAAATTAGGGACGGGCGACTGCTTATAGCCCATTGAGTTGCTCACGGTGGGTTAGTCGTGTTTTTCTGTGCTCCTCAAGTTTTCGTCGGTGTGTGTTATTTTTCTTCGTTGTCAGTGTTCTATTTCGTGTGTGTGTTGTGTGTGAAGGTCCCGTGTTTCTTTTTATATGCCTGCCGAGCTGGTAAGTGCTTATTTTGATTAGTTATCCTTATTTTTCTGCCTTGGCCAAGCTGGCTAAGGGCTAAGCTTCTCCTCGCCATTGCAAATGGCGGCTTCCGGGGAGAATGACGTCCTAACCCTTGCTACCGGAAATGATGATCTCCCGATAACAGCTTCTCTAAATACTACTACCAATGACGTGTCTATCTCGATAAACCACTCCTATTTGCAGCCTTCTGTTGCTGCCTTACCATCGGATATCGCCTCTTCTTCCAAGTCTCCCAGCGGTGATACGATGTCCTCTCTGAAAGCTAATGATGACGCCATGGATGTTTCGCACTCCATGCCGGAATCATCTCCAAAGCAACGTACATCTACCCTCTCATATGCTGACGTAACCGCATCTAAGTCGGGACCTTCCCAGTCTTCTTTTTCTCCTGGACAATATGTGATGACGCATAATGCCGAAGTCATTGAGGTTGTCCTTAAAGAAGATACCCCTTCTGGGCTGAAATTCCTTCAAACTATGGAGAATGGTGGTGTGTTTCCGAGCCTGAGAAATACAAAACTCACTGCATATACTGCTGCTCTTCGAGAGATTGTTCCTGCATCAGCCATAACTCATGTGGGCAGGAAGCCTTACAAAGTAGTTGTTTACTTCTCTACTCCTGCCCATTCCCTACATGTACTGACCAAGGGCATCTCAATTGGTGATCGTCACATCCATGCCGAACCTGTTTCACAGAGTTCCGTTGTTGTAAGTTTCTCACCAGTTCCACCTGAAGTTTCAGATGATCTCTTGATTGCCGCTCTTCTTCCTTATGGCCGGATCATTGGAGGTGTAACTACCTACTCTTCGTTTCCAGAGGTGCCAGAAGACAGATACCTACTCGGGTTTCGCCGCAATGTTCGTGTGGTCTTCCCTTCAGAGGAGCACATGCTGCGTATTCCACCCACTTTACGTGTACGCTGCTACACGCACATTAGAGAGATATTCATCACAGTAGGCTCCGTCTGTCCGAATTGTAAAGGCACGGGACATCCCCGCGCTCTATGCCCTCATAATGCGAACACTCTTTCCAAGTCAACAGCACGACCTTCTTCCTCTTTGTCACGTCAATCGGCTTCCTCTTCTGGTGCTAAAGACCAGCAACAGCAGACTTCCTCAAAAAGTAGTGATGCAGCAGTTGGTCAACCGACGTCTACAAAAAGTAGTGAGACAACCGTTGGTCGACCAACGTCTACCATAAGTAGTGAGACAGCCGTTGGTCAACCGACGTCTACCATAAGTAGTGAGACAGCCGTTGGTGGGCCGACGTCTACCAGATGTAGTGAGACAGCCGTTGGTCGGCCAACATCTACCAGAAGTAGTGAGACAGCCGTTGGTCAACCGACGTCTACGGGTAAACCCTCGACCTCGGGTGATGCATTGGCGCCCCCATCATCTCTTCAGTCGAAAGAGGCATCAATTGTTAATCCCAAGTCTCCTATAGAGATGGTTGATGACGATTCTGGTCATACTGCTACACCGACCGTTGAGGTTGTTTCTTCAGCTCCTTTTAAATTGCCGGAAGTTCCAATTCCGGTTACAGCACAAAGTCGTGGACGGGCAAAGCGACGTAGAACTTCACGCGCCCAGAATAAGAAGTTTAGAATGACAACCACCCTTAGGGCAGGACGTGATCCTTCTAGTAGTCAGATGCTCACGTCTGAAGGCTCTATGGAATCTGATACAGATGATGGAACAATTATTCCGATCTCCTGTGAAAACTTTTTACATATTCTAGAGGCATCCTCTCTTCCACAGACACCTGTGTCTGGAGAGAAGGTGTATGCGTTCCTAATAAGTCCCCGTAGAGACAAGCTGTCTCGCAATTTTTTGGAAGGTTACTCCCACTGTCTGTCTGACACCATGAATCAAATGTTGGCGATACATTCTCATTTACGCACCGTTCCGGGCAGAGATCTGGGTGGTCCCTACTGGGCAAAGAAGTTCCGTAGCCGTCTGGCCAAGTTACAGAACGCAGCCGACAACATCCTCCAACCATCATCAGACTATTCTGTTCAAGACAGTCTCACTGAATAGTAGGGGTATGTGTACCCCTTTGGCCAATGCTTTAGCATATGAAGACGTCCACCACCTCAAAGCAGATCTTCTACTTTTGCAAGAGACAAATTGTCTCTCCACTTCACCCTTCCATCGCTGGAGGAGATGGGACTATCAATTTCATCACGCATATAGGCTCTCTCTTCGTGGAGGTTTAGCGATTGGTGTACATAATAGATTTCGTCAAGCACTCTCCTCTGTTAAAGTTCATAACCTGTGCCGAGATTTATTGCAGCGACTCACTTTCGTCCTAGATGGACAACGATATTTAGTTTTCAACATATATATTCCATGTTCATCTACACATCTAACGTTGTTATTTTCGTCGCTCCGCACTGCACTTCAGTCAGCATTACCATCAGATCATGTGCTCATTGGAGGAGACTTTAACTGTACACTTCAACCAGAGCTCGATCGCGCTCCTTCGAGGATTGAACATCGTTCACGTCTTGTGGAGCAATTGCGATCATTAATGTCTGATTTTGATTTACATGACGTGTTCCGACGATTGCATCCGACATCCATTTCACATACCTGGAGAGCTGCATCTGCATCCTCCTCTCTTTCTGCCAGGCTGGATCGATTTTACGCTTCTGCTCCGTTATTGCCCATTACAACGGATTGTATGCACTCTCCTACAGCTTCATCGGATCATTGTGCCATCACTATCTCCTGTAACTCTTCATCTCGTCTGCATGTAAGGTCTCGGTCATGGACACTAGACACTTCTCTCCTAGCTGATGAGAATATATGCACCGAGATCAGAGATCTTCTTGATCATATGCGAGAGGGCCTGTCCACTGCACCTTGTGCCATCAATTACTGGCTCGAGGTAAAATCTTACCTAATTTATCTTCTTAGACGTCATTCCTTCTCCGAAGGCACGAAGCGCTCCATGGAAGAGCAAAATCTCCGAAACATCCTGTTACAGCTTGGTGCGAGTCATCCCATGTATACAGCTTACCAAGCGGATCTTAGAGCACTTCTTGAGCCTCGTGCACGTCAGGTAATTCTTCGTCTCCGTCTACAACATCTATCACCAGAGGACTGTTCCTTTGAGTTTCTATCCGCGTTAGAAGAAAAACGCCGCTCGTCGCATCAGCTTCGACTACTTCGGCGGCCTGATGGTGAAATCATCTCTGATCCGGATGCAGTTTGCTCTCAGGTTCGTCGATATTTTACTATCAAATACAGTGAAACTCCTCAGCCTTCTGTTTCTGCTTCTGCTACTTTACTCTCTGCTCTTCCCCAAGTTCCTTCCAATCTCTCTGATTCCCTTTTACAACCTATTTCGCAGACTGAACTTCGGACCATTCTAGTCTCTCTAAATTCCCGTGCTGTCCCAGGTCCAGATGGCCTTCCGCTCCTTTTCTACCGTACTTTTCTCCCTTCGTTGCTTCCATTTCTTCTCGCCGCTTTCAATGCTGCTCTTTCTTCCTCTTTTCTTCCGAGGGGTTTCACAGAGGCTCATATGGTGTTATTTCCCAAGAAAGGCGATCTGCTTGACTTGGGAAACTGGCGTCCTATCTCGCTACTAAACATTGACTATAAACTCTTCACTAAACTCCTTTCCAGTCGACTCAACCAAGTTCTTCCATTTCTTCTTTCTCCCGACCAGACCTACACGGTTCCTGGTCGGTCCATCACTTCTAATCTCAATCTCCTTCGAGATCTCCTACATCTGGCTCGTACTAACTCTGAACCACTTGCCCTCTTTAATCTTGACCAAAGAGCAGCTTTCGACAATATCTCACATTCGTATCTTTCTGCTGTTCTTATTGCTTTCGGCTTTCCTTTTGCCTTTGTTACCTCTATTCTTGCCCTTTATCAGGACGCTGCTTTCCATGTCAAGACGGCCGCCTTCTTGACTGCACCTATTCCTTTTCGGCGAGGCATTCGGCAGGGTTGCCCACTTTCTGGGCAGCTCTTTGCCATTGCTTTTGAGCCGTTTCTTCGGTCTGTCCATCGAGCCTTTATAAATGCACTGCCACCGCCTACTGCAAGTACTAGGCACTTTTCTGTGACATACTCTGCATATGCCGATGACGCGACCTTTTGTGTAAGGACAGACGCTCAATTCGACATCTTGCTCCAGATTTACGATCAATATTCTTCATGTTCAGCGGCATCACTTAATACATCCAAGAGTGCAGGCCTATGGAGCGGAGCGTGGGCCTCTAGGACTGACACCCCGTGGGGCGCCTCATGGACTGCTTCATCCCAAAAATTCCTTGGCGTCCATCTCGGAGTCCGTCTTTCTGCTCAAAATGAAACATGGAATGCTCTCAGAACACGCCTTACTCGAACTGCTGCATTCTGGCGAGGTTCCCAGTTTTGTACTTCTTACTTCTCAAGAGCTAGAATAGCTCAGACTTATATTCTTTCACCATGCCTATATGCATGGTCAGCTGAACGTATGCCCATTTATCACCTCAATGAAATCACTCGAATCATCTCAACGATAATATGGAACAGGTACCATTGGATCCAGGTCTCCACTCTCTGTCGTCGAGTCACTGATGGAGGTATTTCACTGCTGGAAGTTCGCACCTACTATAAAGCACATAAAGTGGTTTCTTTCCTGCGGCTACTAAGTGCACCAGAGTCGCCAGTGACGCTCGTTAGAGGTGTCATGATATCGCCTAGGAATCCCCGAATCACTTTCATCACGTATCTTCTAATGGATCAATCTCCTTTTTTTCATTCTAAACTTTCCCCTTTCTACAAAGAGGTCCTTTCCTTTCTCCGTTCTCTACCCCTCTTCCGTGCTCCACCGGCTTCCACCACTGAACTATTAGCTGAGCCCCTGTTCTTTTCTTCCATCCTTCATCCCCCTAATGCTCCCTACTTTACTGACCTTTCCTGGCTCCCCGCCGGAATAGTATCTGTTCAGGATCTAATTTCTCCAGATCTTTCTTGGAAACCCTTCTCTGATCTGTCCCCCCACATCTCCCCTACCTCTTCCTCTCTTTCGCTGTATGATTCCTTCCGTTCTTCAATCATTACCCTCTTCCCTAACCTTGCCTCTCAAGCTGGGTTAACTCTTGTTCCCTCTGCCTCTCTTCTTCTTCCCTTTTTCCTTTCCGTTCGGGGCTCATCGCTTCCTCTCTCCAGTTTTTCTGTCTCGTCTCTTTACCGTTGTCTCATTGATCCACTATATGCTACACCATTGATGATTCCAGATGTTCCGAATGTCGCCCTTTCACAAGTGTGGTCCATGTCTAATTCGCCACTATCTATTCCAGCAGAAAGAAACATCCAATGGTTGTTTCTTCATCGGCGGTTACCAGTTCCTACCAAATTATTCAGGATGACGCTTGTTGATTCGCCTAACTGCATGTTTTGCTCTACGATTGCGGATGTAGATCATGTGTATCAACATTGCACAGTGCTTCTTCCCTTGCTACATCTGACCTTCACTACTGCACAGTGCCTTAGTACTAATGATCTCTCCTTCTCAGCCTATAGCACGCTACTCAGCTCAAGTACTCCGCCTATTCCTATATCAGAGTCATGTGCTTATGTATTCATATTAGCAAAACATGTGATTTTTTGCTACTATCAACAGCTACGTTCTACCCCTATACAGCCTACCATCTTTCAGGCGGGAGCTGCGATGTGCAGTCAGTTCCGGAACAGAATGATTTCACGCTTGAGGCTTGCTTTCACTGTTGCTAAGGCTGCGAATCGAATCCCACACTTTATGTCAGTGTGGTCACCTTTTCGTCAATGGTTTTCTGGTCCATCAGAAGACCTTAGACTTTTGTTCTGACGTCTGTGAAATTGTTTGGACTAATTGAAATATAGTTTTGTGATTATCGTGTTCTTAGGTGCCCTTGTCATAATCGCTTCTTAATGTTACTGCACGTTTGCATGTTTCTCACCAACAAGGTCCTGTAGGTGAGTTTCTTGTTATACCACAGGCACTTAAAATAAGTTTAAAGTTTTTTTTTTTTTTTTTCCGGCACTTTCCTTATGTCTGCCGGGCTTTATAATATATGGTTTTTGCTCACGGTGCTAAGCAACTGTTTGATAGTGTTTAAATTGTCTTATTGATTTTGCACAGTGTGGTTTCTGATCATGTTGCATGTACATAAAGGGATATGATCAGTCGATTACACCATGTTCTGAAAGGTTTAGCACTTTTGTAGTGCAGGGGGTAATTGTTCATCATTCGGTTATTTGTACTGTACCTGAAGTATAGTTGCTATGCCAAAAGCTCAGTTTTGTATATACTAATGTACTTTCCTAATTGCACTGTAAAATTTATGTTTGGCACATTTCGCATGTTGGGTCACGATTACATGTCTTAAGTTTTATGCTCATGGTGCGGAGCAAACGCTTTGATAGTATTTCAATTATATGTTAATGTTACACAGTGTGGTTTTTCTCATGTCACATGTGCCTAATAGGAAATAATCAGTCTATTAGATAATGTTCTGCGCTGTATTGCATATTTGCTGTACAAAGAGTCAGTTTCATATTTTCATTATTTGTATTGTACTCGAAGTATAAATTTTCTGTAAAACGCAAGTTCTGTTTGTACTAATATACTTTACTCTTTGCACTGTGAAATTTACAGTTGTACCATGGAATTGTAATTCCTTATTAGTGTCTTCCCTATGCCGTTGCATCTTGTGTACATATGTTGTTGTTCATTACAAGTTAATCTATAGCACTGTGATTGAGGCACTTGTTTAAGCCTAAGTAATAGTTCTTTTTGTAATTTGACAGCGTTTCACAAGAGAGATATTGCATTCAATTTGTATAGAGTTCACACCATCATTGTGGATAGATCATTTATTCGCTTATCTTTCAGATACTGAAAAGTATAAACCTTCTGCTCTTTTCTTCTCTTTTCTTCTTTTTTTCAAGATTGCTCAAAATATGCATGTTTGTTTTTGCACTGTAAAATTTATAGTTATACCTTGTACTGGTGTTCACCTATTAGAGATGGCACTCTGCTGATGCACATTGCGAACATATGTTGTACATAGAGTAAGTCAACCCATCAGTCCAGTATTGTCAGTGTTATGAATTTGCTTACATTGTATATAGTGCATCCACATAATGTAAATATCTCATTGTCATTGTAAATAGGTCATCCACTTGTTTATCTTTTGGTAACTGTTAAGCACAGGCCATCTGTATCTTCCTGTCCATGTTTGCTCCAAATAAAATATTGTTGAAGCTCACGGTGGTCGTTAAACCTCCAATAAAAAAAAAAAAACCTCCGGAAGACAAACACAAACAACCATGCCTTACCGGGATTCGAACCCAGACCCCTCCGTTGGGTGAATGATCAGAAGACATCTCTGTTATTATTGCCTCACCGGGGCGGCCGTAAGACAAACACAACATCCATGCCTTACTCGGGATTCGAACCCAGACCCCTCCGTTGGGCGAATCATCAGAAGCCATCACTTAAACCAGTGCGCCACAGGGGCGGCATGTCGGAGGTTTAATGACCACTGTGAGCAACTCAATAGGCTATAAGCAGTCGACCATCCCTAATTTATTTATTTTTTATTGGAGGTTTAACGCCCTCCGTGAGCTACTCAGTGGGCTATAAGCAGTCGCCCATCCCCAATGTAGGGTTACTAGTTCCAGGGAAGGGAGAGAACCAGCGCCGTAAGTCAAACATAACATCGATGCCTCATCGAGATCCGAACCCGGACCCATCTCGGACGAATGGTCAGAAGCCATCGCTTAGACCACTACGCCACCGTGGCGGCCGTCCCTAATTTAAGGTCAGTGGCTCCAGCGAAGGGAGAGAGCTAGTGCCGTAAGAAAACACAACATCCATGCCTTACCGGGATTCGAACCCAGACCGATCTCAGAAAAATTGTCCAAAGCCATCACTTAGACCACTGCGCCACCTGGATGGCTGATGATGTCTTCAACCCAAAGAGGTTAAACAAGTAGTAAGCCGTGGTCTAAGCGATGGCCTCTGATCATTCGTCCAAAAAGGGGTCTGGGTTCGAATTCCCGTGAGGCATGTATGTTGTGTTTGTCTTACGGCACTGGTTCTCTCTCTACCCTGGAACCAGTGACCCTAAATTAGGGACGGGCGGCTGCTTATAGCCCATTGAGTTGCTCACGATGGTCGTTAAACCTGCAATCAAAAAAAAAAAAGGTCATAAACCATCGCCTATACCATTGCGCCACCGGGGGAATGGGGGGGGACGAAAAAAGGATTTAAGCTGCCGGCCAATAGTCGGATGTACTTCAGTATGAAGTACGGAACATTTTTGCTGAAGAGCAGTTTTTTTTTTTTTTATTAATTTCGTATTCTTCGTAATATCTTCAGTAGTACATCACATATGTTAGTACTTCTATAAAATTCAGAAATAATAATAATGTTGCGATGTATGAAATTTGACAAATTTGAAGACCATTGTGTAAAGTAGTTGATGTGAAAATTAAATTGCCGCCCCAATGGTCTAAGTGAATGCCGACTTCTGAATATTCGTCCGGGCCGGTGAAGCATGGGTGGAGTACTTGTCTTACGGTACTAGCTCTCTACCTTCCCAGGAACCAGTGGCCCTAAATTAAGGAAATGATACTGCTTATATCCTTTTGAATTGCCCACGGTTTTCATTAAAACTCAAATAAAAAAAATTACGGACGGGAGACTGTTCATAGTATATCTACTATAGAATAAATAGCAAGGGAACTGAGATATCCTAGTAATAATTCATTAGGTAATTCTAGGACAACCTGCACTATAAATTTAAGCAAATAATAAAGAAATTAAATAGATGATATCATCTCTCTGTCCACGTTATTTCATAAACAACGAATAACAACTGAAAAATTGTGCATCCGACACCGCTGGGATCGAACCCCAGATCTCTCGATAACTAGCCGAGTGCGTTCGCTTTACGCTACGGTGCCAACAATTCACAACGCTATTCGTGGTTTATCACAATTCACAGCGCTATGCGTCATTTATCAGTCACCATTTCTATCGCCTTTTGGATTTATCAGCTGTAATTAAACAGCTTGATCTGTTGAATGCCACTAGATGGCGACACATCAGTTGCTGAGCCCATCAATATGGATTTATGTAGTCAGATGCTGGCCACACATAGCGCTCTGAATTGTTGGCACCGTAGCGTAAAGCGAACGCATTCGACTGGTTATCGAGAGATCTGGGTTCGATCCCAGCGGTGTCGGAACAACAATTTTTCAGTTGCTATGCGTTGTTTACAAAATAACGTGGACAGAGCGATGATATCGTCTATTTACATTAACACCACGTATTTGAAATATATTCGCCATTAGTAAAGTAATTGAAAATGCAAATTTCTCAACTATTCCTTTGCTATATATTTTCTGCAACGAGTTGCAACAAGGCTTAAACGTCGATCCCGAAGGAGGATATGTTTATAATATAGGGCTTAAAACGTCGCCCCTATATATATTATATTATTACTATCCTATTTTGCACACACACACGCACACACACACACACACACACACACACACACGCGCGCGCGCGCGCGCGCACGCACGCACTCACACACAACATGAACTCTGTACGTTCTTTACACATATATTATATTTTGATATTTTTGCCAAAACCTACTGTTAAACAAATTGCCATTCTACTAACCTTTTATTATATGCAGTTCGATGACAGATATACACAGTGGTGTAGTGTTAATTGAAAAAGCACAGGAACGTGTGGTGCCGTCTTCAATACTTTTCCCTTTTTTCCAACTTTCCCATTCCGCATCTCCCCTTTTTACTTTCTTACATTTACAGTATGAGATCAGTCAAAATCAGACTTCCAAATTTACAAGTTTTGACATCCAAGGAACAAGTTTTCACTATTTTGGTAAGAAAACTCTGAAATGTTGGGGCCCAGATTAGGGCCGTTTTGGGGTGCAAAAAACTAAAAATTATTGAGCAACATGTCGTTGTAAGCGGGAGCCAATTTAGAGTGTAATGGTGAAAGCCTTTTACTACTGGGAGTCTTAGCTCTCGAGATATTTGGATAGGGGCAGTTTCGGTACAACACATACAACTCTATAGTCTGCCTGAAAACTAGCGGTAGAACAGCCGAGATATTTATTGCTTTGACGGATTTTTTCGCCTGTATGAAATGGGCCTAAAGTTCTAGAAAGAAAAAATAATCTCCTCTGCTTCCAGGGCAATTAAGGGGCACTCGTAACAGGACCAAATTCACTGAGACTCACAGACTCCTTAATAGTGACTAGATTAATTAAATTTCTAATTACAATGATTTACCCACTGCAATATCCACACCTCCACGTTCTTAACAACAGTAGAAAAAGGATTTTCAAGGGACCGCCAAGTGAGAACGGAATTAGAAACTAACTCTACTTTCAAAGAAACATGAGACGTTAATCAAATAGATGCAACGGGCAGGTGGATGCCAAATTAATCAAGGAAGTAGACATGCCTCAGAAAAATTTGAAAATTACATCGCCCTGGTACGGGAATCTCCCGATTTACTCTCGAGTATGTTACCGTTACACCACTCAGAACAAGGAACCTCCAAGAAACTGAGGAATGTGTTTTAGGACTCAGGTGAAATGCCGTGCCAAATACGTATAGGCCATTTCAAAAGTTTTGTACACTGTGCAGGCAATGCCCGCAGGATGATACAATCTCTCCAATCGTTGCGCCAGTTGTGAGTCAGACTTCTGTATACAAAGTTGTGTTTACGTTTGCTGGGTATTTTGTCTCTGTTCCGAATCATTCTGCCTAGAAATGGAGGAAGAAAGTGAATCATTTCAGATCTCGCGTAGAAACCAGCGATCCTATATTAAGATTGAAACTTTGCGAGGAAATTCCCCTACCGAAATTCATAAAGCCCTACTCGGTTTTGGAAGAGGGTGCGACTCACATTTTTGATCGATGGCTCCAAAACTCTCTCCTGGTAGACTTTGGTGAATGCTTTCACTCCTTTCTCACAGAAATGGAGCTCCGTGGTACACTCGTAGGAGACTCCCCACCAAACTACACTGGTGTGCATAAATTAAGGACGAAGAGGAGAAATTCACACAACAGCGGAACCAGCAGGCAGAACGGACCGAAAGACCACTGAGGAGATAGACTAGGGTCCGGTACGGTAGGGCATGCGCATATATGCAGCATGACGTAAAGGGGGGGGCGAGTGTCGGAAGGGTATAAAGCACACGGGCGGTGTACGCTCAGCAATTCGATGAAAGCTATTGCACGGTGTACATCAGTTTGAACGACGTCGAGTTGCTGCCACCGTGTGATATGGCCAACAGGCAATCCAGTAAACGACATCTGGATGACTTTACCCGAGGTCGCGTTATTCGGAAGTTGGAAGAAGGTCGACGTGTGACTAATGTGGCCGAGGAGTTCGAGATCGCTCACAGCATCGTTTCACGAGCTTGGATAGCATTTCAAAAGACAGGAACAGCTGTCCGAGAGTTTAGAAGTGGTCGTCCACGAGCAACCACAGCGGCAGACGACCGGTATATTGTCCTACAGGCAAGAAGAGACAGACGGCAGACAGCGGGAGAAATCGCAAGGCACATGCAACAGACAACTGGACGTCCGTTATCGCGTTTTAGCCTGGCCAGGAGGCTGCACAAAGGTGGTTTATTTGCACGACGACCAGTACGGTGTGTGCCATTAACGCCTATACTCATCGGAGACGGTGGTTTCTGTGGTGCCAGGAACACAAGAACTGGACACATCAGCAATGGGGTCGAGTTCTCGTTACGGATGAGAGCCAATTTAGTCTGACGAGCGATTCTGGATGTACACAAATCTGGAGAAAGCAGAGAACACGCAATCACACCTCCAACATCATCGAAAGGGACCGGTTTGGAGGTGGCGGAGTTCTCGTTTGGGGCGGTATCATGCTTGGTAGCCGTACTGACCTCCACATCTTCCAAGGAGGTTCAGTCACTGGTGTCCGCTATTGTACCGAGGTTCTCCTGCTGCACGTGCGTCTGTTTAGAGGTGCCGTGGGTTCTGAGTTCCTC
Source organism: Macrothele yani (assembly GCA_039090855.1). Classification (NCBI taxonomy): domain Eukaryota; kingdom Metazoa; phylum Arthropoda; class Arachnida; order Araneae; family Macrothelidae; genus Macrothele; species Macrothele yani. The sequence continues at coordinate 13,433,409 of CM077024.1, forward strand.
TTCATGGACGACAAAGCTACACCTCATCGTACAGTGGCTGTCGCAGAGCTGTTGGAGAGTGAAGATATTCATCGCATGGATTGGCGCGCAAGGCCCCCGGACCTAAATCCAATCGAACACGTGTGGGACCTTCTCGGAAGGCGATCACCAGCCGCCAGCAACGATTCCGCAGCTGCGCTTGGCGCTACAAGAGGAATGGGCCGCGATGCCTCAACAGCTGCTTAACAACCTTGTCCTCAGCATGGACAGACGTTGTAAATCCTGCAACGCAGTCAGGGGCGACCATATCCCCTACTAAAGACTGGATTTTTCTTGGCAGTAGCCTGTCACATGAACGTTTCTGTTTTCTGTCCAGTTGTGCTCAAAGCTACCTTTTCAATAAAGTGCCTTTGCATCCATTGGATTCCTTGTTTGGACGGTTTTGCTCACTTGTCCCATATTCTTACATCTTTGGGATCTTATGGTATGGTTTGAGTCGATGTGGAGCACCTCTGCACGACGTTAAATTCGAAAAACCGTCTCGTCCTTAATTTTTGCACGCCAGTATATGACAGAAGCAGGATGATGGCCCCCTCATGATCCTTGGCGCTTTCTCCTGAACTTCTTGTGAGGTTGACGCACACCTCCTGTCATTTTGGCAGTAGAAAGCCTCTTCAATGGTGAAATTGTTTTTATCAGAGAAAAGGATCTGTCTGTGGCGACTGTCTGCGTAACGCTGCAGCAAACGTTTCGCTTTTAGCACCCTCTGCTGCTTCAGTTGTGGGGTCAGGAAGTACCACCGGTAAGCTCTCATCCTTAAGTCACTCCGCAGCAGGCGTGACATCGACATTCTTGAAATGTTCAGCTCACGAGCCATCACTAGTTGTTTTCTGACAGGTTTTCGTCGAATATGGGCTGCCACTGCTTTCACCAGGCGAGCAGCCCTCACTGTGCGTGACTGACCCTTTCTGGGGCGGTCGGCGACGGTCCCAGTCTCAAGAAACCTTTTTATGGTCTGGTAGACAAAAATTGGCTGATTTCAGTTTCTTCAGCATGTTGAAAATTTCTGAAGCTGATTTTCCAACTTTGTGCAGCGCTATTACAACAACACAATTCTCATAATCGCCCTACTCCATGGCAATTACTTCACGAAACACGTTATCTTTTCTGTGACGAACCGCACAATGATTCACTAGCTGCTTCATGACTCCTGGCTGGTCGGTGATGCTGCCCACCGGTTACGTACCATCTGTCGAATGTTTGTAACAGTATTTATGCTAAGACTGGATATATCATCCTTCATCTTAGCGGCACGCGAGTAGAAAGCGAATCTCCTGAAGAAATAACTTTACAGAAATAAACGATATTCAAATAGATGTTGCGGACAGATGGATGATAAATTAATCAATTTACCTTCGAGTATGTTACCGTTACACTACCCGAAACATTGCAGAACGGTGTAATGGTAACATGTTCGAACGTAAATCGAGAGATGCGAATTCTATTCCCGCTCCAGGACGATGTACACTGCTAGCCACCCAAAATGCAACACCAAGAAGGAAGCATCCGATTGGCCTGAAATTCACAGCATGCGTCGCCCGCGAGAGGACATGCAAACGATTAGCATTGCAGGGCATATGCAAATCATGTGCGCCCGGCACGCCACCGAGAAGCACTATAAGAAGGGTGCACAGAAGGCGGGGTGTAAATAGTGGAAGTGTGTTGTGCTGCCGGACCTATGCGTGGGAAGCTTTCTGGGGCCTCGTCGCAGAATGCGGCAGTCATTACAGCAGGTTTCGGAGTTCGACAGAGGACGAATAGTGGCTTATCGCGTCAACGGTTTATCTTACCGAGACATTGGCGCCCGTGTGGAACGATGTCCAGCCACAGTGAGGCGAGTATGGATTCGGTGGGTGCAGGAGGGATGGACGGACCGGCGTGAGCGATTCCCGCAGCCGCGGCACACCACCGAACGAGAGGACCGGCATGTTGTGCGGCGAGCATTGACGGCTCGCACCGCCACATCACGAACGTTAGCGCAGGAATTAGGGTGTGTTGCGCAACAACCTGTGTCACCACGTACCGTTCGACGTCGTCTGCAGGAGCGGGGACTTGTCGCACGGCGCCCATTGCTCCGATTACCGTTGATGTTACACCACCCGCAAGTGCGGTGGCAGTGGGCCGTTGAGCGCCGCACCTGGACTACGGAATGGCACGACATTGTCTTCTCCGACGAATCCCGCTTCTGCCTGCAACACCACGACGGTCGGATCCGCGTGTGGCGGCACCGCGGCGAGAGACTGTATGTCGCCTGCATTATGCATCGCCATACCGGTCCGTCGCCTGGCGTTAGGATTTGGGGCGCAATTGGATATGACACCCGCACCCCTCTGGTACGCATCATTGATTCGCCGGTACACTCAACAGCCACCGCTACATCTCCGACGTTTTGGATCCTGTAGTCCTCCCTTATCTGCAGGACCTGCCAGCGGCCACGTTTCAACAGGACAATGCGCGCCCGCACGAGGCACGCATCGTGCAACAATTCTTCACGGCCCACCAGGTGTCACTGCTGTCGTGGCCCGTCTGTTCTCCCGATATGTCGCCCATCGAACATGTCTGGTCGCTGATCGGCAACCGAGTGGCCCGGCAAGCACCACCCGCGGCTACGCCTGATGAACTGTGGCAAGGTGTGGAAGCAGCCTGAACCGAAATACCCAAATCCACATCCAAAGCCTCTTTCGTTCGATACCGCGGCGTGTAGCGGCCGTTATTGCCAGCCATGTAGGTCACACGAACTATTGATGTCTGCGTGTTCCGCAAGTCGCACGCGCCTGTGAGTTCAATTGTTTCATCTTTGTATCTGTTGTTATGTGTCCAGTAAATCTGGCTTTGCTATCTCGTGTCCTTCTTGGTGCTGCATTTTGAGTGGCCAACAGTGTACTTTTCAAGTTTTCTAAGGCATGTCTACTTGTACGAGACGTTAATTCCACTAACGGTGCAGTTTCTGTGTTGCAGTTTTTTATTGGGAAATAATTGTAGGACATTCACATTTTAAAAAGAAAGCAAATTATGTTGTATAGGGTTTACCGGAACGGGTGCCGGCTAGAAAAGAAGTACCGGAACACCATTCCGGCCCCACTACACCACTGGATATACATTAAAATTGAGCATTTTCAGGTTTTACTAACTTTCAATATCTCGACATCTGATATACAAAGTTGAATGTTTGTTTGTCCGCTATACAAATCTACAGTTTTCAATTTAGAACCACCAAATTTGGTATACTATCTCACGGTACTCTAACTTAGACCGTAGACGGTTTTGGGAAAGGGTCGGAGCCCGGGGTCAAGTGGCCTTCATACAAAATTGTCGTAAAAAGTTCCATTTTTTACTTTTTTACACTCATCGTCAAAAAGATAGTTGCACCCAGAAGGACGTGTCGGATTGCAATGCTATTCTGCAGAAAGGTAAAGGTTACCAGGAGCAATAAATGATTACACATTGAGACTGATATAGGCAATATTTATTAAGCTACACGCCAATAAGTAGTGTCTCTCAGTATGGCGTCGGGCGGCCATGATTGATCACACAGCATGCCAGACGTTTCGGCATGGAGTTGTATAGGTTCCTAATAGTGTCCTGCGGTAAGCGATCCCATGCAGCTTGAATCTTCTCAAGCAACTCCTGCAGATTTTGCGGTAGGGATGGAGTGTGAATTGCGCGTCCATTAGCATCCCACACATTTTCAATCGGCGATAGGTATGGCGATGCGGCTGGCCATGGCTGAGTGTCAGTGCATTGAAGGCAAGCTCACGAGACTGCAGCAGTATGCGGACGAGTGTTGTCCTGTTGAAAAATCGCACCGGCGTGAGCGTTCAGGAAAGGTAGGGCCACTGGTTGCAGGACCTCATTAATGTAACGTTGAACTGTCAAAGTGCCTGTAATGAACATTAAAGGTGATCTGGCATCGTAGGCAATTGCACCCCACACCATGACACCAGGCCTTCTGGACGTGTGACGCTCTACAACAAACCGTTCATCTTGGAGCTGACCACAGTGTCTCCACACACGGATTCATTGATCGTCTCGTCTAAGACAAAAGCGGGACTCGTCACTGAAGATCACCCGCTGCCATTCTGAGTGGTTCCTTGACATTCTGGCACGACACCATTGCAGTCTTTGGCGACGATGCAATGGTGTTAAAGACAGTCATCGTAACTGTTTGCGTGCGTGTAGTCCTACGTGGTGCAGAAGTCTGCCAATGGTGCTGGAACTAATCGGACGATGCGTGGAGGGCACCACTGCCCTATGAATATCCGCAATCGTGGCTGTTGGCTCACTCCGCGCATGTCGGACAACTCGTCGGTCCTCTTTCTCCGTGGTTCGTCTAGGTCTCCCAGACCCTTTGTGTCGCTGCTGCGTGCCTTGTTCTATCCACTGCCGCCAACAGCGTGCTATGGTGATATCCTCACGACTGGTATGGCGCGCAATACGGCGATAAGACCATCCCGGATCTCGACAATGCGGTCCTTCTCAAACTCCTTCAACTGCTCGAATTGCTTCCAAACTTTTCTCCGAGGCATACTTCACTTGCAAAGGATGAAACCAATACAACAGCACGAGTCAAAATGGTAAGCACACGCAAAGGAACGATCTTATATAGCCGGTCAGGCACAGAGCTACGACCCCTCCTTGCTGGCGTCAAATGCGCGGTCGAGAGTAATACTTGAATCATTTGCATGTCTCACGCTGTTAAACCCAACCCACCAAGTTTCATTCCTGTCAGTTGCTTCCTTCTGGGTGCAACTATTTTTTTGACGATGAGTGCATTTTGAATTTGAATTTAATACTTTTTCTTGTGATAAGTGCAAGGGTCTGCAATTCCCGATTCGTCTGGCCATTGCCATGTCCATCAACAAAGCGCAAGGCCAGTCATTGGCAGTTGTTGGCATAAATTTTGGAGGAACCCTGCTTTTCACACGGACAACTCTATGTAGCCTGCTCAAGTGTTGGCAATTCCAAAAATCTCTACATTTCTGCTCCCAATGGAAAAACCAGAAATATTTTTGTTTACCAAAAAGCAATAACCTAAATGAATTAAAATAAATTTACTGGAAAATTACAGGAATATCGTTTTTGTTTTTTTTATTCATAAACTTTCACCCGCTGAACTTGGTGATTCCACGAATAGTAATGTTTACTCGGGAAATACCGGGTACGCCTACTATATGTATATAAAAGACAACAAAAATCAAACGGAAAAACTAAAAAAACTGTGTGACTAAAGACTCTACAGAGAATAAAATTCAAATTCAATGAAGGAATGAAATACAGTATGAGGTCCGGTTCATGCCGTAAAATATTAATCGTTTTCATTTGATTTGTACAAATTCAGATAGTGAATTATCACCAAATTCTCTCGAGTAACGCCGGGTTATTCATCTAGTTTCCTATAGTTACTGGTGCTTCTATTATGTCTAACACCAAAACTAGAGAAACCTTATCTGCCTACTTAGAAAAAAAAAAGTTTTAAAAGTGTCTTGTGGAAGTCAGCAAAGGTTATTACAAGAATGAAGTAGCACTGTAGAAATAAAGCAGTTACGGCAAAAGGCTTCATTCCGCCTTATTTGCAGGCTGTTGAATTGTTCTAAGCGGAACTGCATGTTTCCGCTCTCTTTTGAAGTCGTACTTTTTAAAGCTTTACGCTAATGACGAAACGTCTCTCTTACATTTTGTTCATAACAAATTTCGAGTTGAATTTTTATTAGTTTTAATTGCGCTACGTTTCCCTATAAGCCCTGTTACCGCGCTATTATTCAGCTCACGTATCTTTTCGTAGAGTACCGACGGAAAGCAGTTAATGCATGTATGCCGTAAGCAAACGAACGTACAAAAGTTAAGAAAGTGCAATAAAATCGCGCTCTTTGCTATACCTAATGAAATCACTGGCAACCTCAGTTAAGAACAGGGCTGAGATGCCAACAACCACTAACAATGTTTTGCCGTGCTTTGATGACGAGAGGACGCCGCCCTTCTTGGCTCATTCATTCGAGCAATTTGCACTTATTGTTGCTTATTAATTGCATTTAATTTCCTCAGTCTCCCTCGCGAATGTCGAAGGAGTCCTTCAGGTGATGTAAAATAAAATGATTTACAATGCGCACACTCGGTTGTAGAATCTTTCCATCTCAGATGGGAAATGAAAACTCAGAAACGGCCTTCTTTTCCCAGACATCTATACGTTCCTTTTCGAAACCGTGGACGACGCCATCATATTTCCCGGTGCCATGAACAGATATTGCGTTATATCCGAATTAGAAGCCTTTTGGAAAATGTTCTCCACGGGGAGGGAACTTCTCACTAGAATAATAATGATCCTACTCAAAGAAGCACATGAAGAAAAGAATTTTCCTTTTGTATCCAAAGGGTTGTTAGCGAACACTGATTCTGGAGATGTGTGAATCTCAGAGGTCGAAACTTCAGAAACTCGGCAACTCACCTTTACGGGTTCGAGTAATTTCATTTTCTTCGCTCTCGCGGAAGCGGGTTGCTTGTTTAAAAGAAATGCCACGACATCTTAATCATACAGCAACTCCCGCTGTTATTATTACATTTCCTTTTCACCGGCACTCCTAAGTGGCTTGTTACGAAGGCCCTAATTTGGCTTCTTAGAAAACCCAGTTTCTTCACGAACAAAATTTAAACGGAAATTTCTGAAGCAGTTTTGAAGACGTATCCGTCCCACGGAGCTGTTGCAGCATTCGATCCTTTTGCAGTTGCGTTCTTTCTTTGTACAAAAGCCGCTTGCATTCTCTCCCGAGATAAGGAACAGAGATCTCAAAGGCAAGTGCCGAAGAAACTACTGCGCATCTATTTCGTATCAGAGTTTCAAAATTCACTGCAGTATGTATATACGCGCAGTATACTATATACAGGGTAATTCAAAATGATTCATCCGATTTCAAATGACTGTATTTTATGTGTTTCTAAATATACAGCGATTAAATATACATATAGGATAAAGAAGAAACTGTCCCAATTTTGTTTTCGTACCTTATAAATGTTCTATGTGAGTTCAGTTGGTCACGTGAACTACGTTGAGGTGATAATCAAATTCCTGCCGTACGTGATCAAGCATGTCTGTTGTCAACGACTGCAGAGCACTATGAATGCGAACTTTGAGCTCATCTAGCGTTGTAGGCAATAGTGACACATAACCCATAAGAAAAAGTCGCAAGGTGTCAGGTCCGGAGACCTGGCGGGCTACCTGTAGAGCGCCTTGTCGTCGGGTACACAGCGACCAGTCCATCAGTACCTCTTCTCATCTCTTCTGGTTACACCAAGCATGCATCTCTCCATGCTCTTTGAGTTGTCTGTAGTCTTTGTATGTCTCTCTTAGTTAAGGTCCACGTCTCTGCTCCATACGTAAACACTGGAAGGACGCATTGATTAAACACTTTTCTTTTATGACATAGTGGCATATTGCTTTTAAAAATTGCACTACTTGTGTATTCCTTCCAAAAGCTCTCGAACCCAGTTTTATACAACGATTAATTTCTTCATTAACATGACCTTTGCTTGATATCTGCTGCCCAGGGTAAATGTAGGTATCGGTTATCACCAGCTTTTTCCCATCAATCGATAAATAAATAAATATATACTCGTATATATATGTATTGGGATGTAAGGTCAGGTGATGCGTAACATCACAGCCTCTCCTTGACAAATGTCAACCCCGCCTTCTCGTGGTGCATCCTGTTCCCACTAAAGGGGCTCTGACGACCGCCAATAGCGGTATAACTATACCATCGGGATTAGAGGAAATTCTATCCCACACTCACCAACCCGCTTGGCCAGCGTGGTGAGTTATGGCCAAACCCCTCCAAAATGACTCCACAACTTAAATCTTGGCCCTCAGTCTCCGGCAGCTGGAATGTACCTGGCCAAGGCAGCGGCCAGTGCGACATGAAGGCAGAGGGTGCTAAGAATCCCCGGAGGACCGGACTAGGCTGCCATCTGATGCTGACCTTGGCAACGTACAATGGACGCTCCCTATCTTCTGATTCAAGGCTTCTTGAATTGGAAGAGGAACTACAAAGGATCAAGTGGGACATCGTGGGGCTAAGTGAGGTAAGGAGAAAAGGAGAAGATCTCATCGAACTGAAAAGTGGACATCTCTTCTACTATCGTGGGACAGATACTGGCAGAACTAGTGGTGTTGGATTTATAATAAACAAGAAACTGAAGGATAAAGTTGTAGAAGTTGAAAGTTCCTCTGACAGAGCTGCACGACTCGTTATCCAACTCTCGAAAAGATACCAGGCTCAGATTATTCAAACTTATGCACCCACCACAAGTCATCCTGAAGAAGAAATTGAAGAATTTTATGAGGAAATTTGTCATCTAAATAATAAAGGTAAGCAGCACTTGAAAATAATTATGGGAGATTTCAATGCAAAAATAGGGCAACTGCAACAGAATGAAACTTCAGTAGGTAAATTCGGTCACGGCAACAGAAACCAGCGTGGAAATACTCTCGTTGAGTTTGCAGAGGCAGAAGGGTTTTTCATCTTGAACTCCTTCTTCAAGAAAAAGCCACACAGGAAATGGACATGGAGACATCCAAATGGGACGACAAATGAAATTGATTTTATTATGTGTAACAAAAAATTCGTCATAGAAGACTGCAGTGTGCTAAACAAGTTCAACACAGGTAGTGACCATAGATTGGTGAGATGTAAGATGCACCTCAACACTAAACTTGAACGTGACAAGCTCGTAAGACAAACAAAATCTATTGACATAACCAACCTTAAAAAACACCATAATACCTTCAAGTTGGAACTGAAGAACAGGTTCTCTGCTTTAGAAGGCCTAACATCGGAAGAAGTGGACATCTCTGAAGTTAACAGAAAAGTAACCAAAGCTCTTATGGAAACAGCAACAAAATTAGCTGGGTCTAAGAACAAGTTGCATGTAAATAAATTATCAGGAAAAACGAAAATGTTGATGCGAAAAAGAAGAGAGATGAGGACAACTAAAGAAGATGCGACTTCCAAAGTGGAATATATAGAGCTATGCAAGACAGTACGAAAAAGTATCACTGAAGACGTAAGAAAATTCAACTGTGAACTAGTGAGGAAAGCAATTGAAAACAACCAAAGCCTAAAGATAGCAAAGGGACATCTCAGTAAGGGAAGAAAACAGATTATGGCACTGAGAAAAGAAGATGGTTCTGTAACAAGAAATAGAGGCGAAATTTTGACAAGAGTGAAAGATTTCTACTCCAAATTATATGAAAGGGATGATACATGCACTCCAGACATCATGAAAGATACCAGTACCAGAGTTCCTCCAGTCCTTCCAGCAGAAGTTGCACATGCAATCAAGAACATGAAGCGGGGAAAAGCTCCAGGAGAAGATGGAATTACTGTAGACATCATACAAGAAGCAAGTGGAGAAATCGAAACAGTACTCGCCCAAATTTTCACTCGATGCCTTAATGAAGGAAAGATTCCTGAGGATTGGAACACCGCTACAATGATCCTGCTACATAAGAAAGGTGACATTGAGGATCTCGGAAACTACAGACCTATCAGCCTCCTATCAGTAGTTTATAAAATCTTCACTAAAGTTCTTTCACACCGCTTGAAGGTAACACTGGACATGGCTCAACCGAGAGAACAAGCTGGATTCAGGAGTGGCTACAGCACAATAGATCATATCCATGTGCTGAGAGAACTAATTGAAAGAGCGAGGGAATATGAACTTCCATTGTGCATGGCTTTTATCGATTATGAAAAAGCCTTTGATTCGGTGAAACCATCAGCAGTTTCAATGGCTCTGAAAACCTGCGGTATTGAAGATGCATACATTAATATTATTAATAACATCTATGAAAATGCAAGTGCAAAGATTCGGCTGTTTGAAAATACAACACACATAAAAATTGGAAAGGGAGTGAGACAAGGTGACACCATATCTCCGAAGCTCTTTAATGCCACATTGGAGGGTGTTTTTCAGTCACTGAGCTGGGAAAACAAGGGGATAAAGATTAATGGAGATTATCTAACCCACCTTCGTTTTGCTGATGACGTAGTCATTTTTGCAACTAGCCCATCAGAGCTGCAGAGTATGATCCAGGAACTTGCTGACAAGAGTAAAGAAGTGGGATTAAAAATGAACTTTCGGAAGACAAAAGTGATGTTCAATGCTTTTACAAGAAATGAAGATTTATCGATTGATGGAGAAAAGCTGGAGATAACAGACACGTACGTTTATCTTGGACAGCAGATATCAAGTGAGGGTCACATTGATGAAGAAATTAATCGGCGTACAAAACTTGCCTGGAGAGCTTTTGGAAGAAACAGCATAATTTTCAAGAGCAATATGCCATTATGTCTTAAAAGAAAAGTGTTTGATCAATGCATCCTTCCAGTGCTTACGTATGGTGCAGAGACGTGGACCTTAACTAAAAGAGACATACAAAGGCTGCAGACAACTCAAAGCAGCATGGAGAGGTGCATGCTTGGTGTAACCAGGAGAGATAAGAAGAGGAACTCGTGGATCCGAAAAATGACAAGAGTGGAAGACATCATGATCAGAGTTAAATCCCTGAAATGGCAATGGGCTGGACATACTGCCAGAAGGACAGATCATCGATGGACAGCCGAAATTTTAGATTGGATTCCAAGGGACAGGAAAAGACCCAGAAGAAGACCACATGGGAGATGGGTGGATGAAATTCGAAAGTATGCAGGGGTGACATGGAGGAGACTGGCACAAGACAGACCGTTGTGGAGGAAACTTGGGGAGACCTTCGTCCAGCAGTGGATTGATAATGGTTGACAATGATGATGATGATGATGATATATGTATTTCAAAACTTTGATACAAATACAAAATAGGCATGCATAAATATATACACTATGATGCCTGTATATTAAGTACACCTGTCCACGTCACACAAATAGTATGCTACAACATGTAAGTGAACGTGGTGTATGGCATAAATCAGGCAGATCTTCTCGTAAAACTTTCAGTGGGTTGCGAGTAGCCTAGTGGTTAGAGCACCCTCCTTCCGACCAAATGGTCACGGGATCCATCCCAGTAAAGGTTGAGTTGCTCTGAATCACTGAATACTCGCCGTGCGCTGGATTGACTCCTTAATCTGCCGGCTCAGGGGTATTGTTCGTCTTGAAGTCATGGTGTGGCACCTTCAATCTGGCACTCTTATTTCTCCGACCGTTCTATCCTGTGTCGTATCTAAACCGTTAAGTTCAATCTAATGTAACTTTGTTTCTGATACGCAGCAAAAACATTCCATGGAACATACGTAGAAACCGCCCCGGTGGCCCAAACGCTGGCTTCTGACCTTTCGTTCGAGATGGATTCAGATTCCAATCCCGGTGAGGCATGGATGTTGTGTTTGTCTTAAAGCACTGGGTCTCTCTATCTTCCCTGGAACTAGAGGCTCTAAATTAAAGACGGGTGACTGCTTATAGCACATCGAGTTGCTCAAGGTGGTCATTAAACTTCCAACAACAACAACAAAAAAAGAAAACATAGGTTGCGTCTAAACCTTCCCTGTGGGCGCAAACCCAAAGAGAAATTGTTGGTTGTAGGGCTACAGTTAGCGCTCGATTGAGATTTGGAATGGGCAAAACGAATGATCTACGCGATTTTGAACGTGGCATGATAGTTGGCGCCTATCATATATTTTAGCGCGCTGGTTCCAGCATTTCTCCAGAGGAAGTCATCTTGGGCTTTTCAAGCACAACCGTAACAAGGGTTTACAGTGAATGGAGGGACAGACAAAACATTTCCGGCAATCGACGATCCTGTGGAAGAAAACAGTTGATGGATCACAGGGCTCAAAGGAGACTTGCGAGAATCATGCAAGCGAACAGACGGGTCACAACTGAGCACATCAATGTAGAATTCAACCCCGCATCGGATCATGTCTCGAATGCGGTGCAACAGCTGAGCAAATCAATGCAGAATTCACGCATCGGATCAGGTCTTGAATGAAGTGCAACAGCTGAAGTTTTCTTTCTGCGAACACGACAAAGGGTTATTCAAAATGATTCATCTGATTTCAAAAGAGTATAATTCCATACCTATCAACCGTATATGTCCTAGGCATACATCAAATGAAAGAGAATATCTGTCAGTTTCCGTAGGTCACCGCGAGAGGGCTCCACTGTCGCTATGGCTTAGCGACAGTCTGAAGAAATGCTGTCCGTACAGCAGAAGGATTTTTGTGTGCTTCAGTTTTCGAGGTGTAAATCGGTAGTTACAATGCAGTCTGTGTTTCGTAAACGTTATGGAAATGATCCACCGGGTTCTCAGAGTATCCGTCGGTGGTATCGGCAGCTCGAGGAAATACGACGTTTGTGTAAAGGCAAGAGCGCAGGACGACCGTGCGTGCCCTTGCGAGAATAATTCATAAAGAATCGGAAGAGTTTTTTACGTAGCCTGAGGAAGTCAATCAACCGCGCCACTCAAGAACTGGGAATTCCTCATGCAACTGTTTTGCCGCCCCCATGGAGCAGTGGTCTAAACGATGGCTTCTGATTATTCGTTCAAAAGAGGTCCGGGTTCGAATCCCGGTGAGGTGTGGATGTTGTGTTTGTATTACGGCACTAGTTCTCTCCCTTCCCTGGAACCAGTGGCCCTAAATTACCGACGAGCGACTGCTTATAGCCCACTGAGTTGCTCACGGTGGTCGTTAAACCTCCAATAAAAAAAAAAAAAAACAAAAAAAAAAAAACGACTGTTTGGCGTGTTTTGAGACGATGCTTACAACTGTTACAAGCTCTAAGTCCAGTAGACAGGTTAAGCGACAGAACTCTTGGCAACCCATGCAGGATGCTATGGAGGACGACAATTTTGCTCCCCGCCTGGTGTTCAGTGATGAAGCAACTTTTCATTTAAAGTGGCAAGGTGAACAGTCGCAACATTCACGTATGGGGCATGAAAAACCCACATGCAACGATCGAGCGCGACTAACATAAAGTTAACGTCTTCTTTGCCATTGCCCAAGCAAAGGTTCATGGCCCTTTATTTTTCGTGGAAAACACAGTGACTACTAGCCCTTACTTGGATATGCTGCAGAACTGGCTATTTCCACAACTGAACGAAGATTACTGGGGCTACATTTTCCAGCAAGATGGGGCACCGCCTCATTGGCGCTTCTGTGTTCACCGTTTCCTCAAAGAAGTGATCCTCCCCGTTGGATTGGTCGCAGTGAACAATGACTTGGTGCTTTACTGCTGGCCGCCTAGGTCACGGGAATTTACGCAGTGCGACTTCTTCTTTTGGGGGTACGTTAAGGATACTTGTCACCGTTGCTTACAACTGTGGATGAGTTCAAAAACGCAACGAACATGCTGGAGCGAGTATGGGAGGAAATAGACTATCGTCTCAAAGTTGCTCGTGTAACTAAGGGAAGCCACGTAAAGCACTTGTAAGGTGAGAGACAAAACTCGGAGAGTTTTTCGTTTGGTTGATGTATCATTACTCACTCTATATTTGTAAACTTCTAAAATACAGTCATTAGAAATCGAACGAATCCTTTTGAATAACCCTGTGTGTTCCCTCTCTCGAAACTATAATTTGGAACATGAAAGATCACTGTTTCTTTCCGTAAACGCATTGTTTAGGGTACTTAAATCCAATGAGGAATACTTTTAAATTCGACTGCGATGAGATATCCGAAGCCAGCAAATGTGAATACAAGAATGACACACAGCCACCGTCACAATGAAAACGGGTCAGTGCTCTAATGAAACTGAAGTTAGCCTGCAAAGTGTTCAAAATTGTGTTCAGTCAGTCTAGATAACTACGACCATACATTTAGTGTTTGAACTGAGGTTTTCTCTCTTGCAACAAACTACTGTAGCTACTCTTTCAACAGCAGGTGTTGTAGGCAAAGTGCGCAGTCGCATTTTCGAGGGTAGGGTTGCCCTCTCCTGGTCGTACTAGGGGACGTCAATTCATGCTGTTAGGATTGTAAAAAATAGAAATGCACAACATATGAATAAATTTACTGAAAATTGTAATTGAAACTATACACTTCAATATTTTTCTTTTTTTAAAAACTATTAGCAGCTAACTATGATACAGAGTACCGTACTCTATGAGGTGGACCCCTGATATGTATGAAAGGAATTGTCCGAAACAGCGGATGGAGTCATATAAAAGAATATACGGATATGTCTAACCTTTGCGATCCTTCCGAACACGCCGTATGATTGAAGAGCTAATCAGCCATTTATACTCTTTCGCAAAAAGCTCGTTTAACCCTGAACGGAATTTTTCTAAGCCCTATTCTGAAAGCATCTTATTGTTACGTTCACTACCTGATTCTTATTCAGTCTGTGCCGGTTTGTTTCTCATCCTGCATTTCTGCGGTACGCTGTGTTGTCACCTTTACATCACTTTTACGTTTTACTCGATACTTGCAACCGTTGGCTCTTCAGTTTTTTCTAGTTTGAAGACATTTTTAATCAAATTATGTCAAAAACCGGACGTGAGATTTTGAGAGGATCATACTACTTCCCCAAAACGGAGGTGTGAGTTATTAAAAATTGCGTAGTATTTGAATGGAAATGGGGAACTTTTGAACTTGAAGGGTCGTAATTTCAAGTCTGACCCACCCAGATAGGAAAATCTTGCTTCGGCCCTATAACTAAGTAAATTTCTCCGTCATTTTTATCCGCGCCGGGGTACGAACCCGAGTCCGCTTATTCCGGAACAAGTCGCTCTACCAACTGAGCTACGCAGACATTTTATTCTGATTCCTATCTGCCTTTATGTCGTGTGCGTCCTGCTGGCAGGTACGTCACATCTCCCCCCCGGAAAGAGGGCCGGGGGCATGGCACACGGGTCAGCCGTGACCATGAATCGTAGCAGGCAGCCATCCACTGTAGAACGTGCACTTGAGAACTCCCAGTCAATCTGCTGTGTGGAATGCAACATCACATATTTTTATTTTTCGAAGCGCTGGAGAAGGAATTCTCTGATGTTTCCTGTCTCGCGGTGTGGAAATAACATCACACCAATGCGAGATTTTGAACGGCCGGGTCATCCGGATAGTTCGGGCGCCATTATAACGAAGTAAATTTCTCCGTCATTTTTATCCGCGCCGGGGTACGAACCCGAGTCCGCTTATTCCGGAACAAGTCGCTCTACCAACTGAGCTACGCAGACATTTTATTCTGATTCCTATCTGCCTTTATGTCGTGTGCGTCCTGCTGGCAGGTACGTCACAGCCCTTGTGTAAAGAATGGCAAAACGCGAATTTCAATTGGTAAATTCGTTTAAAATATTGAAACGACTCTTTTGCATTATAGCAATGCCGATGAGGTCTTTTAGATGACCAAAAGTTTTATCACACTTTCAGGATTTGAGTTTGGGCGATTTAGTGGTGATTTTTTGTTGATTTTTTTTCCCGGTGATGTGGCAAACAAGAAATATGACACCGAACTTTTGGTTGTAATGAGCACGTCTTTTGAATCCTTTGTATGTTTTCATACGCATTTCGACGCGAATAAAATTGATCAAAGTCACTCAAAAGTGAATGGAACCGGTTAGAAAACGAAAATCAACCGGATTTCTACAATCGATAAAACATCCAGAAAGAGAAACAGCTTCTTACTTACACCAGCGGCTAAAAAGTGTGTTACGAAAATTAACAAACTGTGTACAAAAAGTTTCGGTACTAGTTTATTTTAGCCCCTTCATACAATTTACCCGAATTTCTTCACAAAACTCATGTTTTCCTGTTACTTGTGGTCTGATATTATGAAATCCGTCTGCGTTCCTTATAGCGGAAAGAATATCAGGGTTAAAGACATTTTCAAATCGAACAGTTAAAAGAAGAAATATAAAAGGAAACATGATATAACGCCACGCCTCCTAGTGGAAGAACTTTGCATAATGGAAACGTTGAAAATATGCGAAGAGTATTTTTCATGAGAAAAGCTATGCCAAGAAAGGAGAACTATTCAAATACGTCTCCTAGGAGCAGAGATAGCAAAAAAAAAAAAAAAAAAAAAAAAACGGTTTAACGCCCCTTGGAGGGAAGTTGTGCATTATTTAAAGAGGATAATGTTCCCCGTCTTTATTGCAGCGAATAATGTTCCCAGGATAATGTTCCCCGTCTTTATTGCAGCGAGGGTGTAATTTCACGGAAACGTGAAATTACACCCTCTAGTGGCACACTTGGGCGTTAAGAAAAATTCGAAATTATATCAGAAACATTTCATACCGAAAACGTCCTCCGATAAAGAAAGAATTTTTGAAGTCGGACTGTTAGGAGCAGAGATATCGACAAAAATAAGATGTGCATCTACACCCCGTGGCGGAAAAACTGTTAAACTATTTTAAGCAGAAGGTATTCCCAAAAGGCTTTCCGAGGTGAGACGTATCGGTCCACAAAACGATTTTTCAATCGAGTTCTCAGAAGATCGGATTTTGCTGCAAATACATCAGAAACAGAAATAAACACTCACGTCCCGTTATGGCCAAATTATTCTCTACCAAAAATTGGAAATTATATGTAGAACATTTTTCACTAGGAGTTGATCCGATGTAGAAAGAATTTTTCAGATCGGATTTTTAGAAGCAGAGATATCGGGGAATTGATTTATTTTTACGCCGCCCAGCGCAAAAGCTATGCATTACTTGAAAAAGGAACTGCATTCAAAATAGGCAACATATGGAACAAAATTCATTTTGAATTCGATATCATCTGCGTTTACGCCCTCTAGCAACGAAGTTATGCATAGTAAAAGAACCGGAAAGTAAGGATCATCGTTCTCACATTTCAAGCTTTCCAGTGGAAAAAGAATTCTTCAAATAAGACTAATAGTTGCAGAGATATGGTGTCCACAGATGGACAGTCAAAGTGATACTATTAAAGCACGTACTTTTCTTTCTTTTTTTTTCCAAAAGACGTGTTAACAAATGTGAGTGCTGCTGATTGACTGCTTATAGTGTGTAACTCAACGTGTTATCACAGGACGTTTCAGTATAGGTACTAGCGGACTTGACAAGTACACTGGTTTCCGAAAGTTAAGCACAACAACAAAAAGTGTTGAATTACAGAAACGAGAAAGCACAATGAAATAGGCTACTACATTATAGATACCTTAGTGAGGAACTGAATGCGCAGTACAAATTGCATAACAAATGAGGATCCAGGAAAACGTACCAATAGTCGAAAATGGAAAAAACAGCAGGAATTTTCCGGAGGGGGCTTCTCTGATTTTGTACACTGGTCTAGTAAGGCATATGGTGACCCAGGGGCGTAGCAATTAAAAAAATATAGGCGAAGGGGGGGGTCAAGTATGGTTTCATATCTAAATACCAAAAATAAGTTCTAATCTAGGATAATCAATTAATAATTAAGCGTGAATGATCAATAATTCATTATTTAGAATAATTATATAAATTCATTAATAAATTAAATTTTTTTATTGATAATTAAAATACTGATTTACAAAATTTTGATACAAGCCTTATGTAATGTGGAGGACTGTATATTTATTAAATGTGGTTAATGTAAAATAGAGTACTTCTCTCTGAGTACTCAATTTCTTGGAGCTATTTACAAAGGCGCAATTTTAAAATTAGTTATTTTATGAAATAAATAATAGTGCAGAACACTGAAAATGTAAAGTTTTGCTAGTACTTTATTAAAATTGTACTTACATATCTTAGCATCATTTTACAAGGTAACTGAGCTTCGCCGCCATTGTCTTCAAAATGTGGATTCTGTATTTCCTTCTACTTCTCGATGAATGTTCAGCAGTGCGAGTCCAGAAAGTCGAGAATCAGACATTGTGTTTCGAAGATACATTTTCTGGCGTGTCTGTTGAAACAGGAAGCGTCGATAGAAATTTTAGTAGTTTCTTGATATTGGGGTAAAGAAACAAACAAAAAAACCCCCAGCAGATTGCATTGGTTGGTCTTTTCCTCTTATTGTTAATAAAGGCATGTTCCAGGAGTGTGAGCGACAGCGAGTGAACCCCGCAGGTGTGTTACCTGCACGTGGAAAAATGCGCCAATGAAACGAATTCAAAGGGATTTGAAAAAGTCCTTGACATCGTTGAAAAAAAATGTGATTTGAGTCAGTCAGTTTTTCATCTGCTTTTCAGATTCATCTTGATGTTTTTAATGAATAAGATTTAAAATTCGGCTTTGAAAGAGAAAAAGAAATCACGTGACTCGGCGTTTAAGAGAAAAATGTGACTTGACATCCAATGGGAGGGGCTTGAGCACCCTGAGGCCCTTCCTTACGTACGCCAATGACAGCACATGAAGGAATTTGTGCCCCTCAAAATTTTTTTGTCTAGAACCACCACTGCAGTGACGCACCAAGTTGTAAAGGTTTCATGTCGATGCGTATACAGCGGGTTTGGGGAGACAGTTCCAGCTTTTACAAAATATAAAACACAGTGACTTATTATGAAAACTCTGCAGATAATTTAGAAGTTACACAGATGTCTTAGGCTTGGGGCCCACTCAAATGCCTTAGCCTAGGGGCCCACTAAGATCTTAATCCGACCCTGTGATTCATGCCATCCATTTGAACTTTATTGTGAGACATCAGCTTAAATGGGCAAAATTTAGATTTCAGTCACTGCATGATAATGTAAGATTCTACATTAAATTCTAATCTGTGGTCATTTTTCACATAAAGCTGTTTTATGACTCTTACACAAATGTTTCGCAAGTCAGAGAGAATTCTATAACGCGGAGAATTTGTGACGAATAGGTAGGAGCAACAGGAGAAAGGGAGGCCGAGGAAGAGGAGGTGAAATCAGTCGGGAACAGAATGTTGGGGGGAAGGTATCTAGAACCAGAAATCGATAACATGAATAGGCTTAGTTAGCGATGAAAACTGATATCTCTGCTGTTTTTTGAAAGCCGCTCCGTTGGGAAACTGCACAGCAACAGGAATGAGTTTCAGTTCCTATAGTGACACGGCAGCACGCTCGTGGTTTGACCGGCGGCTTTCATATCTCGAGTTGCGATCAGGTCCTCATTATTCCCGGTATTGTGTGCTTTCCTCATTCACATCTTCCCAGTCGCGCAGTCTATAGAAAAATATGTTTGCATTTCTGAATTTCGAAAGCTAACATTTCACACATATTTTGTAGAACGGACGAGTGCAATCTCTGTAAACAATTGTAAATGCACACTCTATATGCACACAAGGTGGTTCAAAAGTCTTCCCCTAATTTTAGAAAATTATTAAAATGTACACAGTCGAGCTACGTTACTGTGACCACCTACTTTTGACGTCAACAGCGCGTAGCCAATGAAAGAAGGCATGTGTCGTGAGCTGCCTTGGAGGGTATAAAGGTTATAACGAAGTAAATTTCTCCGTCATTTTTATCCGCGCCAGGATTCGAACCCGGGTCCCCTCATTCCGGAATAAGTTGCTCTACCAATTGAGCTACGCGGACGTTTGTTCTGACTACTATCTGCCTTTATGTCGTGTGCGTCCTGCTGGCAGGTACGTCACATCTCCTGGTACGTTACAAGGTGTGCTGTAGGTATTCTGAAAACATAGTGGTCAGCGTTCGTGACTGGCAGCGGATGGCCTAGCTGTCAACTTTCGTGAGTGCCACGCAGAAAACCTCCGTGGTACTGGCCCCCTGGTGATAAATAAGGGCGTCTTCCTACCTCGCTTTCGTGTCACTTTCCTATCTGGCACTCTAGCCCAAATCTCCTAGCTTCCTATTTCTAAGGATTGTTTAAGACCTGGGGTCAGACATTCCCTTCCTAAAATCCTCTACACATGATCTGATCTCTCAGTAGTGGCTGCGAATGGTCTAGTGGTTAACACTCGTGACTGCCACGGAAATACCTCAGGTTCGAGCCCAGGCAGATACGAACGCTGGAATCACTAAATATCCGCCGTGCGTCGGATGGGCACGTTATGCCGTCGGACCCCGGTACTGGCCTCTCGGTAATAAATAAAGGCGTCTTCTTCCCCTTTCTACCTCGCTTCCGTGTCACTTTCCTATCGGGCACTCTAGCCCAAATCTCCTAGCTTCTTATTTCTAAGGGTTGTTTAAGACCTCCTGGGGTCAGACACTCCCTCCCTAAAATCCTCTACATATGATCTGATCTGATCTGAAAACATATCATTCGTTGCTATCATGGATAAAAGGAGCGATTTATCAGCTTTGCAAAAAGGAATGATTATCGGCTTTCGGGCCAAGGGCAGCAGTATATCTGAAACAGCGCAGTTTGTGAACTGTTCGCGTGCTGCTGTGGTTAAAGTGTATCGTGATTGGAGAAATGGTACCATTGCGAATAAGCGAAGTGGAAACTGCGGAGCACCACGTGCCATTGAAGTGAGAGGAGAGCGTCGGCTGCGAAGGTGCTCACGTGCGGGCCAATCAACAAGCTACAATGGAGCAACTCACTGGCCGAATAAACCAGGGGGCTATCGGAAGTGTGTCTAAAACGACAGTTCAGCAAACCCTGTTGCGTATGGGGGCTCCGACGCAGACGCATGGTCACTGCACCTATGCTAACGAAGGTGCATCGGCGGAAAAGGCTTACATTTGCACGGCAGTATCAGAATTGGACCTCCGCTGATCGGCAAAGGATTGCCTTCTCCGATGAGTCACGTCTTCAACTTCTTCCAACGATGTACGTTGGCGTATGTAAGGCGAAAAACATCGTAGAACAAACACTCTTCAGCCATTGCTGGAAGAACATAAGCTGGCGGGGGCAGCGTTATGGTCTGGAGAATGTTTTCGGGGCATTTCCTGGGTCCACTCATACCTGTGGAAGACACTATAGGCCGAATTTGTTATGAATCCATCCCTGCAGACCACGTACACCCATACATGCTGATTGTCTTCCCTGGGGCGGATGGGATCTTCCAGAATGACAATTTCGACGTATCACATAGCTAGAAATGTCCGAAAGTGTTTGGAAAAGCACGATAAAGACTTCAAAGTACTTCCCTGGCCCCCTAATTCCCCAGACTTAAACCCAATTGAGCATCTGAGGGACCACCTCGACCATGTTGTTCCCTTTATGGATTCTCCACCACGCACCCTCCAGCAGCTGTCAGATGCACTGCAATCAGCATGCTTCCACATACCTGTGAACACCTTCCAGCACCTTCTTAAGTCACTCCCAGCCCGTCTGCTGCTGTCCGCGCTGAACACGGCGGTTAATCTGGATATTAGCTGGTGGTCACAATAATGTGACTCGACCATGTAACTGCACCTCACTCATGAAGATATAAAGTTTGCTGCGTTTGAAAGGTAAACTTCTGATTTTTTAGCACGTCTTTTGTAAAAAAAGATCGTGCTTATGTTATCAGTTTGTTCGTCCGTTCGTCTGTGGGCACCATATCTCTGCAACTATTAGTCCAATTTGAAAAATTCTTTTTGCACTGGAAAGCTTGAGAAATGCAAATGATGATCTTTTATTTTGCTTTTTTTACCATGTACAATTTCGAAAAAAAAAATTCGTTCGTGGAGCGATGTCATTCACGTCAGTAAACATTTTCCGATTATTTTCTGCTTAACATAATGCATGGTTTCTCCGCCAGAGGGCGTAGACGTATATCTTATTTTTGCCAATATCTCTGCTTTTAACTGCCCAATTTGAAAAATTCCTTCTTTATTGGATGGAGTTTCAGGTGCGACTTGTGTTTCATATAATTTAAAAATTTTCAAGTAAATCATAGACTTTCCGCTAGGGGCGTATGGGTAAACTGCGTTTCTCCCGTTATCTCTGCTTCTAAAACTCCGATTTTAAAAATTCTTTTTGAACTGGATACAGCTCCTGATTGGAAATCTTCTGCATAGAAATTCTAATTTTTGTGAAAAATGGTTTGGCCACCAGGGGGCGTAAGTGTTAGTTTCTGCTTCTGATGTATTTGCAGCAAAATCCGAGCTTCTGAAAATTAGGCTGAAAAAATTCTTTCATGGGCCGATACCGCTTACATCGGAAAACGTTTTTGGGAATACTTTCTTATTAAAATAATGTATGGTTCTCCTGCCAGGGGGCGTATATTCTTATGTTATATTTATCGATATCTCTGCTTCTAAGAGTCCGATTTGAAAAATTCTTTGTTGGAGAGCATTTCTGCTGCGAAATGTTTCTCATATAATTTCAAATGTTTCTTAATGCACAAGTATGCAACCAGAGGGCGTAAGTTCACGATTCCGTTTACAGCAATATCAGCGGGATTGAAAACCCGATTGAAAAACTTCTTTCTTCGTTCAGATACTACTGTTTTCCGTACCGGTTCCATTGACTTTGAATAGCTTTGATAAATTTAATTCGCGTCAGAACGGATTCAAAAGACGTGCTCATTACACCGGAAAATTCGGTGTCATCTTTCTTGTTTTACATTGCAAACAAATTCAACTACAGATATATGTGTTTTTATTTGCACGGACGCAGCCTCCAAATACTCATTTACTTGCCAAGTCTGTTGTAGCAAATCCATATCAACAGCAACAATGTCGTTTACTATATATTTGGTCCTTTGAATCACTGACTTATGCTCTGTCTTTAACAAATCCCCATAAAAATCCAATGGCGTTATATCAGGTGAACGGGCTGGTCACGGAATTGGGCCATCTCGGCCAACCCCCGTTCTATGAACACAGTATCAAAGTAGTCAAAAACATTTTTTCTTTTAGTGCGGAGGAGCACCGTCTTGTTGGAAGAGCCTAGTGCGGAGGAGCACCGTCTTGTTGGCGCAGCAATATTTTGCAGCATATCTAAGTAGACATTTGCGTTGATCGATTTTTCCACGAAGAAGATGGAATCAATAATACGGATGTGCATAAGCTCACACAAAACATTAACTGTCACGAACATGAGTTTGCGAGACATGTGAATTTTTCAAATTTCATCTGCGCATGTTATGTCTGTTAATTCCTCCCGCACTGTAAAAAAACAAGTGGTGTGAATTCACGTACGATTTCTGTAAATAACATGGAGCAAAGTTGCCGGCAGGTCTCAGTCTTTTAACGAAATTTCGGTTTTTAAAGGTACCTTTTTTTTTTCCTTTTTTAACTTCCGCATTTTCACAGATTTTTTGTAGTCGGAAATTCCGTTTATTTCAGAAAAATCCGTTTGAGGTTTTTCCGTATTTATCCAGAAATTTCGCAAAACCGAAAAAATAAAATTTTTCAGCCCTTACACCAGATAATCCTGTGACAGCGGTGAGGATCGAACCCACGTTTTTTAGGTTGGTTCACAGATAACGCACTTTTTAACCTTTGAGCCAGATAGACTCGGAAATTTGAATCACTTTCATAGTGAAACTAATTGCGCTAAGAGGATCTCTCCCTTTTTTTTTTTTTTTTTTTTTTTGCCGTTAATGCCAGTGATTTATCATTTTTATTTTCTGTTGGAGCTTATAAATTTTTGAGTAGGTTTGTAAAAATTTTATTTTTTGTGTAGAAGGATTTATCACAAATTAAATATTTTTTCATCATGATTTTTCGAAGCAACAGAATGCTTTGGAACATGAGATCTTTTTAAACTGACACTGACTTTCAATTATCTTTAAGAAAAGGGGAAATTCTGAAATGTGTTTTACAGTATTACAGTCATATGCAAAAGTTTAAGACCACTTGTTGGTATTAGGAGATTTCTGCCGATTGCGTCAGCTACTGTCTGTATTACTCAACTTCCTGTCGGTGTTGCATCATCCTACAGGGGAAGCTGTTTATATATATCAACGCGCTTCCCCCAACTCTATACAGAACGCGCGAGGGTGAGTTTGCTATTGGTTTTCATGCTGAAAGGTTTTGTACGTATTTTCTATAAAGCGAAAACTGGGCAAAAAAGCGTCATTAACTTAGAGGGCACAAATAGTGACTTTATATCATGAAGGATACTCCAAACGTGACATAAGCAGAACGGTGACTGTGGGCAAGACTGCTATTCATAACACGATCATGAAATATCGAAATACAGGTGAATTTAGCGACCGAAAGAGAAGTGGGCGTCCAAGAAAAACGAACCCTCGTGATGACACCGTAAGGCGAATAGTTATGGGTTCTCCGACGAGTTCGTGCAAGAAAATCAAGGCCTTTCTTCATTCGAAAGTGTCTGACATTAGTATCAGCACTCTTTCCCGACGTCTTAGCAAAGATTTTGGATTAAAGTCTTATAAACCTGCACATTAACTTAGAGTAACCTTAGTCACGAAAAAGAAGAAACTCCAGTTTGCGAAGCGTCATCAATCGTGGACTGCTGAAAATTGGAGCCAAGTTCTTTTTCCGATGAATCAACTGTGCGTCAATTTGAATCACGTGAAGCACATGTTGGACGACCAAAAGGCAAAAGGTTTGAAAAAAAAAAATGCACCGCTAGCATCGTGAGACATCCGCCTAGTCAGATGATATGGGGTGCTATGTCAGCATCCGGTACTGCTTCGTTAAACTTTTTGCCGATAGTCACTACTCTGACTGGTCCTTTTTATGTGGAAATGTTACGAGAGAAGCTGTTAACTAATATGGAAGTGCACAGATGCACAATCTTTATGCATGATGGTGCTCCATGACACAGATCAAAGAAAGTAAAGGACTATCTGCACAGGAAAAACGTAATTGTGCTTGAATGACCAGGTAAAACACCCGACCTTAACCCCATCGAACATTTGTGAACCATTTTAAAAGACAAGGTAGCACAAAAACCGCCATCAAATTGCCAAGCTCTGATTGACGCAATAAAGTACGTGTGTGGTGCAAAGACATTTCAAGTGACTATACTGCAAATCCCTCACTGAGAGTATGCCACATCGTATTCTGTCCGTTGTAAAAAACAAAGGACGCCACACAAAGTACTGATTTCGGTCTTTTCGTGTTCTAAAGAATGTAAGTATTCATCTGTGGTGTCATTTTTTCAAATATCTCTGACTAGTAATTAGTTGTTTCTTTGAAAATCTGAATTTTCAATAAATTGACAGGTGGTCTTAAATTTTTGCAAATGACTGTATTTCACAAAACTCCTAAATATAAAATTTACTCTTGATAGAATAGCTTTTGCCTTATCCATGCGATATGCTATCAGCAGTATCCGATCTTGCTGCAAAACTTCAAAATCAGATCATTCGACAGACGATTGAAATTTAACAGTTAATCAAACCTCAAGTATTCCCACGAATCGCTCATATCACCGGAAATTTCTCGTCATATGGATATGGAAAAAGTGAGAACGGAGTTTTCCCGTTAATATACGAAAGGAGTTGCGAAAAGGTTTCTGAAAATTTAAAATTTTCCGTTAACACATCTTAACAAGAAAAATGACACCGAATTTTCGGGTGTAATAAGCACGTCTTTTGAATCCGTTCTGACGCAAATTAAATTTATCAAAGCTATTCAAAGTCAATCGAACCGGTATGGAAAACAATAATATCTGACGGAGGAAAGAAGTTTTTCAATCGGGTTTTTAATCCCTCAGATATTTCTGTAAACGGAATCGCGGGCTTACGTCCTCTGGTTGCAGACTTCTGCGCTAAGAAAAGATTTGGCACCGGAAACGCTCGCCAACACAGAAAAAAAAATTCAAATCGGACTCTTAGAAACAGAGATATCGACAAAAATAAGATGTGACTTTACGTCCCCTGGTGGGAAAACCATGCATTATTTTAGGAAGAAAGTATTCTCAAAAGGTTTTTTCCATATGAGCGGCATCAGTTCAAGAAAAAAAACATTAAGTCGGGTTTTTAGGATACCAGATTTTGCTGCAAATACATCAGAAGCAGAAATTAACACTTATGTCCCCTGGTGGCCAAACCATGCTTTACCAAACATTAGAAATTTTGTGAAAAATATTTTCCATCAGGTCTTGTAAGCGATACAGGAAGAATTTTTCAAATCGGAGATTTAGGAGCAGAAATAACGCAGAAAACGCAATTTACCTTTGTGACCACTAGCGAAAAGTCAATGATTTACTTGAAAATTTTGAATTTATAGGAAAAACATTTCGCATCGGAAACACAATCCAACAAAGAAGGAATTCTTCAAATCGGACGCCTGGAAATAGAGATATTGACAAAAATAAGATATACACCTACGTCCCCTGGCGTAGAAACCATGCAATATTTTAAGAAGAAAATGTTCCTAAAACGTTTGTCGACATGAGCAGTAGCGGTCAACAAACGACTTTCTTTTCAATCGAGATTTTAGAAGCTCATATTTTGCCGCAAATACATCAGAAGCGGAAATTAAGATTTACGCCACCTGGTGGCCAAACCATTTTTTTTACAAAAATTTGAAATTATGCGCAAACGATTTCCCATCAGGAGCTGTATCCGTGCAGAAAGAATTTTTCAAATCGGAGATTTAGAAGCAGAGATATAGGGGAAAAGCAATTTACCTTTACGCCCCCTAGCGGAAAGTCTATGAATTACTTGAAAATTTTGAAATTATATGAAAAACATGTCACACTGGAAACACTATCCAACAAAGAAGGAATTTTTCTAATCGGACTCCTAGAAGTAGAGATATTGACAAAATTAAGATGTTCATCTACGCCCCCTGGCGGAGAAACTGTGTAATATTTTAAGAAGAAAATGTTCAGAAAAGGTTTATCGATGTGAGTGGCATCAGTCCACGAAATAATTTTTTCAATCGATATTTTAGAAGTTAAGATTTTATGGCAAATACATCAGAAGCAAAAATTAACACTTACCCCCCCCCCCTGGTGGCCAAAGTATTCTTTACCAAAAATTCAAAATTATATGCAAAAGATTTTCCATCAGGAGGTGTATCCGCTGAAGAATTTTTTTTTTCAAATTGGAGTTTTAGAAGAAGAGTTATCGGGAAAAATGTTATTTAATTTTACGCTCCCTAGCGGAAAATCTATGCGTAATTTGAAAAAGTAACTATATCCAAAATACTCTTCGACATAAATGGAATCGAAAAACAAAAGAATTTTTTCAATCGGATATGTAGAAGCAAATATGTGCAATAAAACGTATTTTTGAATTCGAGATCATCTGCCTTTACGCCCTCTAGCGGCGAAATTGTACATCGTAAAAAAATACGAAATAAAGGATCATCATTCGCATATTTGAAGCTTCCCAGTGTAAAAAGAATTTTTCAAATCGGACTAACAGTTGCAGAGATATCGTGGGTTCAGACGGACGGACGGACAAACTGGTAACATAAGCGCGATCTTTTTTTACAAAAGACGTGCTAAAAACGGCAATTTACCGTCAATATACACTGTAAAAAATAAGTGGTGTGAATTCACGGAAAATTTCTGAAAATAACGTGCAGCAAAGTTGCCGGTAGGGATCCGCCTTTTTCAGAAATTTCCGTCTTAAAACGTGCCCGTTTATTTTAACTTTCGTATTTTTACAGATTTTCCGTAGACAGAATTTCTGTTTATTTCAGAAAAGTCCATTTCAGGTTTTTCCGTATTTAAACTGAAATTCCACGACTCTGTACTTTTCAATCGTTGCCCCAAATAATCTTTCCGTTGAGGTCAGGATCGGACCCCCAACGTTTGCACTGGCTTAACTCGCGCCTCTAACCACTGAGCTACAAACGCTCGGAGATCAGGTTCACGTACATCGTAAAATGAATTCCGCGACGATGAAATAATGTTTTTTGTCATAAATGCGAGTGATTTAGTCATTTTATTTTCTGTAGGAGCTTTATATTTTTCTGCATAGGTTTGTAATATTATTTTTTTTTCTGCAGGAGGATTTTCGCAAATTAAGCATTTTTCATCCGGATTTTTCGAAGCAACAAAATGCTTTGCAGCTTGATTTTTTAACTGACAATGACTTTCAGTTACCTTTAAAAAAGGGGAAATGTACTTTTTGATAGTATTATTTCACACACACACACAGAAAAAAAAAAATCCTAAATATAAAATTTTTTCTGTATAGCTATAATAATAGCTTTTGTTTTAAGTTGTCCAAAGAATTATACATAGACATCGTGTAATCATCTGTACGGTAAGTTAAGTACCCGGTTTCCTATAGTAACATAATATATAATAAATAGATGGCGCACAAAATAGGGGAGAGAGGAAGAAATATCCTGTGCCACAATAAACAAAATTCATGCGATGTGCTATTAACAATAAACAAAATTCATGCGATGTGCTATCCACAATATCTGATCTCGCTACAGAACTTCAAAATTCGACAGACGATTGAAATTTAAAAGTTAATCAAACCTCAAGTGTTCTCACCAATCGCTCCTATATTATCGGTATATACTTTCTCGTCATACGGATACCGAAAAAGCGAGAACGGAGATTTTCCGATAATGTACGAAAGGAAAGGTTTCTGAAAATTCAGATTTTTCCTTTAACACATCTCTAAAACGGTAATTACCGTTAATATAAGAAAGAAACTGCGGAAAGGTTTCTGAAAATTCAGAATTATCCCCTAGTACGAAATTTCCGTGAAATCCAGGTTTCTTTCTGTCATTTCACGGAAAAGGTTATATGAGAAATATGTTTCGTTAACTCACAAAAGGAATCACGAAAAGTGATTCGTGAATTTCAGAATTTTTTTACAGTGCAATAAATGAAATATCGACTCATCACTAAAAAGCACACGGTCAAGGAAGTGTTTGTTATTATCAATATAGGAGATCCATTCAGTTACAGGCAAAGTCGGAACGGCGATGCTTAACGTTCTTCTCCAAATGTTGAACAATCTAGATCTTCTTGGCGTGTATTCGCAGTACTTTGTGCAAAACTTGCATCGTTGTTATAATTAACAATTCCAACTCTGCAGCATAGCTGAAACGTACTGAGACCGAGCCCGAAGCAGAGCCCTGGGCCTGAATCGGGCTCGGGCTGTAGAATATTTACTGAGGTTCGGGCTCGGGCTCTTAGGGGGAGAGAGAGGGCAAATTTTTTTATATAAAAATGGGATTTTATATGATTTAGCAAATGAGACACTTTATAGTTGATAAAGGGAATTCTCCGGCAACTGTTTCTGGTTAGGGAGCGGACATTCGAGATGGCTATTTATTCCGGGCTTCGTTAGAAAATGCCATAGCCCGCGCATTAGTGTGTTTCTGCAGAGAAGAAAAACCTTTTTCAAGTACTGTAGATACTGGATAGTTGATAGCTTGCCGACGATAATTTACCCCCTATCTTAACGTAGTAGCTTCCTGCTAATTCTATTTAGTAACGTACATATTGCAGCGCATTGTGGCGCGATAATATTAGCATTACTTAAGCAACATGCAATTGCAGCACCGCCCGCTAATTTTAGATGCCCGACCGCACGAATCACTTCAGGTGGAAACGAACGGTCAAAGAAAATCGTATAGTTACATTGCAAAAATAGATAGAGGTTCCTTCCTCACTCCTTATTTGAGAAATACATTGGTTAATTGCAGGAGGAGCAGAGAGTGGAAGTGTAAAAAAGGAGATGTTTTTTATTAATGGTTGAACAGGTTAACCAGTTTTCGGGCTCTATCTTGCAATGTAAAATTCGGGCTCGAGTGGGTTCGGGCTGATATACCACGGGCTCAGGCTCAGAAAATTGAGCCCGAACTCAGCTCTGCTCTGCAGCAGCTTGTCGGGTTAATTGACTTCCTCGTGCTCCAGGAATAAGTTTTCCGCTGTAACTACATTTCGTCTTCCAAAAAGCTGGGACGTCCACTTATTGGCTTTTCCAACAACTGATCTTTCTAATGCTTAATTCTTTTAGCATCAAGTGAATTCCTGCCGAAACGTTTTTTTTTTTTTTTTTATTGGAGGTTTAACGACCACCGTGAGCAACTCAATGGGCTATAAGCAGTCGCCCGTCCCTAATTTAGGGTCACTGGCTCCAGGGAAGGGAGACAGCCAGTGCCGTAAGACAAACACAACATCCATGCCTGACCGGGATTCGAACCCGGACCCCTTACGGACGAATGATCAGAGGCCAGCGCCTTAGACCACTGCGCCACCGGGGCGGCCTGCCGAAACGTGTGCGACAATTTCTTTGCGCTTGAATTACTGATTTCGTTTGAGAAAGCCACCCCACAGAAATCGCTTTTTCCTGCTCATTAACTCATCATAATTCCGTAATGCTGGTACGGGCAGAAAGAAGTAAAATGGTGCATATTAAAAATAAACCTACACAGCACAAACCCCATTTTCAAAACTTTTACAGAAAGTATCATTTTATGGAATCTGCAGACATAGATGTTGCTCCCTTTCAAAGGTCAGGAGTCAACTTCAAAGCTCAAAAAAAAAAACTAACAAAAGAATCCCATTTTTGATTTTTTTTTAACAAAATCAGCCAAGATTTTGTTTTTATTATTTGCAAATTACAAATGAACAGAACTGGATTTTTTGAATGTGTGGATGACGGCGGAAGGGGGTCATTCAGTAGCAGACAGTATAAAAATTTAAAAAAAGTAACATAGTTTTAACAAAACGGCCACGGGATCTCCACCACGCCGCGACTCAAATACGTTAGGTGACCCCGTATGAATGAATTTGTGGCTGATTTCAAGCAGCATTCTTATCTATTGCTTAGAAAGTAGCAGCAAATTGGACAACATAGGTGTTAGGCGGAAAGGCAGGCGGTTGATAAAAGGACTGCTATTTTTTTTTTTTTTTTTTTTGTTATTTTGTTGATGGAAATGTTGCAGTTGTTCCATGGAAGACAACTGAATTAGCAGTTTAAATAGTGGTGGGATTGAAGTTTTTCACCACCACTACCGTTCCTTTTTTTTTTTTTTTTTTTTTTCATTATCTTTTCGAGTCTGTACATTTCATCGGCTGCGGAAAAAAAAAAGACAGGAAGAAAATTAGTAGGACCAGAGCGAAAACTAAAAATTAAGCCGGGAGTTCCCGCCTCGGAGAATAAGGTATAAAACATTCAGTGCATTAATTACACACACAGTAGCCAACGACAGAGGGTGAGTGGGGCAGCGAGAGTCACGTGATTCGCTTTGTTTCCCGATGCCCGAGATCTCCTCTTTTTCACGTGACCCCTGACCCACGAACCAAAAACCGTTGCCCACTAATCGACCTGCCTTCTCGAAATTGACGAATCACTAAATCCGGCCCGGAGGTGGGGTCACAGCCCTAAAGCAGGAGGTGACCCTTCTCACCCCCCTCACCCCCATTCCCCATAGTAACCGCCCAGGCATGGTTTAGAGACAGACAGCCACATAATTTGCTTATTAGTCACACACACACACTGGGTGCTAATAACCCTCAGCTCCGCGCAGAACCGTAACTTTCTGACTGTAACGAACAAGAGCTGCTGCAGAGAAAATCGATATGTATATATACAGTACCAGAAAAATGACGATTTTCAAACTCCTGGCCGATTTCAGATACTGCATTTTAACCGATATTTTGGTACCGTTAGCATCGAGTAAACTAGATATGAAACGCCCTCCTGTGTAGTAAAATTCGATCCGAGAAAACGAATTAACTTGTTTTATTTTTTTATTTTTTTCAAAACGAACCAGTTGTACAAGAGTAAAAGATTCCAGGAAGCATGTATTTACTATAAAATATCAATAATCGCTGTAGATTTGCTCAACTTTTGTAGAAGCTATGAATTAGCTGTGGCTGATAAACAATATGATTTATTATGTACTATTCAAATTTGGAAGATGTGAATCCGTTTATTGGTGTAAATATGCCATGGATGTTAAGTCAGTAAATAGTCATAAATGCTATATGGTGCAATCCCGTATTTCATTCATTAATCTGATTTACTTTTCATGCGCAAATAATTTGTTTATGAGATTTCACATTTTCAAATATTGACGACAAAATATCAATAAAACAATATGTTTTTTGCATTACACTTTTTTCAAGCAATACTTTTTTTTTTTTTTTTTTTTTTTTTTTTGAGACGTGAAACCGTTGCCATCGACGTTTTTATATGGTAACAAGAAATGCTTTTCCAGTACCCAGTGGGAAACCTTCAATTTACCAATTATTATAGGCGCCGACCTTAGGAGAGCAAGTAGAATCTTGCCCCCTAATAATTTTACTAGGGGTGCAGTGGTCACCCAATATTTTCCGTCCTGTTTAATTAAATAATCGCTTTGGCCTCATAAAGTGGACCAAGCTCCATCTTATGAGGCCAAAGCGATTTATTTCCGGAAAATTAATAAATAACAAAATAAGTAAACTTTTCCCCCATACAAACATTGCTTGTTTGATAAAAAACTTGACTGTCAGCCCCGTATTTTGTTATTCATGTTCTCGTGATGTTTAAAACTATTATAAAAAATAAATAAATAAAAATACAGAAACATTTAATCTCCGGAGCCTTTATGTACCTATTTATTTTTTGCGCTTCTCGTTCTTTGTTTGAGTAACAGCGCGAATTTTTCATATTTTTGATAAATGTTTGGAAGTAAAATCTCTCGGAATATTTTTATAAAATCCTAGGCTGAATTCCATTTTTAAAATATTAATATTCAGCAAAAGAATATTTCTATTTACTTGTTCATTTGCTGATGAGCAATTACAATTGCGTTTCAAAATATACGTCGAATCTCGTAGTTTATCTTTTTTCTCTCCCCTTTTAATTTTTATTTTCCTCCTGACAAAGGAACAGGTGTGCTCTTCTCACGTATGATCTCTTCACGCCTGCCCTCTCAATAATTTAGTGAAGTCGGCGCCCCTGCCAATTATCGCTTTCGTTACTTGAAGCAAATTTAATGTTTGAAAGACTTTTTATTAGGTTTGTTAGTTGAAATAACATTCAATGTTTAACACAACACTTATGTGACCATTTTAACAGTTTCAGGGATCAAGATACCAAGAAGGACAATAAATGGAACTTACAGCGACTTGTTTTACTGGCTTCGTGGTAGTTGAATTACAACTGCTCGGAATCACAATTTGTCTTTGAACATTAGTTGACTTCAATGACTTATACACAATATCACTCTGACAGATAAGACTATTTCACTGTTTTTCATGTACAGATCATTAAGATAGCAAACGCCAAAATGCAATCAGTGTAAATAGTCATACCATCACAACACAACCCTTTGCACTCGATATGGCTTTTATTTACCCTTGACTCACGGTAAGTTGTTCCCAAAAAGGATACGGAAATCCGGGTAAGTGACGTGCCGTTCAGAAGGAAAATCTAATGGAGAAGTAATATAATTTACACAGGAGCAGAAACTCAAAAGAAAAGGTTAAATCGGAGATATACGTTACAAAACTTTTACAATTGATAGAGTATTAAGAATAAGAGAGAGCCTCAGGAACCTAATACCGATAAAAAAACATATATGACAAATGACAGTGTCAATAGACTTTCGTTTGGTGGTGGTGTTCCTTTTGGAATTTTCATCGCTAACGGACGGTCACTGGTGGAAATCTCATTTCTGATACTGTAGTGTAGTGATACTTGTGAATAATGTTTTATCGTAATATAACTTGTAATGTAATCGGTAAAATGATAATGATGTTAATTTTTTATTAACTTTTAATGTTTTGTAAATACACACGAGCCTTCATTTAATAATGTTTTGAATGCTAAAAATACGTAGGAACCTTTTTTAGAGTGCAGATATTTATTTCTTTATCTCTCGGGGTGCCAATAAGTCTCCGTAAAGAATCTGTTATCAGTTCGGATCATTTGAGGATCAGATAGATTAAGTGGGGTGTCTGGTTCCATGTAAAAAATGATTCTAACAGACAAAATTTTGTTGGAAGGGCATTTAGAATAGCTAAGTTTTTGACCCTGATTCGGACAGCAGCCAGCGCCCGCGGCTAGAAAAGTAAGAGGATCTGAGAGCAGGAGTTCCTACGTGGTTGTCGGGAGACGAGACCTAGGAAAGAGAGCGAGACAGTTCAATATTAACACAAGCAATTAGGGGACAATTCGAAGCATACGAGGAGAGAATAGATGAATCTTACGCTCGAGCGAAAATGGAGTGAGGCCAGAGATGTAGTTCTAGAAAAAGAGTTACATGGAAGTCACAATAAGAACATTAAGTTCTTTTAATTCTTCTCTGCCGTTCTAAACCATTCAAAACAGTCGGTGTGAATGAAACGAGTGAATCATGCAGAATTCATGTGACTTATACGATGCTTTTTCTAAGATTATGAGATGGTAAAAGAGGATATCTTTTAAGTTTTTTCTTTTTTGTTTTTTGTTTTTTTGTTTGTTTCGGGTCTTAACGACCACAGCATTTAAGGCCACAGATAATCTCCCGTCTCTGATTTGGGACCATTGATTCCTGAGGCAGGGCCATAGCTACCGGGAGGGCGGTTGCCTTCCCAGAATGGTCATTCCAAAGACGCAAATTCATGCTCTGGGAATGTATAAAATAGAAAATGTAACTAAAAAGTAAGTAACATCCTTCAGTATTTTTTTAAGGACTTTGGTTAGTCTCGTACATTATTCCATGCACTTAACCATTATATACAGAGCAGAGGTCTGCACGGGCCTTAATTCGGAAAGCCCGTCCCGGCACGACCCAAGCCCGCACGTCCAAGTCCCGGTCCGTTTAAAATTTTCTAATTAAAGCCCAACCCCGCCCGTATATTTCTCCTGTTTCCAAGGCCCGGGCCGGCCCGTAAAATTTCAACAATTACCAAAACACGAATTCGACACCTGGTGCACTCGGTCATTCGACTCCTGTAGAGTTTTCGTTTTCTTAATTGCTACACGTTTTCTATTAAAATAAACATTAATGCGGAATATTTATGTGACTCTGTAAAGTCACTAGACGTCGGAGGAGGAAGGGGAGTGGGGCTTTTTACTCAAAAATATTGCATGTAAACGACAATTTCCATGCCTTTCAAATTTTCTGGGTTTCCAAATTATCATTGCCTACCGCCGGACCCGGAATATCCTTAGGGATGTGGGAGGGGGGGGGGTTAATTCGAAAAGTACGAAAATTCAGAATTATGAGTCCCATCGTTCTACTTTACATTGTCTACAAGTACATATTCTCCGGAAGCGATTTTTTACGAGAAAATCTTTCGCTTTCTTAAACTTCATAATAAGTATGAAAGAGTATTTATCAGCAACACTGAACTCAGCATATGCTAAGGGAAAACAACGACAGACTGCCCAGCTAACCAGTGTCACAGAAGTTTTGAAAACGGCTGGTCTGGGATACCTAAGGGCTCATTTGCCGTCTGCTGACTCCCTGATAGAACAAATGGGGAAAATACGGCACAGATTTATACACAGAAGTAAGTTTCTCCCAGCCCATTTCTCCCGTGCCATGTAAGACAACTTAGAAGCTTTTCACACATCTAGAGAACAAAGTGCCGCCGACCAGAACAATAAAAAAGATCGTCTGCGAGCGGGTGGCTCGGTTTATAAATGCGGCAGTTAATAAATAGCCTGCCCTGAAGCATGAGAGCAGAGTGGAAGTTAGAGAGAGGGAGAGAAGGGACCACATTCACATTGAAAAACTAGGGGAGCTGACCCACTCCAATTATTTTGTTGGAGGGAGGATGTCGTAAAACTTCTATTTTTTCCATCAGCGGAAATCATTCAATCTTATCCTGCTGCTGTATGTTGTGAGATTTCCAAACGAGAAAGGCACCGTACAGCGATTGTTTTGCTCATAAAAAAAAAAAAAAAAAAAAAAAACCCTGCTGGGCTCGTGTCTGTTTTATATTAAATACTGAAGGCCCTGACCCGGCCCGTTTTCCCAACTTAGAAATTAGCAAAGGCCTGGGCCCGGGCCCGTGCAGACCTCTAATACAAACTATCATACACTGTGAGGTCTAAACATCTCATATCAATGAAGGGAATTTTCCAAAAACAGTGAATATAGACATAGAAAAGAATATGCTGTTACACCTAACCTTCATGACCTTTCAGAACATGTTGGGTTGAAGAGCTAATTAATCATCTGTGCTCTGTCGCAGAAAGTTCTCTGAGCGTTTACCCTTGAACGGAATTTTTCCAAGCCCTACCAATAAAATTTCATGTTGTTGCGTTCACTATCTGATACTCATTCGTTCTGCACTGGTTTGTTTTTCGTTCTGCATTTGTGTGGAGTGTTGTGTTGTCGGTGTTCACATAACGTTTACGCTTTACTTGGTATTTACAACCTGTTGTTCTTGGGTATTTACTTAGTTCTTACACTTTTTTTTATTAAATTATGTCAAAAATCTGAAATGCGATTTTTGAACGATCACAACACTTCCCTATAGTGGCGGTGTGTGAGAAAGTAAAAAACACGTATGCCGCCCCGGTGGCGCAGTGGTGTAAGGCGTTGGCCTCTGATCATTCGTCCGTAAGGGGTCCGGGTTCGAATCCCGGTGAGGCATGGATGTTGTGTTAGTCTTACGGCACTGGCTCTCTCCCTTCCCTGGAACCAGTGACCCTAAATTAGGGACGGGCGACTGCTTATAGCCCATTGAGTTGCTCACGGTGGTCGTTAAACCTCCATTCAAAAAAAAAAAAAAAAAAAAAAAAAAAAACACGTATTATTTAAGTGGAACGCGAAGGTGCGTAATTTCAAGTTTCGTTCTCTTGGACAAGAAACGCTTGCTACAGTCCTGCTGGGATGAAAGGAGGGCCAGCGGCGGGAACACCCATCCATGCCTTATCCGGGACTAGTGCCCAACTTAAGAGCTTAGCCAGGAACCAGTGCCTCTGACCACTCGCCCACAGGAATGTGCTATATTACTCATTGGCAACCATAGAGTAATTAAGGAATTTCTTTTGTCACAGCCGGTGGGGAGCTTCGTAGGAATGCAATTTGTAACCATAAAACACTTGCTATTCATCCTACATGCCACTTTGGCTTTTCTGTGTTTACTTCCCTCGTGGCTGTTACGAGTTTGTACTTAAACAAAAATTAAATTTAACGGGAACGTTTTTGCTGTACTGCTCTCCTGAATTCTGATCTCCTATAAATACAATATTTACTCAGTTATATAACATGTTTCATTTGTTTAAATCAGTGCACAGTATTTTTATTTCTTATTCAAATGAGCTTTGCTCCTGTTGAAGCTATGTTAACATCAGCTAAATAATTCATTAAATTTGGTGCCGACGTTTCAGATGGTCTTTTAAATGAATTGCAAATTACAGCAAATTTTCTGGCGGACATCAGCAGAAAAAAAATTCAAGGTCCAAAAGAGCTTCTTCAACAGCTTATATTATTTTATTGCAATTACAGCGATGTTTACCTAAACTAGACGATCGCTTTGCAAATATTTTTGACCAAAACTACCAGTTGCAAGTTGTGAAAGACCATTCAACAAGCAAAAAATGATTAAATCATGTTCAAGATCAACCGTGATCCAAGATCTTTTGTCATCTCTAGCAATATTAAGCATAGAAAGTGGAGAAGGGAAGTGGGATGTTGATTCGCTGATCAAGAATTCGATCAAGAATAAACAAAGAAAATCATTAACGAGAGTTTATCCAAAAAAATTTCTTTCAAAAGTAAGTATCAAAATCGATCGTCAGTTCCTTTCTTTTCATATTTTTTTGCAACAATGACTGTTGCATTTATCTATTTCTATTCCTGAAGAAGTATATATATCCTGATTTTCAGAGCAAATAAACACAATTTGCTTGCCATGGAATTTCAGTGAAGTCGAAATACTCCTAATTCATGAAAGACCAACGGACAACATAATCTTAGTTATTGTTACTCTGTCATTTGAATTACTTCAAAAACTTTTACGTGGTGAATCATGAACAACTAACGAATACTTGGGTAAGGGATTGATGTATCGATTTTTTGTCCATAACAACCATTATACTGTATAATCTACAAAACAAAACAAGAATTACTTATTATAAAATAATTGTTAAGGGCACTGCCTATTCAATTAGCTGATAAGCAGAATAAATGTGTAACTTATGATTGCGCAGGTGCAACATTTTTTATCTATATGAACCATGTTCAAAGATTTCATTTTTTCCCACGATAAACAACGCACCTCCTCTGTCTACAATTGCATTTTTTACAAACTTTGATCCCACAAAATCGCTTAACTCATTTGTTTGGGCGTTTAAAGAATTACCGTGAGCAACTCAATGGACAACAAGCAGTCGTCCGGTCTTAATTCAAGGGCCATTGGTTTCAGGAAATAGACAGAGCCAATGCCGTAAGACAAGCATACAATCCATGCTTCCCTCATTATTCGAACCCTGACCCATCTCGGACGAATGGATAGAAGCCAGGGCATCCGTACCACTCGGTCACCAGCTCGGCTCATCTAACTTGTCGTAGCTCGATTTATTACTCAAAAGAGTGATCTACACGACAGAAATTCACATACACAGCATTCGAAGAACTTGATATCAGTACCGAAGTTGATATTACAGATGTTACTGGCAGCCCCGGTAGTTCAATGGTCAGAGGTAAGGGTTTGGGGCTAGTCATAGGCTGGTTGTCCGAGCAGGGCCCGGATCCTGGATGAGGCAAAGGTGGGGTGCTTACCTTACGGTGGGTCTTTTCTCCCTCCCTCGGACCAGCGGCCCCAAACTAGGAACACAGCCCATAAAGATGCCTATAAGGCGGTTAATAAATCTCGAAACAAATGTCACTGTGGCAACGTTGCGTAGACTGCCGGCAAATATTGTCAAAGGAGGGCTGCTTCTATTTATTTATTTTTTTGTTTTTGTTTGGAGGTTTAACGACCACGATGAGCAACTATACATGGGTTATAAACAGTCGCTCGTCCTGTGAACCAGTGCCATTAAACAAACACAACATCCATGCCTCACCGAGATTCGAACCCGGACCCATCTCGGACGAACGGTCAGAAGCCAGCGCTTAGATCACTGCGTCACTGGAACAGCTGCTTGTATTTTAGAGCCCGAAACAGACTATCTTCATGTGTCGCACTCATGATCATGTTATTTTCAAACAAGTTAGCCACATTATCTCGCTAAACTACGTAATTTCTGTAATGATACAGTACATTCCGGTTAATTTGGGCATATCGGGGCTAGAACACTTTGGCCCAATTTAGAGGCTACCCCAATTATGCGAAGCTTTATCCCAAAGGGCTAATTTGGGATGTTCTTCAAGACTTGCCTCAAATAAACTCTTATCCCGATTAACTGATAGCCCAACTAACCAGAATGTACTGTATATGCAAAACTTCTATTTTGCATGGCTATACTGAAGCATCAAAACTGCCGCAAAATTAACAATCCCCTTCAGGTTTAAAGTTTTTGCAGTAAGGTAGGGTTTAGGTCCATGAAAAACCTTAAGATCTAAGAGAGCTTGAAGAGGAGAAATGTTTGGATTTTTTAGCGAATCGCGGAGGCAAAATAATAAGAGTTTATATTTTTACAGGACCTGCAGGGGATTAAAAAATTTAAAGACAGAAACGCTTGAAGTTTAGAACAGGCCTGCTAAGATCACAGACGTTAAAAAGGGAAGAGTTCAGATTCATAAAGAACTTGCAAAACAAGCGATATGAATAGGGAAAGAAGATCTTCGATTTACTCTAAACTGGCATGACTAAGAAACTTAAATACCAGAAGAGTTATGGTTTGTAAAGAATCTGCGCCGTTAAGATATCTGGAGATTAGACGAGTTTGGGTTTTTAAAGAACCTTCGAGGCTAAGGAAGAGGAAGGGTGAAAATTTTGAGTTCTGTATGTTGAAATATGTATTTTGAAGAAAGAAGAGTTCAAGTTAAAATCTAACCTGCAGATTTAAACAGGTAACGAGTTTAGGCTCATACAGAGCCTTCAGAGGGTTAAGAGGTTTGAAGAAAGAAGAGTTTAGGTTCATTATGAACTTGCAATGTGACAGGTTTTAAGAGAAGAGCTCAGATTTGTAAAAAACCAGAAAATTAAACGATCTGAAGAGGGAAAGACTTCAGGTCCACAGAGAACCACTACGATTAAAAGGCTTGCACACGGGAAGAGTTTCGATTCACAAAGAAACTAAACGTTTAACAGAATGAAGACAGGAAGAGTTCTGGTTCTTGAAAATCCTTCAGGCGAGACAATGGGAGTATAAAACAGAAAAAAACAAGTCATTTGAGCAAATTGAAGGCAATGTCATGGCAACGCAGAACACGTGGTAGTGCAGGTACATATAAAGAAAATGAAGGAAGGTGGTCAGTACTGCCCTCTTAATATTTAAACAGTAGTACATCGAAGGGATGATATTATCCAGCAGTTCTTGGGAAATTCTCCGCCACTTCTAGATGAAAGAGTTCTCCGGCTTCGTAAGAGTTATAGGAGGTGCCAACTGAGTAATGCGTACCATGCGTGCTCAGTGGGGTTGAAGTCCATACAGTCGTGGCCAAAAGTCCTGCACCAGTAGAACGAAAGTCAATTTTTGATGCTTGAAGTCAACTTATACAGCGTAATGGTAAAGTCAGAAATACATATTATACATCATTTTAAAGGAAATTTTATGCAGAATTCAAATATTTCTACAGAATGTTATTACCAGTAATAGAAGTGAATTTACAAGCAAAAGTGCAGCGTCCAGTCACAAAAAAGAAAAAAAAACCAGTGGAATTTGTGAAATTAGTGTACAATGCATTTAACGTAAAAATACTGTACAGTACATTATTGAAACTTGCAGGACACCTGAAATATCTCACCAACATGCAAAATACGCTTTAATATTTAGTTGTATAACCTCGGCTTCTTAGTAACAAAGTGCACCTTCTTGGCATGGAACTAACGAGCTTCTCTAGTTGTCCATTGGTGATAACACGGTGCCATACGGCCCTTACAGACTCAGTTAATACTGTTTTAGATGTGGATCCTTGTTGACGGATCTTTGCTTCAATCTCATCTAAGATTCTCAATGGGATTAAGATCCGGTGACTGTGCCAGCCATTGAAGTTTCCCTATAACTTTTCGATTAAACCACTCGTCAACGCGCCATGTCATCATTTGACCGATGACATGGCGCGTTATCGTCCTGAAAGATAAAATTCTGCAAACCCATGTCTTGTGCAGATGGTAGCAGTTTGGACTCGAAAATATCCAAATATTTCAATCCACTCAATGTGCCATCAACAATGTGCAGACGGCTTACGCAACTGACTGAAATACAGGACCATAACATCACCGAATCTGGGTGTTTGATTGTTAGCTGCGTGCAGTATGACTTATATCTTTCACCAGACCGACGACGTAAATAATTATTTCCATTATTAGCGAAAATAGTAACAGTTGTTTCATCACTGAAAACATTTTTCCATTCATCAACAGTTCAATTCTTGTGTGCCTTGGCCCAAGCAATTCTTTTGAGCCGTTGTTGTTCAGTAAAGAAAGGTTTTCGTGCAGTCAGTTCATTTTCACGTAGCATACGACGAATTGTACGTGCAGATTCAATAATGCCTACTATATTCTTCCACTCATTTCTTAAATCAGTGACAGTTTTAAACCTTAATTTTAAGGAACGACGAATCAACATGCGATCACCACGTTCAGTACACAGCCTTGGTCGACCTGTTCTTTTTCTGTTTCCCACACATCCAGTTTCTGCAACTCTTTTAATGCTGCGCAAGACAGTGGAATGATCACAGCTACATTTAACAGCAATTTTACGACTCCTGAATTCAAGTTCATGCAAAGTAATAATTTTTGCCCTGCATGAAAGGCATGACCAATTTTTGGGTCTTTGACATCCCGAAATTCAAATATCACCAGGAATTCTGCATATACTTCCGTCGACTGACTACAAGCAGCTGCTTTCTAAGTCGGTAGACGATTCTACATTTTTTTATATCTCACTAGCAAACGTCGGGGAAAGCTATAGTGGATTAGAAGGGCGCGAAAGCTTTTTCAGAACTGGATTTGTGTTTCCTCACTTTCACATTTTTGCTTGTAACTTCACTTCTATTACTGGTAATAACATTCTGTAAAAATATTTGAATTCAGCATAAAATTTCCTTCAAAATGATGTATTGGGTCGTTTCATAATTATTGGCCGATTCGAGCACAAGGAAACAAACAGCAGTAACAGACGAAGAAATACATTTTATTCCTAAAAATATCTGCCCTCGGCAGCAATACACTGTGCTCAACATATTTTCAGTGCAAAAATGCCCTTTGTGGCAGAAACTCGCATAACAGTGGTCCAAGAAATCGCTAATGGCATGAATCACAGCATCCTTGTTAGCGAACCGTTTGCCCCTCAAGAAGTAATCCAAATGGCGAAACATGTGAAAGTCTGAGGGGGTCAAGTCAGGTGAATGAGCAGGGTGAGAGAGGACTTCGTACTCCAAGGCGTTGATTATCCGCATGCTACC
The DNA here is from genome assembly GCA_039090855.1 of Macrothele yani. Classification (NCBI taxonomy): domain Eukaryota; kingdom Metazoa; phylum Arthropoda; class Arachnida; order Araneae; family Macrothelidae; genus Macrothele; species Macrothele yani. The sequence continues at coordinate 13,475,582 of CM077024.1, forward strand.
AATAGACACTTGCGGTCGTGCGCCATCCTGAAGCAGTATGGGACCCAAATGATTGACGAGCGATGGTTGTTTGTTGCATAATTTCTCGTGACATTCGTCCAGCTGACAGTAGTACACGTCCGTTGTGATTGTTTGACCTCGCGGCAAAAACTCATAATGAACCACGGTCTTGGCAGTCCATCAGACAGAGCTCAGAACCTTCTGTGGGTGCCAATCGGGTTTGGACATGTGTTTGGGTGGTACCCCTTTATCGAGCCACTGCGCTGTTCGCTTCCTGTTGTCCTAAAGAACACATTTTTCATCAACCGTAAGGACCCGATGCAGAAAGGAAGCGATATCCTCACGTTTTTGGAGGGCAATGCATGTTTCCAGACGCCGTATCTGCTGCTGTTCGGTGCATTCGTGTGGAACCCAGATATCCAGTTTTTTAACCTTGCCCACAGCTGCCAGGTGTCTGGAAACTGTCGCTGATGATACGACGAGTTCGGCACTGAGCTCACGTACTGTGGACGTTGCTTTCTTTTCCACTTTCCGCCTTAACTGTACCGTGTCACACACAACAGGATGACCAGCTCCTGGCTTATATAGTCGATGGCAACATCACCGGCACGGAACTTGAAACACAGTCCACGGACAGTTCTGTCACGCGTCGTGCCGACACCTCACACTCTGTTGACATTTGCGACCGTTTCGGACACATTCCGGTGAAGTTTGAATTCATGGGAAATCAATAATCTCACGTCGCGTTGCTCCATCACGTCCCGAACTGCTGAGATCTGTCTGAAATACCATTTTATACACATGGACTGAACCGATTCACTTTGCAGGGCGTTTGGTAGTTCCTCCTACGAGGCGTCGCTTGTAACCGGCTATGCAAATTCGCCTTGCCGGTATCGGCCAATAATTATGAAACGACCCAATATAATATGTATTCCTGACTTTACCATTACGCTGTATAAGTTAACTTCAAACATCAAAAATTGACTTTCGGTCAACTGGTGCAGGACTTTTGGCCACGATTGCATAACGAGAATTTCAGTCCATACGCTCAATGCCCTCTTCCTGAAGCGTGTCTCCCGCATTCGGGCTCGATGTAGGCGTGCATTATTATCCTTGAACAGGAACGTATCGCCAACTGCCGGGGCACAGCTACATATCTTAGAATCTCATCTGGATATCTGACAGTTTTCATGGGTTCATTTCGGATGACGTATAGCTCTCTATGACGACCAATGCTGATGCTCGCCCACACGAAGATTACACCACTGCAGGCATCTGCTTCTTGCATGAAGGCTGGATTATTTCGTGCTCCTCGTTCACGCCAGAGAAGGAAGCGGCAATTACAGGACTGTAACCTGAACCGCGACTCATCCGTAAAAAGATCGGATCTCCGCTGTTCGCGAACCCGACCACGATAGTTTTCAACCCACTCTGTGGGAGATGTCTGGTGACGTACAGAGAGGGGCAAGCACACCATTGGCAACCGGGCACACAGTCTTTTTAGGTGTGACTGATTGCGTGCGATCTGTGTGGATACGGGTAAACCTGTGGCCGCAGTAAACAGGCGTTGCAGTTCAGTTGCATCTCGTTCGCGGTCCCTACGAGCCAATAAACTCAAATAATAGTCACCTTGGTGCTGTTGCTGAGGTTGGCAACTACAACTGTGGTCTTCTTTGTATTGTTTCGGTCTCTTGGAAACGCCTGCACAGTCTACCAATGACGCTTTGAGACATTTCAACCGTTTCTTCCAAAATCTCTTGTGACTCGCCAGCTTCCAGCTTTGAGACATTTCAACCGCTTCTTCCAAAATCTCTTGTGAATGGCCAGCTTCCAGTTTTAAGACATTTCAACCGCTTCTTCCAAAATCTCTTGTGACTGGCCAGCTTCCAGCTTTGAGACATTTCAACCGCTTCTTCCAAAATCTCTTGTGAATGGCCAGCTTCCAGCTTTGAGACATTTCAACCGCTTCTTCCAAAATCTCTTGAGACTGGCCAGTTTCCTGCTTTGAGACATTTCAACCGCTTCTTCCAGAATCTCTTGTGACTGGCCAGCTTCCAGTTTTGAGACATTTCAACCGCTTTTTCCCAAATCTCTTGTGACTGGCCAGCTTCCAGCTTTGAGACATTTCAACCGCTTCTTCCCAAATCTCTTGTGACTGGCCAGCTTTCCGATTACTCTACGAGCTGACGATTTCTGTAAATCACATTGCTTATACACTGAAGTGCCAAAAGTCATGGGATAGCAGTATGCAATTTTTTAACTAGTCCTGCCTTCATATAAATACTTCGACGCAGGCCACGATTTTTATCAGTTGCGAGGTGTAACTTCGTGAGTCAGGTTGAACAACCGCCAGCAGGATTGTGGCAAGCCGACGTGAATTATCGGAGTTTGAACGAGGCATGGTAGTGGGAGCCAGACTGATGGGACATTCAATTTCCGAAGTTGTGCAAAATTTCATCATTCCTGGGCGCACGGTGTCACGTCTGTACCGAGAATACCTCATGGAAGGCATTACCACCCACTGCGGACAGCGCAGTGGCCGACCACGGGTACTGAATGACCGTGACCAGCGGCGTCTGACCAGAATTGTCCATGCTAACAGAAAGCGCCACTGGCTCAAATAACATCCACATCCAATGGAGTAGGTACCAGAGACATATCCATCAGGACAGTGCAGCGTAATTTAGCGTCCATGGGGTACGAGAGCAGAAGATCCACCACAGTGCTTTTGTTAACACCACGACATCGGACACAGCACCTCACCTGGGATCGTGAACACGGTAATTGGACCCTGGAAGACTGGCAACATGTGGCGTGTTCCGATGAATCCCGCTACCAGTTGTTACTAGCTGATGGTAGGGTTCGGATGCGGCGCAGACTCCATATGGCCGTGGACCCAAGCTATCAACAAGGCACTGTGCAAGCTCGTGGTGGATCCATATATGCGTGGGGTGTCTTTACGTGGCACGGTTTGGGTCCTCGTAAACATGGCATTAACCAGCAATTCGTTTCATAGCTCTGCTGAGCGACCATTTGCAGCCCTTCATGGACTTGATGTAATCCAACAACGATGAGATTTTCCAGGCGAACAATGCACCATGTCATCGGGCCCATGTTTTCCAAAATTGGTTCGAGGTGCATTCCGGACAGTTAGACGGATGGTATGGCCTCCACGTTTGCCCGATATGAACCCAATAGAGCACTTATGGGACGTGGTGGAAAAGTCCATTCGCACCCAAGATCCTGCATCTACAAATACCAGGTAACTGTGGGCGGCTGTCCTGACGGCATGGTTCAACATCTCTTCAGAAGTTTTCCGGCCACTTTTGGAATCGATACATGTGTGGGGGTGTCTTTATACACATATTATCACGCGTGAGTTAAACTTTTTTCTCCCAATTAAGTCCTTTTTTCATTTTTTATTCTTGAGACTGCTGAAAATGATCTTTCAGCAGAACAATTCGTGACTGATAAGGTTAAAAATATTCTCAAAGCTATTTCTAAGTTTGGAAATGTACTTTGAAGTTTGTTATCAATGATGAAAGTGTATATATCCCGTGGGGTGCTCGAGTCTTCGGCATTCATAGATGACTGGAAATGTGGACATTCGTTCCTGAGAAAGTTTTCTATGTCTCATTGGTATCTATGAACAAATATATTTGATCTAGCCTCTAGGTCAGGAGCACTGGTTTCTTTCAAATCCCTGAAAAATTCAAACCTTTCCAGAACAGCTTCGTATGATTTCCTCCTGTTTGCTGAATTACTGATTAAAGAATCCATAATCTTAAAAAACGTGTTTACTCTTGCTCAGTTAATGCTCTCCGTCCATGCAATGGAGTGACGACTACGAATAACATAAGTTTTAAAAATTAATAAATTTTGTAAAATTATTTAAGTAAAAGTTTTTATGGTTGGTGGTGCTAAAATATTCATAAAAAAAAAAAATAAACTCTTCCTGCTTGGCGCCCCTCTAAATCTGGCGCCTTCGGTCCGCTGTTTAAATTTGCCCTGGCCAAACTGAAACACCCCTGCAACTTCCTACTGAATGAGAACGAGTCTATGAGCGCGATACTTATAATCGAGTTGCTTTGCTCTTCGGTAAAATACGTAAACGCCTCAGTGCTGCTCATTTGCATGTTCTGAAGCCCCCCTCCCTCGTGTTGTTGAGATGTCTCTCTTAGAGAATTTTCATCACAGACTTGCAGCTCGTCCATTTTATTGTCGTTTCGTGCTGACTTCGCAGCATGCCCCTAATATTTTTTTTGAGCAGTTTATCTAAAACCACACATAACTCTACATTTTAAGTAATGCGTGCTACAATGGCTAACAGTTTTTCTGAATTTATATTTTAAAATAAAAAAACAAGCTGATATTCTGTGCAAAAGCTAAATAAATTAGAATTTAAATATGGTTTGGTTGCTTTCACTCACATACAATATTATGTCGCTTTGACTTTTCGTCAGTAAAAATGACGCTTACGATAAACAACAGGGCTACTAGGACTATCATGTTGTACTCTGGAAAAAAAAAAAAAGAAAGAAAGGGAAGAAAAGAAGAAAGAAAACGAAAAAATGCGCAACAGCCGCTTGCTTATTTGTCGATAGAAAAACGTCAAGGACCTTCGATTTCAGCTGATCTCGGGGTAACGATTTGCGAACAAAGAAGACTCACTACTGAAGAACGGGATTTGCGGGGATTTGTGTCCGCCAGAGAGGAAACCCGTGAAAGTTGCAGCCGGGAACAAGGGTGGACTGCCAACGTCAATCCGATTACAACCGCACGACCAGGACAAAGGCAAAACGATGAAGCTCGTTACACGGACTTAGCGGTAACCCACGGTGAAGAACCTCAAGTGCGCGGCAGGGATATGCCCAGGGCTCTGTTCCCTAACCAGCTCACTGTTTTCAAAAAAAGAACTGGATGCTAATAAAAAAAATAACCGCACTTTTTCTAATATAAAGAGAATAATGTTAGCTGCGAAATTTTTGCATGATAAATATACCCTATAAAATGTCAAGGGTGATATTGTAGTTGCTTTTAAGCGTTTCCGTAATTCACAAGTTTTATCTTTCAACTTAAAGTTTGGGATTTCTGATTGGGGCGTTTCGCGAGGGTTACGTAAATTCATTCCTGATGAACTGAGATTTTTATAATCTTTCCTTTCACTTAAAAGGGTGCAATGTATTAATAATAGCACAATGTAGTTCATTTAGCATAAATAAAGTTTCCATATAAGTGTTTTTGGAAAAATATTTTTCGTCGCCCCAAAGGGCCGAGCACCCTTAGGCGTTGACTTTGGATTGTCGAAACTGGGGCTGGGTTCGAGACCCGGATGAAGCATGGGTGGTGTGTTTGTCTTACGGCGTAGTTCTTTTTGTTTGCTAGGATCAGTGGCCCAAAAAGGGGTGGGCAGCTACTTAGAGCCCTTAGAGTTGGCTGTGAGCTATTGAAATAAAATAAAAAACTATTTTTCTTTGTCTACGGATGATGTTCACCTATAAAAAGGTAGTTTATGTACATACAAGAATTGCTAATCAAATGGTTCAAGTCACGTGACGTCCCCAAAACTCTGTTTTTTATGTATTTTTTCTCATTCATTCTACGAAACACAATGTAAGAATCAGTAACCAATTGACCTCTCCCCCCCCCCCCGGTGGAGCAGTGGTCTAAGCACTGGCTTCTGATCATTTGTCAGATGTGGGTCCTGGTTGGAATTGAATCCCGGGAGAGATATATGTATACAACACAGGGTGTTTCAAAAAGAATGACCCGATTTCAAAGTAGTATATTTAATAAGCCAAATGTGGGATAGTTACAAAACAGAAAGCCAAGTATGAAGGAAGTCCTAAAGTTTCACTCACCACAATTCAAATGCTCAATGTACCCTCCATCTACTGCACGAACAACATCAAGCCGATAGCTGAATTCATCCCAAACGCGTCGGAGAGTGTCTTCAGTCACAGAATTTACCGCGACCGTGATTCTCGTTCGGAGCTCATCCAAGCCAGCGGGTAAAGGGGGAACATAAACAGTCTTTTACGTATCCCCATAAAAAAAAAGTCACATATTGTGATGTGTGGAGATCTCGGAGGCCAAGCGTGTAGTGCCAAGTCATGGGGTCCTCTGCGTCCAATCTAACGCTGAGGCAATGTGTCGTTTAGAAACCAACGAACTTGGAAGTTCCAACGTGGCGGTGCGCCGTCCTGCTGCAAAATGTAATCTTCAGAGTCGTCCTGAAGCAGTGGAAGTAGCCAGTCCTTCAGCATTGCAAGATAGGAGTTGCCCGTAAACGTGTTGTCCGCAAAAAAGAAAGGGCCATAAACCTTTCTAACAGAAATCGCGCAAAAAGCATTCAGTTTTGGTGAATCGCGTTCATGTTGGAGAGTTTCATGTGGAATCTCCAGTCCCCATATGCGAACATTATAGCGCGAAACTTTCCCGCTTACATGAAAGGTTGCTTCATCGCTAAAAATCAACCTTTGTACGACGGTGTCGTCCTCCATGTCCTCTAACAGAGTTGCACAAAAATCTTTTCGTTCTGTCCTGCCACCTCCACGAAGAGCTTGCACCAGTAGCAATCTGTACGGCTTCAGCATCAAACGTCATCGCAAAACACGCTAAACAGTCACATGAGGGATGGCAAGTTTGCGGCTAGCACGACGAGTACACTTCTGTGGGCTTCGCTGAAACACCTCGTGAATCCGTTGCACATTCGTCGCTGAGGTGGTTGGTCGTCCAGAACTCTTTTCCTTACATAAACACCCTGTTTCTTCAAATTGTCGATACCAACGACGAATGTTTTTGGAGCACTGCCGTAACTCCGTTTAAACGCACGCTGCACCGTAATCACGGACTTGGTCTTGCTAAATTCAAGCACACAAAACGACTTCTGTTGCCTCGACGCCATCTTCTCACTCACTAAGCATAGCGGCTGTTTGGACGCTCGTGCTGCCATCTAGCGGTAGTCATAACAAACTCTGGGCCACGCCCGTAGACATGATTTGAGTCGCATTCATCGGTGGTTTGTGGTTGCCGAGATATCCACTTTTAAAATCGGGACATTCTTTATGAAAAAAAAAACAACTTAGAAGAGCGCTACCTTTCTATTGCAAGCCACCACACCTTTGCGGTAAAAGGAGTCTTCTGCAAATGAGGTATATATACAGGCAGACATCTCCGTAAGCTCAAGTAGTAGCATTCGCAGTTCAGACGGCAGCTTATCAGGATTTAAGCGATATCGAGCGTGGTATGATAGTTAACGCCCAGAAGATAGGTCACTCCATCTCGGAAATTACCACGAAATTTGGATGTACGCGGTCAACAATTTTAAGGGTGTACCTGGACTACACAAACTCAGGGGGAAATTCCAGCGTGCGAGACCGTGTGGCCGTAGAAAAGCTCTGGACGATCGTGGACAGCGGCGCCTGGCACGCATTGTAACATCCGTCCGGCGTGCAACATTGCAGCAAATCACAGCGCAAAGAGCTGCAAGACTAACCGCTATTCCGGACGTCCTCAAGAAAGCCGCCAAATTATCGCCTGGCCTTTGGATCCCAAAATTCTTCGGAAGTCTTAAACACCACAAGCCCTGCAATCTATTGAGACCGATCGTGTCCACGAGATCCGCACCAACGTACCATCTAGAGAAAGCATTATCCAAATTTCTGACTAATTATTTACCCGAATTGGACTTTAAAATAACTTCTAAACTCTAGATTTTATCGCGAAAACCAAGCAGTTTATTGTTCAACAATGCGACATTATCGGCAGTTTCAAGGTGGTTTCTCTTTACCCATTGGCTCCCGTGCCGGAAGCCATCGGAACGTTGAAAGAGGATATATCTAATTCATCCCTTTATTCGCAGGAGTATTGTCTCAACATCTTCAAGTTAATGGTCTCAAATTCCAGCTACTTCAGTTTCCAAGGACAAATATATATACAGATAAATGATGCTATTATGGAGTCCTCCCTTTCAGCCGTCCTCGCGGAAGCAATACTTCGCCCAACTGAGCAATATACACTCATCGTCAATAAAACAGCTGCACCCAGAAGGAAGTGTCGGATTGCAATGCTATTCGGGAAAAAGGTAAAGGTTACTAGGAACAATAAATGATTAAACATTGAAACTGATATGGGCAATATTTATTGAGCTACACGCCAATAACTAGCGCCTCTCAGTATGGCTTCAGGCTGCAATGTTTGCTCACACAGCATGCCAGACGTCTCGGCATGGAGTTGTACAGGTTCCCAATGGTATCCTGCGATAAGCCATCCCATGCAGCTTGAATCTTCTCACGCATTCCTGAAGATTGTGTGGTAGGGGTGGAGTGTGGTTAGCGCGTCCAATAGCACCCCACACATTTTCAATCGGCGATAGGTATGGCGATGCGGCTGGCCATGGCAGTGTCAGTGCCTTTATGGCAAACTCTCGAGACAGCAGCAGTATGCTGACGAGCGTTGTTCTGTTGGAAAATCGCACCGGAGTGAGCGTTCAGAAAAAGGTAGGGCCACTGGTTGTAGGATCTCATGAACGTAGCGTTGAGCTGTCAAAGTGCCTGTAATGAACACCAACGGTGATCAGGCATCGTAGGCAATTGCACCCCACACCATGACACCAGCCCTTCTGGACATGTGACCCTCGACAACAAACCGTTGATATTGGCGCTGACCACGGTGTTTCCACACACGGATTCATTGGTCGTATCCTCCAAGACAAAAGCGGGATCCTCCAAGACAAAAGCGGGACTCGTCACTGAAGATCATCCGCTGCCATTCTGAATGGTTCCATGACTGTTTGGTACTACACCATTGCAGTCTTTGGAGACGATGCAATGGTGTTAAGAGCAGTCGTCGTAACGGTCTGCGTGCGTGTAGTCCTATGTCGTGCAGCCGTCTGCCAATGGAACTGACACTAATCGGACGATGCATAGAGGGCACACTGCTAGCTGAATATCCGCAATCGTGACTGTTTGGTCACTCCCTGCATGTCGGACAACCCGTTGTTCCTCTCTCTCCGTGGTTCGTCTAGGTTTCCCAAGCCCTTCCTGTTACTGCTGCCTGCGTTGTTCTATCAACTGCCGCCAACAGCGTGCTATGATGATATCCGCACGACCGGTGTGGCCATCAACACGGCGCTAAGACCATCCCGCTTCCCGGAGCCCGACGACGCGGCCTCTCTCGAACTCTTCCAACTGCTCGAATTGCTTCCGAACTTTCTCCGAGGCATACTTCACTTGCAAAGGATGCAACCAACACAACAGGACGAGTCAGAATGGCAGGCGTGCGCAATGGGACGACCTTATATAGCCGGTCCGGCACAGCGCTACGACCCCTCCTTGCTTGCGCCACATGTGTGGCCCAGCGTGATGCTTGAATCCTTTCATGTCTCATGATGTCAAACCTACCCACCCAGTTTCATTCCTTTCGGTTGCTTCCTTCTGATTGCAACTATTTTTTTGACGATGAGCATTTGTTCTCCAACATCACTCCAAGGCCTACTACCTGGCTACGATATGCGGACGACATATTTTTCACGTGGCCTCACGGAAAAGGGACTCTTCCGCTTTTTCTCGATAAAGTCAATTATATACACCATACGATCAATTTCAGTATGGAGCTTGAATGCAATGGTGCCTTACCTTACCTGGACGTCCTGGTGAACAAATCGCCTGACCACCGTCTTCGCACAGAAGTCTACAGGGTGTTTCAAAACTAATGGAACAAACTTTAAGGGGTGATAGAACGCACCGAGACAAGCACTTTTCTTCATAGAATATCTGGTCTCAAGTTACGCGGTTAGGCGCTGGAGGGCGCTTTCCGTTTCCCTAAACATGCCGTCCTTCGCAACGCAAAGACAGGAATGGCACAACAAATCAAAACAAAGCTTTATTGCAGACAAAATAAAAAACAAAACGTGACATCAGAAAAGTACATCAAGTTTGCAAACATTAATAATTAAATGCGGAAATTAATTACAATTACAAAAGTTGCTCAGAAGGGCGACCGCCACTCCTGATACACGCTTCGCATGGTCGACGTAAAGATGCCCGTATGTTCTGGAAAACACCAGGCATTTCCCGGACAGCTGCAGCAGCGACTGAAAGTCTGGCGACTAGTTCCTCATTGGAATCAATGGGAGTGTCGTACATTACAGACTTAAGATGTCCCCATAAAAAGAAATCCAGAAGGGACAGATCTGGTGACCGTGGGGGCCAAGCGATGGGTCCACCTTGGCCAATCCATTGGCCTGGAAATGTGGTGTTCATGTAATCACGCACCTGAGTGCTGAAATGAGCTGGCGCTCCATCATGCTGGAACCACATGCTACGGCGGACTGCCGCTGGTAAATGCTGGATCAATTCAGGCAAGACTTGAAGGAAAATATGGTACGTCCTCCCATCTAGACGTTCCGGTAAAAGATATGGGCCAATCAAATAGTTGTGAACTATACCCGCCCAAACATTTACTGAGAAACGTAGCTGGTAGGAATGTTGCCGTGTTGCGTGCGGATTATCGCTGGCTCATACATGCACATTGTGAGAATTCAATCCCTTTTCACAGGTGAACGTTGCTTCATGCGTGAATAGCACGTGTGCCGGAAACTCCAGATCCGCTGCATTCTTCTGCAGGAACCAGCGTGGAATTCAACTCGTGCAGGAAAATCTGCAGGTGTCAAAGCGTGAACTCTCTGCACCCGGTATGGATGTAATCGTTCATCATGTAAAACATTCCAAACCGTGGTATGGGGTACACCTGTCCTACGGCCTACAGCTCTCGTGCTGGTGTCAGGATGATCTACCTGACGTAGAATCTCTTCTGCCGTGTCTGGCGTTCTCACACTTCTTCTACGACCTGTATCGTGAATGGCGGCAATGAATGAAGGATCCCCTTTCGGACAGTTGACGGTGCAAACGATAAAACATTCTATGATTGGACACACACCTGTTGGGAAAGCGCTGTCGGTAAAGCCTTTCGGCTTCCCTTCCATTACCGTTGGCGTGACCGTAGACGAAATGCATGTCCGCCTTCTCCTCATTCGTATACTGATCCATTCCAAGTCGCTAGTGACGGTGCATGAAAATATAAAAACAATATAATAAGTATAAGTAATCGGGAGGCTTAGAAGCCAATTCACCAACTGCTGTATGGCTTGAAGGATGAAATTTTTCTAGGAGTAGGCAAGAGCGCCTTGAACGACAGTTTCATAGGGTCTTAGGAATATGTCACAGGTGGGAAATTTCCCTTCGCTGTGGCTAAGTAAAAAGTACCTTCAAGTAGTAACTGTTAGAATTTAGAAAACATGGCTGGGAGCGGAGAAGGTGAGGGGAAATTAAACGAGGTAGCCGTAGAAGATGTGGGTCCGACCGGAGAGGGGCTGGAAGCTTAATTGGAGTTGGTAGTTCCTTAGATTTGGTAATTCCTAATGGGTTGGAAGATCCTGGGGAGTTTTTGGCAATTCCTTAGCTGCGGGTGGTGTAATAGATAGGGAAATAATAGCGAAGACTAAAAAATCGTAAATAAATGCTTGGGGATTGAAGATCAGCATCATGCCAAATCGTAAATTATCATTGGTTCGTGGGCAGGAGGCAGAATGCCGACTCCGGAAACAAGACAGAGCTAAACGTATTTTTGCTCGGTACTGGTTTCCGTGATCGCTGGGATTTTAAGACAAACAAAAAATGCAGATAGGAGGTTGGGGTAAGGAGAATTACAAGCTGGGCTTGCCGTATATGGTAGGTATTGCATATTTAAGGGTACATAGCTCTCTTGTACTTTTAAGGGCCAAACAGGGTCATAAGTGCAATTTGTTGCTAGGAATAGACCCGGGATAGTTTTTCAGTAAAAACACATGGAATAGCCAATAGAATAGGTTGGGGTGCAGTTTCAGGGGTGTAGTAACACATAGCAGTACAGTAGTATTAAAGTAATAACACTGTTCGGGATTGGGTTTACGAATTTGAGCAATTCGCGCATTATCATTGGTTCGCGGCAAATATCCGACAGCGAACCAGGAATGAACAACTGCAAAAAAGAGAGTAACACAATTTCGGTTGGCAATAAGAAATAGCCTAAAGTATTGCTAAATACGGGAACATCCAATGTATAGCAGCAGCAACACAATTTCGGTTGTTAATAAGGAGGAAGAGGCAATCGCAGGTATAGACAAATTAAGGGGGTCGTTGATTGTTTTTTACTGTTCTAATTTTCTTGGTGCATGCAAATTGAGAAAACCAATGCTTTTATACGCGCGCCTGAAAGCTCCCTCTGTCTTTGCGTTGCAAAAGACGGCGTGTGTGGGGAAACGAAAAGCGCCCTCCAGCGCCTAACCGCGTAACTTGCGGTCATGCATTCTTTGACGAAAAGTGTTTGTTTCATTTGTTCCATTAGTTTTGAAACACCCTGTATTATAAATTCACCTCAGTTCCCAACCTGATGCTCCGCACTTCATTCTTCCCTGAATCTTGGAAGACAACTTTCTTCCGTTCTCGAATTAGAAGAGCCTTCGCCGTCTCCTCCGATGTTCACTCGAGACGATGCGAACTCAACTAGGACAAACCGCCAACGGTAACCGATAACTCGGGTACGGTTGGCAAATTTTGAGCGAAGCTATTGCAAAATCTAAGCGCCGCCCCGGTGGCGCAGTGGTCTAAGGCGCTGGCCTCTGATCATTCGTCCGTAAGGGGTCCGGGTTCGAATCCCGGTCAGGCATGGATGTTGTGTTTGTCTTACGGCACTGGTTCTCTCCCTTCCCTGGAACCAGTGACCCTAAATTAGGGACGGGCGACTGCTTATAGCCCATGGAGTTGCTCACGGTGGTCGTTAAACCTCCAACCAAAAAAAAAAAAAAAAATCTAAGCTCATTAAGGCGTCTATTATAACAAATTCTGAAAAAACTACATGTAAAATTTATGACTTCCAGAACAAAAGCACGAAACATTCTAATAAAGAAATGCCTAAAATTTATCACGAACTACTTTCCTTCACGCCTTTACGTTGGTTGTGATCAGGTTGCTGCTTGTAAACAAGGTGGAAAGATACACTCAAATGGGGAACCACGTTTTTCATTTTGTATCGCGAAAGACAGACCCACATACACAAACTTTTTTTTTTTTTTTTTTTTTTTTGATTGGAGGTTTAACGACCACCGTGAGCAACTGAATGGGCTATAAGCAGTCGCCCGTCCCTAATTTAGGGTCACTGGTTCCAGGGAAGGGAGAGAACCAGTGCCGTAAGACAAACACAACATCCATGCCTCACGGGATTCGAACCCGGACCCCTTTCGGACGAATGATCAGAGGCCATCGCTCAGACCACTGCGCCACCGGGGCGACACACAAACTTCCTTTTATTATTATAGATTAAGCAAGTGCTGAGCTAACAGATGGAGTCTTTCTAATTCTTCATTTTTCAATTCAAACGATTTTTTTTTAATTGATGTTAGTGAGCCGACTTTCGTGAAACGGTCGAAGTTTTAATTGAAATTCCTGAATGACACGGAATTCCGGAAATCAGAAGGCGTCAAAACCTGACCATGGACGATGTCCAATGGCATGCCAAAAATCACTGTGTTCGGAAGCGTCATGTCGTAGCTATGCCCGAACAACTAATTGTCCGAAGTCTCGTATAGAGAGTGGATTTTTTCAATTATTATTAAAATTGGTCAGTTTTTTAATGGCCATTCTTTTTATACGACACGACCAATCACTATGATGCCAACCCCAAGTCACTCACCATGTCTTTCCCTTTCTCTGTGGCAAGTGTCACCGCGATCGGCTGAAGATCTTTGTAGGAGATAGGTAAACAAAAGACCCCTTCTCAAAACCCGGAAACCCCCTAAAAATGTAAGTTTTTGGACTATTATTATTTAGTGACACGGATTTCGGGAATCGGAAGGCGTCAAAACCTGACCATGGACGATGTCCAATCGCATGCAAAAAAATCACGGCGATCGGATGTGTCATCTCGTACCTATGCCCGAACAACTAATTGTCTCGAGTCTCGTAAAAGAGCTCCGCTCGACCTTCGGTCTCGCTTCGCTCAAAAACATAACTGATTTGACCGCTGAGGCAGGATACACCTTGAACAAGATACAAAATTTTATCGAAAAATCCAGATCCAGCCATGTTAATCCTTCTGTGCCGCAACTGGGCTTCTTGGGATCTATTCCTTACATACCAAATGTTTCATATCAACTCAAGAACGAGCTCAGAAGGATTAACTTCGCTGTTGGCATAAAGTCTCTGGCATCTTTATATACACTGCTTAAGAGAAATATTGACAAGACCCCACTTCTCAGCGAGGCAGGTGTTTATGCCATCCCATTACAATATCCGAACGGCTCCAAGAGATCGGAATGACCAAGCGTTCATTTAGAATTAGACTCAACAAACATAAAAGAGACACAAGAGACGGAAAGGTAACAACTGCCTTGTCCACAGAAGTCAAGTTCAAGTCCGCTACTCCTTTGTGTGATGATATCAATAAATTAGCACCCTACTCAGCTCCTAAATCCACTGCCATTCGCGAAACATTAGAGATCATAACCAACAGTGAGGCTTGCAATGACAGCGTCTCTTGAGAATTGCCACGAGTTTGGAAGCAGTTCGTGAAATAATGCTGCGTTTTCTGCCGCGATACCGCGTGCCCAACTAACATGACGTCTCGTTTCGGTGAATGAATAATTGCATTCGCATCTATTCATTTATTGTCAAGTCACCACGTTCAAATCGTTGAAGTGTTCTATTATCCAGTTTGCTGTTTGCCTTCCTTGAGAAAGCCATCTGGTTGATGTGCGAAAGCTGGGAGACTTTTTTTTTTCTTTTTACGCCAAGAAATTCGGATCACTAGTGTAGTTATACTACTGTATTTTGAGTATAGTTAGTGTACGGTTCCTGTTTATTACACTCACGGACAATGAAATTTGCGCACCTAAAAGAAAACATGCTACAACCACGAAACTTTGCAAATAGCTAGAGTGCGTGTTGGTATGCAAATGATCCACATTTGGTGCGATTGCGCATGACCGCACACCCTGTGCGGTGCAACACGAACAGGCAGCCATATAAATCGGCGTGTAGTCGATGCCCCATGAAAGCGAAAAGCACCGGCCGACGCAAGCAAGAGTACAGGTTGAAAAGAATACCGGGTAAACGCCAGAGACTTCGATTTACGCAACTTACGGACTTTGAGAGAGGCCTGATCATCTGGCTGAAAACCGCAGGGTGGTCGGCGTGCCGTATAGCCCGCCACGTGGATCGTTCTGACCATATCGTCCGACTGTGTTGGGAGCAGTGGACACGTGACGGCACTGCTACACGGCGGAGCGGCTCCGAACGGACCAGGAGGACCACTGACAGAGAGGATGGACGGATCGTGCGCCAGGCACGAACGGATCCCACGGGGAGCCGGTCCACTGTACAGGCAGATGTAGCGGATCCTAGGTGCCCTCGAACCATTTCCCGACACCTCGCGGATGCGAATCTGCGATCCCACCCCCTATGTGTGATGCAATTAACACCGTAACATCGCCGGCTCCGTGGCAGTGGTGCCAGGCCAGAGCGACGTGGAACGCCACAGACTGGCGGCGTTCCACGTGTGGTGATTAGCGATAAGTGCCGCTTCGTTTTAGGGACAGATGATGATCGTGTCCCGGTGTGGAGGTCCCCGGGTCAACGGCACAATCCCAACCTTGCTATATATACAATCCCAACCTTGCTATATGTAGAATCCCGACCTTGCTATATATACAATCCCAACCTTGCTATATGTAGAATCCCGACCTTGCTATATATACAATCCCAACCTTGCTATATGTACAATCCCGACCTTGCTATATATACAATCCCAACCTTGCTATATGTACAATCCCGACCTTGCTATATATACAATCCCAACCTCGCTATATGGCCAACACCTCCCCCACAGTAAGCATTATTGTCTGGGGAGCTATATAGCCTACGATAGCTGATCAGCTCTAGTAGTGGTACGTGGATCATTGACGGGCCAGCGGTATGTGGATGAGATCCTATTGCCTCATGTGCTGCCATTCCTGGCTGAGATTCCAGGTACGCTATACCAGCAGGATAATGCCCGCCCGCACACGGCTCGGGTTTCTCAGGACTACCTACGTCATGTCCAGACACTTCCATGACCTTCCCGCTCCCCGGACATGTCCCTTATCGAGCACGTCTACGACCAGTTGAAATGCCAGCTGCCGCAGTGCCGCACTATCCGGGATTTGGAGCACACCGTCCAACACGTGTGGGCCAGTCTGCCGCAGGACAACATCGGGCGTCTGTTCGCCTCCATGCCGGACCGTTTTGCAGCATGTATCGCCGCACGAGACGGTGCAACGCGCTATTGAAGATGACCTGACTGAGTGAAACAGATCCCTCTGTAATTGTCATGCAGCTCTGTTTTTACCATCATGTTATCATTCGTCTGTATCATTGCGTCCATAACATTTCAGTTCAATCCGATGCTTCCTTCTTGGTGCGCTAATATCATTGTCCGTGAGTCTAATTAAAGAGGCCTACTACTGAAATTTCCGTTCTATTCTTGAAAAGAATGATTTATAAAATCTCCATAACCCCTCATGCACATAAATCAGTATAACTCGTGTTTCAGATCATACTTTCAGATCCAGTGTTTCAGACTTCTGGCGGACGGGTACATGGGAAGTAATTGGAAATATGGTCTCTTTATTCCGGTAATAATATTTGTATATGCCTTTCATGTAACTATGAGGAATCAATTCTTTAGGGTATTTGCTTTCCATTCATTTTTATGATCTTCTATTACACGAAAATCATATTTTACTTTAACACAGTTATGGTACACAATAAAACATTTTCTGAAATTCAGGGGCCATTTTCTGACATTCCTTTCGTTAATAAACGAAGCATATTTCTGAAATATAACCTTTTCTGGGAAATGATGGGGTAACCTGAATTTCACGGATTTTTTTTTTGTACGCCAGGAAAATTCTGAATTTTCAGAAACCTTTCCGCAGTTCTTTTCGTACACTAACAAAAAACTCTTCCCACTTTCCTATCTTCTGATTCAAGGCTTCTTGAATTGGAAGAGGAACTACAAAGGATCAAGTGGGACATCATCGGGCTAAGTGAAGTAAGGCGAAAAGGAGATCTCATTGAACTGAACAGTGGACATCTCTTCTACTATCGTGGGACAGATACTGGCAGAACTAGTGGTTTTGGATTTATAATAAACAAGAAACTGAAGGATAAAGTTGTAGAAGTTGAAAGTTCCTCTGACAGAGCTGCACGACTCCTTATCCAACTCTCGAGAAGATACAAGGCTCAGATTATTCAAACTTATGCACCCACCACAAGTCATCCTGAAGAAGAAATTGAAGAACTTTATGAGGAAATTCGTCATCTAAATAATAAAGGTAAGCAGCACTTAAAGATAATTATGGGAGATTTCAATGCAAAAATAGGGCAACGGCAACAGAATGAAACTTCAGTAGGTAAATTCGGTCACGGCAACAGAAACCAGCGTGGAAATACTCTCGTAGAGTTTGCAGAGGCAGAAGGGTTTTTCATCTTAAACTCCTTTTTCAAGAAAAAGCCACTCAGGAAATGGACATGGAGACATCCAAATGGGACGACAAGTGAAATTGATTTTATTATGTGTAATAAAAAATTCGTCATAGATGACTGCAGTGTGCTAAACAAGTTCAACACAGGTAGTAACCATAGATTGGTGAGATGTAAGATGCACCTCAACACTAAACTTGAACGTGGCAAGCTCATAAGACAAACAAAATATATTGACATAACCAACCTTAAAAAACACCATAATACCTTCAAGTTGGAACTTCAAGTTGGAACTGAAGAACAGATTCTCTGCTTTAGAAGGCCTAACATCGGAAGAAGTGGATATTTCTGAAGTTAACAGAAAAGTAACCAAAGCTCTTATGGAAACAGGAACAAAATTAGCTGGGTCTAAGAACAAGTTGCATGTGAACAAATTATCAGGAAAAACCAAAATGTTGATGCAAAAAAGAAGAGAGATGAGGACAACTAAAGAAGATGTGAGTTCCAAAGTGGAATATATAGAGCTATGCAAGACAGTACGAAAAAGTATCACTGAAGACATATGGATATTCAATTGGGAACTAGTGAGGAAAGCAATTAAAAGCAACCAAAGCCTAAAGATAGCAAAGAGACATCTCAGTAAGGGGAAAAAAAAACAGATTATGGCACTGAGAAAAGAAGCTGGGAAACTTTTTTTTTTTTTTTTTTTTACGCCAAGAAATTCGGATCACTAGTGTAGTTATACTACTGTATTGTGAGTATAGAAGCGGGGAAAAGCTCCCGGAGAAGATGGAATTACTGTAGACATCATACAAGAAGCAAGTGGAGAAATCGAAACAGTACTCGCCCAAATTTTCACTCGATGCCTTAATGAAGGGAAGATTCCTGAGGATTGGAACAACGCTACATGATCCTGCTACATAAAAAAGGTGTCATTGAGGATCTCAGGAACTACAGACCTATCAGCCTCCTATCAGTGGTTTATAAAATCTTCACTAAAGTTCTTTCACACCGTTTGAAGGTAACACTGGACATGGCTCAACCGAGAGAACAAGCTGGATTCAGGAGTGGCTACAGCACAATAGATCATATTCACGTACTGAGAGAACTAATTGAAAGAGCGAGGGAATATGAACTTCCATTGTGCATGGCTTTTATCGATTATGAAAAGGCCTTTGATTCGGTGAAACCATCAGCAGTTACAATGGCTCTGAAATCCTGCGGTATTGAAGAAGCATACATTAATATTATTAATAACATCTATGAAAATGCAAGTGCAAAGATTCGGCTGTTTGAAAATACAACACACGTAAAAATTGGAAAGGGAGTGAGACAAGGTGACACATATCTCCGAAGCTCTTTAATGCCACATTGGAAAATGTCTTTCAATCACTGAACTGGGAAAACAAAGGGATAAAGATTAATAGAGATTATCTAACCCACCTTCGTTTTACTGATGACGTAGTCATTTTTGCAACTAGCCCATCAGAGCTGCAGAGTATGATCCAGGAACTTGCTGACAAGAGTAAAGAAGTGGGATTAAAAATGAACTTTCAGAAGACAAAAGTGATGTTCAATGCTTTTACAAGAAATGAAGATTTATCGATTGATGGAGAAAAGCTGGAGATAACAGACACGTACGTTTATCTTGGACAGCAGATATCAAGTGAGGGTCACATTGATGAAGAAATTAATAGGCGTACAAAACTTGCCTGGGCCGCCCCGGTGGCGCAGTGGTCTAAGGCGTTGGCTTCTGATCATTCGTCCGTAAGGGGTCCGGGTTCGAATCCCGGTGAGGCATGGATGTTGTGTTTGTCTTACGGCACTGGCTCTCTCCCTTCCCTGGAACCAGTGACCCTAAATTAGGGACGGGCGACTGCTTATAGCCCATTGAGTTGCTCACGGTGGTCGTTAAACCTCCAATAAAAAAAAAAAAAAAACTTGCCTGGAGAGCTTTTGGAAGAAACAGCATAATTTTCAAGAGCAATATGCCATTATGTCTTAAAAGAAAAGTGCTTGATCAGTGCATCCTTCCAGTGCTTACGTATGGTGCAGAGACGTGGACCTTAACTAAAAGAGACATACAAAGGCTGCAGACAACTCAAAGCAGCATGGAGAGGTGCATACTTGGTGTAACCAGGAGAGATAAAAAGAGGAACTCATGGATCCGAAAAATGACAAGAGTGGAAGACATCATGATCAGAGTTAAATGCCTGAAATAGCAGTGGACTGGACATACTGCCAGAAGGACAGACCATCGATGGACAGCTGAAATTTTAGATTGGATTCCAAGGGACAGGAAAAGACCCAGAAGAAAACCACATGGGAGATGGGTGGATGAAATTCGAAAGTATGCGCGAGTAACATGGAGGAGACTGGCACAAGACAGACCGTTGTGGAGGAAACTTGGGGAGACCTTCGTCCAGCAGTGGATTGATAATGGTTGACAATGATGATGATGATATGTCTTAGACATTCCGGTAAAAGAAGCGATTCGCGGGAATAGTTGATGTTTGATTAACTATTAAATTGATCCTATGATGTTTATGTATCAGTCGTGGAGTCCTTAATACAAAAGCTATTATAGCTATCAAGGGTAAATTTCATATTTAGGTGTTTTGTGAAATAATACTGTGACGCAATACATTTCATCTTTTCTTAAAGATAATGGAAAGTCAGTGTCATTTTAAAAAATCCAGTTCCAAAGCATTGCGTTGCTTCGAAAAAAACACGATGAAAAAAAAAAAATACTTAATTTTTGACAAGTCCTTCTACAGAAAAAAATAAAATTATTACAAACCTATTTAAAAAAAATAGTGAGAAAATAAAATGACTAATCATCCACATTAATAACAAAAAACATTTAAGCATCGAGAAATTAGGGATACTTTCTTAGAATTAGGATTCTTCTTTCTCTATACGTGAGAAGTCTTGATGTAAAACTCTGGGTGATTGGTATGACAAGAGCTTTCCGTTTCGAAGGTAGCTGGTTCGAATCCAGAGGGCTTGTACTCCGGGGAAGAAAAAGCCAGATTTGAAGATTTTGTGAAATTTCAGTAAAAATACGGTTAAAACTTGAAACGGATTTTTCTGAAATAAACGGAATTACTGACTGCGAAAATTATGTCAAAATACTGAAGTTAGAAAAAAATGGAAACTTTTAAAACGGAAATTTCGTTAAAACACGGACACTTATCGACAACTTTGTTGCACATTGTTTTCAGAATTTTTTCGTGAACTCACATCTCTTATTTTTTTACAGAGTAGCTTCCATTTTTAGCAGCTGAAGCAAGACTACCCTATTAATATCTCTAGGAGCAGTTTCAAAGGTCATTTCCCGTGCTATCATGTCCTAAATCATCTCTGCCAACTCCAACAGATGAAAACATCACGCATGATGTTCACCTTGAAGGCACAAGCATTAATGATGATACAAATTAATGACACGTCAAACATTTCATTTATAAAACAACAGGGAGACGCACGGCTTCACAGTGCGCTACAGTCAGGAAAATAGAGACATTTCATCATAAAAAAAAAACTTGCTGCTGGGTGTGGACTGGGTCCTCCATCCGGAAGGGTATCGATGGCCACACGCGAATCGGCTTCTGGTTGGGTGTGAACTGCAGATAAGACGTCATTTGTGATGTCCTGATCGTCATCTTACGAATCTAATCGCTTCCGCAGATCTTGGCCGCTCCCAACTGCGGTAGCAACCTCCCTCGAGTGCCATTTGTAACCATGCTGTCACCTGGAAACAGGGTCCAAGTAATTGCTGCCTTCATCTCAAAACATTCTGATCGCGAACTTTAAAATCATCCACTACCTTGTCACGAAGTCGGTTTTTCCTCATAAGGCTTACTTTAATTAAACATATCTGTGTTCAATTCTTTCGAACAGCTGCCAGTACAGTGGGCAATACTTTGGGTAAGCCGAAAAACGTAGGGCTTCTCTATGAAGTAAATTTTTTCAATATTAGATTTCTGTGCCGCAACTTCGCTACCTGGAATCCATTCCCTACATACCAAATGTTTCCTATCAACTCAAAAACGCGCTCTGGAGCATGAACTTCGGTGTCGGCATAAGGTCTCCAGCGTCTTTATATACGATGTTTAAGAGAAATGCTGACAAGCCCCCTCTTCTCAATGAGGCAGATGTTTATGCCATTCCACTACAATATCCGGACGGCTCCAGGCGATACTACATCGGAATGACCAAACTTTCGTTTTAGAATTAGAATCAACGAACATAAAAGGGATACAAAAGACGGAAGAATAACCACTTCCCTATCCAGAGAACTCAAGTTCAAGTCCGCTGATCCTATGTGTAGTGATATAAAGAAATTAACTCCAAAATCTACTGGCATTCGCGAAACTTTAGATATCATAACCAGCAGCCAGGTTTACAATGGTAGCGTCTCTCTGGAGTTGCCACGCATTTGGAATCAGTTCTTAAAGTAATGCTCCGTTTCCTACTACTGTAATTCGTGCCCAACCAACGTGTAGTGGTTAGCATACTCGGGAGCTATCTGAGATACGCGGATTCGATTCTCACTCCAGTACGACGAAATTTTCAAGTTTTCGGATATTATATCTGACTTAACATCCATGTCATGTTTACACCAATAAACGGATTCACATCTTCCAAATTGCCGCCCCGGTGGCGCAGTGGTCTAAGCAATAGCCTCTGATCATTCGTCCGAACGGAGTACGGGTTCGAATCCCGTGAGGCATGGATGTTGTGTTTGTCTTACTGCACTGGCTCTCTCCCTTCCCTGGAACCAGTGACCCTAAATTAGGGACGAGCGACTGCTTATAGCCCATTGAGTTGCTCACGGTGGTCGTTAAACCTCCAATCAAAAAAAAAAAAAAAATCTTCCAAATTTGTTTTATGATCTCATTTCTTCGAATGAATCATCACATTTGCGTCTATTCATTTATTGCCCAGTCAAGTCACTACGTTCAAATTATTGAAGTGTTATATTATTCAGTTTGTAGTTAGTTGTCTACCTTCCTTGAAAAAGCCATCTGGTTGATGTGCGAAAGCTTGGAAACTTTAATTTCTTGGCGTAGAACAGAAATTAATACTTTAATTTCTATTCTACGCCAAGAAATTCGTTATACTATTTTTAGATTATTTAACAAGTAATCTTATTATACATTGCAGAGACTATTTTCCTACCACTGCGTGGCATAGGTGGATACAACGCCATCCCCGAGTCTGTGTGGTATGTGACTGTTTGGGGTTCGATTTCCCGCTGCCGCCCATCAAATTTGGAGCCTTTCTACGACTTGTCCAAACTGTAACATTAGGGACGAAACTCTGAAAATCAGACCAGTACCGGGCAGCACCAACAGTTTTCGGTAGCGTTTAAAGCCACAGGGAAGATTTAGATGTAACCACCAATGTCTATGCATCCTTTCGAACCGCGTATTAGAAACGAAGTGACATAAAGTGGAACCTAGAGGCTCACGATAGGAAAGTCTGGAGAGAGAGAGAGGGAAGTAGGAGTGGAAGACCACTTGTGTGAGCGTCTCCAACGCTACTGATGTCACAGATGCTCACACTAGGAGTGGGAAGAGAGAAATGGGCTTGGGAAGGAGCAGAACTCCTTATTTTTGGCGAGGGGGACGTTTGTTTGTTTGTTTTGTTTGTGGGTTTAACGAAAAGCGTGAGCAATTCAATGGACTATAAACAGTTGCCCGTCCCTAATTTAGGGACACTGGCTCCAGGGAAGGGAGAGAGCCAGTGCCTGTAAAACAAACACAACATCCATGCCTCACCAGGATTCGAACCCAGACCCCATCTCGGACGAATGGTAAAAACCAGCGCTTAAATCACTGCGTCACCGGGGCGGCAAATGGCGGGCAGTACTCCGGGTGCGACGGCTTAACGTACCCATCCATCACACGGCTGATATTTTGCGGTTCAACATATCAGGACATATCTGGGACCTAACCGAAGCCTTTGGATCGGAAGGAGGATGTGCGAACCGCAGGGCCACCCGTGTCAGCATCGGGCTAGCTATCCAGTCTGATACCCTTACTGCTAAGAATCCTAATGGACGCCACAGCTCCATTCGACATCAAGGTATCTTGATGATTTGTAATACCATATGAAGAAGAAACAGTATTTTTTTCTTCGTGTTATTTTACGAGGGGATAATGTTTATAGATAAACATCAGATGCGGATCTAAGACAAAATTTTCAAGATCAGCAGTGCAGATACTTATTCAGAACGCATGGAAAATAAAATTAAAAGTTGCAGAAATGAAGTTAGTGCGGTCGATGTGGGGTACCACAAGAAAGCAGATAATTTTAAATAACAGGATAAGGGGAGGCAGTTAAAAGGAACAGATTCTGAAGAACCCCAAGAAGTAAGACTTAGCTAGGCACTGATGTAAACTGAGGAGGAGCAAAGAGGACAAGATATTTGAACTTGGGCCTTAGCGACGCTAAGGCTCTTTTTTTTTCGTATCTTAACGTCACTAAAGCACTTTTCATGACTAGATGGCCGGGCCTTAGTGGGTCCCTAGGCTAAGACATATAAGTGGGTCCCCAAAGAACTTATGACAGAGAAACATCATGTAGTCCGTTAAAACACGAAACTAGCAATATACTTAGCGCATGCTTTACAATAACGAATTATTTGCAGAGTTTTCACAAAAAAATCACTGAATTTTCCTCTGTTCTCACAAGAGCATGAGTTAAAAGCTTGAGATTCTTAGATTTTGTCTTGGAATTTTTAATAATTTAGCATTGTATACTTTTCTTGGTGCATCTTTTTTGTTATACAATGTGAAGCTATAGTGGACTCTGACCATTAAAGGTTCAAAGTGCAAGCAGAGAGGTGTCAGTGGATGGTAGTGAAAAAGCTGAAACTGTCTCACCGACCCCGCTGTACACAGTGGCATGAAAGGTTTTAACCCTTAGTGAGTCACTACCATGAAATCTGTTCCTTTTCCCCTCCGATTTAGTGGAAATCAAACGAGAAAAAACTGAAACTATTTTATGAACTTCTCTCTCTATATAAATATATAAGCTGTGTATTATTTGTGATGTAGCTGCATACTTCCTAATGGTAGGTCCCTTGGCTCTAGCCCGGTAGACCCCACCGCCTTAATCCGGCCCTGCTAGATGGTAAGAGAAGCAGGGGAAAGTAATTTTTTTAGATGACCATGTATAGGCAATAATAACGATTGCTCTGGTTTATACACAAGCATATTCGTTTATTGAGCGAATGTTCGTATTACAAGATGAAGCTAAACAGTTGTTTCACGCGGTAAGCCACTTCACAAATCACAAGTGTTCTAATATAAAATGAATGGTAATTCCCTCCAGAAACGCATATAGCGTATTAAATCTGCTTATTTTTGTGGTGTAGTAAGTACAAAGATTCGCCAAGCTTTCGCACTCCACTGGGAGGCTTTCTCAATGCAATGGTAGACATAAAAATGCAGAGAATTGGAACACGTAAGGAACAAAAACGATTTTTGAAAATAACGTGGTTGACATCACGAGCGTATTACATGAATTTTTATCACGCAATTATACGGTGCGTCGCGATGTGCTTCCCTCTTTTAATAACGCATGCCAAGCTCTTGGTAGTTCATTAGAAACTATATCATTGCACGCTAGTTTGCTGGATAGGATTTCGACTGTTTCCCCGATGGCAGTCTCTTTAAAGTTCGTGAATGGGACAATTCTTCTGATACTATTCCATAGAGGAGTAGCCGATGAATGAATGACTTCTCTGGCAAGGGCTGTATTTTTCATGTCCTGGTTGACACTTCGCACGTGCTCTTTACATCCAGTGTCCAAGGAATGCTTTGTCATTCCGATATATAACTTTTCCGTGTTGTCAGGATATGCCAACGATATAGCGTACACACCTGCCTTTTCTTTCTGACGCTGTCTCTCCTTGCGACTTGATATCATATATGATAACGGGGTCGGGGTCTTCACTGCTATTAATATGTTGTATTTACAAAATAAATTCTTTAATCAATATGTAAAGCCTGGAACATATGCGATGGATCCTGCGAAACTCATCGTCTTACTAGGTGATTTCGTTACTGCTGACATTATACGATTTCTTACAGTTCTGTGCATTCTGTCTATGTCATCTTTCTTATATCCAGCCTTTAGACCTTTGCTATAAATATTATCAATTTCCTTATTATTTAAGGAGTCGGGTTTGCATACGTTATATGCTCTATAGAACCATGCTCTAAAAGCAGAAAGTTTGTACTCTTTTGGGCAGTGCGAATCAGGAACAAGGTTCGGTACTGCTGCCGGTTTATAATAAACTTCAAAATCGAAGTTGGATGTTCTATTTCTTCTGAGCGCGACGTCAAGATAATTCAACTCCCCGTCTACTTCAAGCTCCATGGTGAACTTTATCGTATTGTTTAGTTTGTTTATCTTGTGCATGAAATGATTTAATTCATCTGCTCGGTGTTCCCATATGAAGAATATGTCGTCAGCGTAGCGGATCCACACTCGAAGATCCGCTGATCAGACAGTTTGAAAACTGCCATGGTTTTTGCCATGTAAAAACTGCATCGACAGGAGGAAAATCAGCACAGAAAAACTAAACAAGCACGTAGGCTGACTAGCAAGTGTTTTTATTTTTGCAGTGGACATATCCAAAGTCGCCACGGCTTTCAATGAAAGCAATCCCCTGAGCCCACCCCTTGGTTCCTGGCGGGTAACACAAAAGGAAGCTCAGATTGACGAGTAACTATAGAGGTTCTGGCTTCTGACTAATCACTGGAGCTGGTCTCGAACCTGAGCACGGGATGAAGTATACCCGGGGTGTCTGCTCCCTGAGCCAGTGGCTCCGTACATGGGATAGACGACTGCCTATGGTCCTATATGCTCACAATGCTCGTGAAACTCCAAAATATACGGTAAAAAATAAATGGTGTTGTGAGAGCGAAAGTACTGGTCACGTGTTGTAGCGCCGCCTCCTACTTATGGATCTGAGGCGTCCACGCTATATGGTCTCTCACAACAACAAGGAAGTGTTTGTGCTTCTCAGAAACACTCCCTCAAACTCTGTTCGAGCGAACAAACGAAGCCTTCCCCACTTTAATATTAATCTGTGATCCGGGAAGACGGAGCGACAACAGCTGAACGGACAGAATAATATTCACCATAAGATATAATGATATCAAGAGGAACTTCTATTAACAACATATTTATTACGTAAGCAATTAGAGTCTAGACGGCGGTGGATTACTCTTTCTCTAACATCAGGTTTCACTAAGGATTGGACCTGACAAGAATCGTGAAACACGAAAGCTAGGATGATCACTTCCTGAGGAAATCTCGCTCATCGTTGAAGTTATAGCTAGAGTCTACCTGACACTAAGTAGATCTATATCTCTGTGAATCTTAAGAAATAGTGGTCTAACTATTCTTCTCTACCATATGTTCCAGTCTTAGCCTGTGCTAAGCTCGTATTCCCTGTAGCGAAATATCTACTACACCAGCGGGATCCCTGACTAGGGCCTATTCCGCTGCAGCCGAGCGTTCTATCTCTTCTAGGATAGATGCTCGTTAAACTCCCCTGAGCGTCGGACACTCTCTAGCTTGGAGCGTCCCTCGGCCCACACACAATAAAAGGCAAACGCTTCGCGTCTCCTTCTATCGGAGAACTTCTCTCTCCGTTGAACGAAAGCAGACTAACTAACAGCTCCTCTTCAAGGGACCTGCTAGAACCCCCCTCCACGCTGCGCCTGCGCGAAGACCTCGGTGCTGACCTTGTCCTCACGCTGACCTGAATTGATGAAGCACGCCTCTTCGGTCACGTGGGTCACCTTTCGCGCCCTTCACCGGCCACACTCCTGGGGGTGGCCCAGCTTCCTGCTGATGAGTTTTAATACTACCTTCCGCGTCTTCACGGTCCCCGTCAGATCCTCCATTAGCGAATGCCCCCTTTGAGAAAGTAATCCTACCGCCGAAGTACTTCCTATAATAAAACAATACACATTGTTATGTTCCTACAAAGGTGGATGGCTGTTTTCCAGACTTGTAGGCGGCTGGACGACACTAACAATGTACAGCGAAAGTCGCGGTGTCATTGACGATGCTATCAGTTCGTTGAAAAAGGCCTCGCCCTTCTAAGGCGTGAGAAACTAAAGTCCTTTGTCTGAAGTTCTCGATCTCTGAAAAATAAGAAATGTTCACGAACTTTCTGTCGCCATTTTGGGCTTGTAATGATTTTTCGTCACGAAAAAGTAACATAATGTTCATCATTAATATAAATTAACATGGCTAATATGTCCGTTTTTAC
This sequence comes from Macrothele yani, assembly GCA_039090855.1. NCBI lineage: Eukaryota > Metazoa > Arthropoda > Arachnida > Araneae > Macrothelidae > Macrothele > Macrothele yani. Next base: position 13,503,440 of record CM077024.1, read on the forward strand.
AATAGGTTTATAATAATTTTATTTTTTCTGCAGGAGGATTTATCACAAATGAAGTATTTTTTTCATCGTGAATTTTTGAAGCAACAGAACGCTTTGGAACTTGACATCTTTTTAAACTGACAGTGACTTTCCACTATCTTAAAGAAGAAGCAAAATGCACTGCTTCACTAGCATAGTATTATTTCACAAAATTTCTCTATATAAATTTTTTTCTTGATAGCTATAACAGCTTTTGTCTTAAGGAGTTCATAGACTGAGACATTATACAATCATCTGTATATTTGAGTACCCAGTTTTTTAAGGTAACACACTTTACATATTACTGCTGGTACACAATCCAGCTGAAGAAATATCCTGTGCCACAATAACCAAATTCATGCGATAATCCACAATATCCGATCTCGCTGCAAAAACTTCAAACTCGGATCTTTCGACAGAAGATTGAAACTTAATAGTTAATCAAACCTCAAGTATTTACGTGAATCTTTCCTATTACTGGAAATTTCTCATCATATGGATACGGAAAAAGTCAGAACAGAGTTTTCCCGTTAGTATAGGAAAGAAATTGCGAAAAGGTTTCTGAAAATTCAGAATTTTCCTGGCATACAAAAAATCCGTAAAATTTAAGTTTCTTTCCGTCATTTCACGAAAACGGTTGTATTAGAAATATGTCTTGTTATTTCACGAAAAGAATCACGGAAAGTGGCTTGTGAATTTCAGAATTTTTTTTACAGCGCGCACAAAAAAAAAAAAAAAAAAAAAAAGAAAGGAAAGAATAACACAAAAGATATTCATTACTGCCGTTTCAAAGTCATAGTGACAGAGGCCTGAAAATATCACATATATGCAATATACCTGACTGTTTTTATTATCTGCCTGAAAATCACATGTAGGCCTATGCAATATATGTAAGGTCAGGTGATGCGTAACACCACAGCCTCTCCTTGACAACTGTCAACCCCGCCTTCTCGTGGTGCATCCTGTTCCCACTAAAGGGGCTCTGACGACCGCCCATAGCGGTATAACTATACCATCGGGATTAGAGGAAATTCTATCCCACACTCACCAACCCGCTTGGCCAGCGTGGTGAGTTATGGCCAAACCCCTCCAAAATGATTCCACAACTTAAATCTTGGCCCTCAGTCTCCGGCAGCTGGAATGTACCTGGCCAAGGCAGCGGCCAGTGCGACATGAAGGCAGAGGGTGCTAAGAATCCCCGGAGGACCGGACTAGGCTGCCATCTGATGCTGACCTTGGCTACTTACAATGGACGCTCCCTATCTTCTGATTCAAGGCTTCTTGAATTGGAAGAGGAACTACAAAGGATCAAGTGGGACATCGTGGGGCTAAGTGAGGTAAGGAGAAAAGGAGAAGATCTCATCGAACTGAAAAGTGGACATCTCTTCTACTATCGTGGGACAGATACTGGCAGAACTAGTGGTGTTGGATTTATAATAAACAAGAAACTGAAGGATAAAGTTGTAGAAGTTGAAAGTTCCTCTGACAGAGCTGCACGACTTGTTATCCAACTCTCGAAAAGATACCAGGCTCAGATTATTCAAACTTATGCACCCACCACAAGTCATCCTGAAGAAGAAATTGAAGAATTTTATGAGGAAATTTGTCGTCTAAATAATAAAGGTAAGCAGCACTTGAAAATAATTATGGGAGATTTCAATGCAAAAATAGGGCAACGGCAACATAATGAAACTTCAGTAGGTAAATTCGGTCATGGCAACAGAAACCAGCGTGGAAATACTCTCGTTGAGTTTGCAGAGGCAGAAGGGTTTTTCATCTTGAACTCCTTCTTCAAGAAAAAGCCACACAGGAAATGGACATGGAGACATCCAAATGGGACGACAAGTGAAATTGATTTTATTATGTGTAACAAAAAATTCGTCATAGAAGACTGCAGTGTGCTAAACAAGTTCAACACAGGTAGTGACCATAGATTGGTGAGATGTAAGATGCACCTCAACACTAAACTTGAACGTGGCAAGCTCATAAGACAAACAAAATCTATTGACATAACCAACCTTAAAAAACACCATAATACCTTCAAGTTAGAACTGAAGAACAGGTTCTCTGCTTTAGAAGGCCTAACATCGGAAGAAGTGGACATCTCTGAAGTTAACAGAAAAGTAACCAAAGCTCTTATGGAAACAGCAACAAAATTAGCTGGGTCTAAGAACAAGTTGCATGTGAACAAATTATCAGGAAAAACCAAAATGTTGATGCAAAAAAGAAGAGAGATGAGGACAACTAAAGAAGATGTGACTTCCAAAGTGGAATATATAGAGCTATGCAAGACAGTAAGAAAAAGTATCACTGAAGACGTAAGGAAATTCAACTGTGAACTAGTGAGGAAAGCAATTGAAAACAACCAAAGCCTAAAATTGGCAAAGGGACATCTCAGTAAGGGAAGAAAACAGATTATGGCACTGAGAAAAGAAGATGGTTCTGTAACAAGAAATAGAGGCGAAATTTTGACAAGAGTGAAAGATTTCTACTCCAAATTATATGAAAGGGATGATACATGCACTCCAGACATCATGAAAGATACCAGTACCAGAGTTCCTCCAGTCTTTCCAGCAGAAGTTGCACATGCAATCAAGAACATGAAGCGAGGAAAAGCTCCAGGAGAAGATGGAATTACTGTAGACATCATACAAGAAGCAAGTGGAGAAATCGAAACAGTACTCGCCCAAATTTTCACTCGATGCCTTAATGAAGGAAAGATTCCTGAGGATTGGAACACCGCTACAATGATCCTGCTACATAAGAAAGGTGACATTGAAGATCTCGGAAACTACAGACCTATCAGCCTCCTATCAGTAGTTTATAAAATCTTCACTAAAGTTCTTTCACACCGCTTGAAGGTAACACTGGACATGGCTCAACCGAGAGAACAAGCTGGATTCAGGAGTGGCTACAGCACAATAGATCATATCCACGTGCTGAGAGAACTAATTGAAAGAGCGAGGGAATATGAACTTCCATTGTGCATGGCTTTTATCGATTATGAAAAAGCCTTTGATTCGGTGAAACCATCAGCAGTTACAATGGCTCTGAAAACCTGCGGTATTGAAGATGCATACATTAATATTATTAATAACATCTATGAAAACGCAAGTGCAAAGATTTGGCTGTTTGAAAATACAACACACGTAAAAATTGGAAAGGGAGTGAGACAAGGTGACACCATATCTCCGAAGCTCTTTAATGCCACATTGGAAAATGTTTTTCAGTTGCTGAGCTGGGAAAGCAAGGGGATAAAGATTAATGGAGATTATCTAACCCACCTTCGTTTTGCTGATGACGTAGTCATTTTTGCAACTACCCCATCAGAGCTGCAGAGTATGATCCAGGAACTTGCTGACAAGAGTAAAGAAGTGGGATTAAAAATGAACTTTCAGAAGACAAAAGTGATGTTCAATGCTTTTACAAGAAATGAAGATTTATCGATTGATGGAGAAAAGCTGGAGATAACAGACACGTACGTTTATCTTGGACAGCAGATATCAAGTGAGGGTCACATTGATGAAGAAATTAATCGGCGTACAAAACTTGCCTGGAGAGCTTTTGGAAGAAACAGCATAATTTTCAAGAGCAATATGCCATTATGTCTTAAAAGAAAAGTGTTTGATCAATGCATCCTTCCAGTGCTTACGTATGGTGCAGAGACGTGGACCTTAACTAAAAGAGACATACAAAGGCTGCAGACAACTCAAAGAAGCATGGAGAGGTGCATGCTTGGTGTAACCAGGAGAGATAAGAAGAGGAACTCGTGGATCCGAAAAATGACAAGAGTGGAAGACATCATGATCAGAGTTAAATCCCTGAAATGGCAATGGGCTGGACATACTGCCAGAAGGACAGACCATCGATGGACAGCTGAAATTTTAGATTGGATTCCAAGGGACAGGAAAAGACCCAGAAGAAGACCACATGGGAGATGGGTGGATGAAATTCGAAAGTATGCAGGGGTGACATGGAGGAGACTGGCACAAGACAGACCGTTGTGGAGGAAACTTGGGGAGACCTTCGTCCAGCAGTGGATTGATAATGGTTGACAATGATGATGATGATGATATTTTTTTTTTTACTTGGAGGTTTAACGACCACCGTGAGCAACTCAATGGGCTATAAGCAGTCGCCCGTCCCTAATTTAGGGTCACTGGTTCCAGGGAAGGGAGAGAGCCAGTGCCGTAAGACAAACACAACATCCATGCCTCACCGGGATTCGAACCCGGACCCCTTTCGGACGAATGATCAGAGGCCATCGCTTAGACCACTGCGCCACCGGGGCGGCTATGTGCAATATATGTTACTGTTATACATGTATAGTAACATATATTGGGTGGGCTGTTGAAAATCGTTCATAATGACAGTCGCGCGCAGGCATTGTTTTCTTAAAGAAATTAAAAAAAGTTTTTAAAGAAATTCTAAAAAATGATACTCTTATCATGTGATTCCCACGCACCACTATTTTTCAAATGCCAATTTTAATTAAATTTGGCTATTTTAATTAAGCTGATAAAAACGAATGAATAATAGAATTTAATTAAAATGCTTAATGAAAAAACAAGCCAAAACTTAATAAGTTTTGAAAATTTTGAAAAACTTACCGGGTTGTTTCTTCTTTTAGAACTACGTCGCTGCCTGGAGTCACAAGAAAAACGAAGAGAAGACCAGAGATGAGATGGAAGGACTGCTTCAAGTAATGACATGAACGAAAATAATTTAAAGTGTGAAATGATGTAGAACGACAATGAGAGGAGAAAGTCCGCAGTAGCAACTCCATCGAAATGTAGCGGGTGGAATATTTGACGGCATGAGTAATAGAAAACGTAAACTGTCGTAACATTACGAAACTCATAAAGCCACCCAGATCTTCCGTATTTCCATTTCCAAAAGTACCTCGTAACTAAATTTTCAAGATATTACTGATAAGATGCTGAAATAGAGCTTCCAAGACAAGATTAATTGAGCATGAATGCAGAAGTGTTTTGCCAAATCTACACTTTGAGCATATTTGCATGTTCATATCCATTTTCTATGATTCAAAAATGCAACGAAATCCTAACTTCGTTGTAGGTATTTCGTGTAGCTGCAAATATTATACACGAATAAAACCTTGTTTATTATCCGAGATGTAGTGTGTAAGAACGGGAAAAGGTTCATTCATCTATTTGCTGTAGAAATCTATCGGTTTTTGAAATAAGGCAAAGTTGGCCGACAACGAAGAAACTTGTATGAGAAGCCAAGTGAATCAAATGAACATACTTTTGTAACATGATGAATACTACTCTCCAAAACATTCAACTATATACGATCTCTCTTTATTTTTTTAATTTTAATAATTTAAAATTCTTAATTCTCAAAGCTGACAGAATGCGAAACGATAAATATGAATTCATTATTTATCACTGTGATCTGTAAGAGCAACATCTGGATCAACCTGCTTCAAGAAACCACAGGAATTTTGTTTTGTTTTTATACATGTTCTAAAAAACATTCTAAGAAAAGGTCTGTATGAATGATGTTCTCACACAGTAGAAAGAGGCACTTCACATTCACGTACGCAGACAGTAAAATTGCGGTATTGTGGAAGCCCCATCCTAATTCTGTCTCGTAAAAACGTTTTTCCATGCAAGAAAGAAAAACTTTTTGTAACATATAGCAACGTTTCTAGAATGCCGATAGCTCCAACTTTGCGAGTTTTAGTAGATCGGCAAATAAATAATGGATTACATGAAGTATGGAATAAAAACAAGAAAAAAAAATTCGATTCTAGAAGATCGAGCCTCTAACACCTGAAGATGAATTTTCAGAAAACCAGATAAATAAGTCTACTAAATGAGAAAATTTTGCTATGCAAGAATATCACTTTTCACAGTTATATTTTTGATAGGTATTTTCTTCTATGAAACGAACGGTGTTTTGATGTGTGGATATGGTTCAACACGTTATTTTTCTCCCTAATTCGGGCTTAATTTATTTATTAATTTTAGTCAAATAACTTAGATAACAAAAACTGGGTTACTCGCGTATTTTTAAGTCTTATTTTTGCAGGTATTTCTTACTTTTTTTTCTGATTGCGTTATCTCAAGCCATTCTTCTAACTTCTTTACTTTTTCTGTTACATATTTCGTGATTTCACTGCCCGAAAATTAAAAAAAAAAAACATAAAAAAAAAACCTAGTGTCGTTTACTACTAGAAAACCCCTGTTGTTGGTTCTAATACATTCCATTTAAGTCTTTGATATTCCAGCATATTTTATGTGAGAAACTGGGAGCCACGTGTAAAATAATTGATATCTAAGTGCTTATATTTAAGCTTAATTTTACTTGATTCTTAAATCAACTTACTTTGAGATAACGATTGCTTTATTTTCCAAATTCTGCACTCATGTTTTTAAATGTGCTGGTGTTCTAAGTTTGAAACCTATGGCAAATGACTACACTCAGCATATGAAAAAAACTGTTCAGTTAGCTCACTTGCTTCATGTTTCTTTGTCCGCTCATTGGTGCATTTGCCTCGTCGACACTGTATTTGCCACTCTTATGCTTTCCATTTTTTTCGTAGAATAGGAAGATTTAAATTCAAAAACTGTCAAAAAAAAAGTTAAAAACTTCAAAATCGAACACTAAGAGGTGCCAAAATTATTTCCTCTTCAAATGCTCAACTCGGCATTCATCGTCTGCATATCGTTCCACATTAGCGGACATCTTTCAGCTACTCGACTAGTCAAAATCGTTTCCTCTCCAAAACTTGATCTTCAGCTACTTAATTTGCAAAATTAATTTCCTCCCCAAAACTTTATCTTTAGCTACTTAACTTACCAAATTCATCCTCAACAAAACTTGATATTAAGCTACTCGACTTGCCAAAATAATTTCCTCTCAAAAACTTGAACATCAACAACTCGACTTCGAGTTTTGGAGTGGATTTTTACAGCTCTTCTTCTGCAAAACTTGAACTTCAGGTACTTGACTTGCCAAATTCATATCTTCTATACAAAATTTGATCTTCAGCTATTACACTTGCCAAAATATCATTTCCTCTCCAAAATCTGATCCCCATCTACTCGACTTGCCAAAACCATTTCTCTCCAAAATCTGATCCCCATCTACTCGACTTGCCAAAATCATTTCCTCTCCAAAATCTGATCCCCATCTACTCGACTTGCCAAAATCATTTCCTCTTCAAAATCTGATCCCCATCTACTCAACTTGCCAAAATCATTTCCTCTCCAAAATCTGATCCCCATCTACTCGACTTGCCAAAATCATTTCCTATGAACTTGATCATCAGCTACTCGACTTGCGAAAGCCATTTACTTTCAAAAATTTGATATTCAGCAACACGACTTGCCGAAATCATTTTCTCTACAAAACTTCATCATGATGAAACGATGAATGAACTTGATGAACTATTTTTACGAAATTATTTTTGACGAATCATTATTTTTTCTACTCAATTTCGAGTTTCGGAGTGGAAATAATTTTCACAGCTTTTAATTCGTAACTTTGTTTTGCAGTTCTAAATTTAAATTTTACAGCATAGTTCTTGACTTCATTTTGCAGTCGTTAACTTTGTTTTTAACAGTTTTTGAATAGACCGATTTGAATCCAAAAATAAAAAAATTACGAAGATCATCGAAATCGTAGGAGTGGCGAATATAGCGTCGACGGGCAAATGCACCATAGAGTGGATGAAGAAACTTTAAACCAGACTGATGTGAGCGGAATCAACTTTTTCATATTCTGAATATAAAAAGTGATTCCCCATAATTCTCAAACTAAGTGGAACACCAGAACATTTAAAACGTGAGTAGAGATAGAATGAAAATACCAACATTTACCACAATAAAAAGGTTTATTATACATCGACTATAGTTTCACAGAGCTTTTGGCTCGGCATCATCAGGACGAATGGAGCGTAAACATTCATATCATTATGACATCATCAGAAATTCGGACGGTCACGGTTTTTCGTGAGTTGTTTCCACGCGCTTGAAAGAAATGGAGTCGACGTCATGTCGTTGACAAGCCGTGAAGAGTTCCGGTATATGTGAAAAGCTTCTAAATACATTAAGCCTGATGGTCGAATCAAGTTTATCAATAAGCATAACGTTTCCAAGCAAAAATTTATGGTTATTTTCGTGACAATGTTGGGCTATAGACTACTTCTTCAGTTCGCAGTTCCATACTTAAGTCTTGTGTTCCTCCACACGGAAACGTAAAGCCCTGCGGGTCTGTCCTATATATGAAAGTCCACATTCCCAAGGTATCTGATAAATTTCCCAGGAATTTATATCTTCGACGTAGTCTTTTGACCGGTTTAAAAACGACTTTGAAATTAAAACTTTTAAGAATTTTTGAAATTCCGAAGCAAATTTGAGGAGCAAAAGAAATAACCACCCAATTCTCTCGTATTGGGAGGTCTATTGGCATGAGCGAGCAGATTGGTTTCGGTTTCATAAATTTTTGGACAGCTTTGTCTGTAACGGAAGAGCTATATCCTCTGTGCACTGCAATTCGTTTAAGAAAATCAAGCACTTTCTGCAAGGTATCCTCAGTTGAGCATATATGTATTGCCCGATATGCGTATGTGTAGAAAGCAGACATTTTTTTGTTTCCATGGGTGATTTGATTTTGCATGTGGGGCTAAGGAAACAGCAAATGGTTTTCGATAAACTGTTGTACTAAAAGATCCTTCAGAGCGTGACACAAGGACATCAAGGAATGGTAAGCAGCCATTATTTTCGGTCTCACGTGTGAACTGTATATGAGGATCAATTGAATTGAAAAGTTAAACTAACTTAGGTAATTCCGAGTTCATGCCCTTCCAGAGAACAAACGTATCATCTACATATCGGATCCACAGGTCAAACGTGACAAGCTGAAGGAGTTTGTCCTCAAAGTGACGCATATAGACTTCGCATAAAATAGGCGACAGTGGGCTGCCCATTGCAAGGCCTTGCGTCTGTTGGAAAAATCTTCCACGAAAAAGTAAACTGTTTTGTCTGATACAAATTTCCACTAGTCTCAAAATATCTTCGACTTCCGGTTGGCTGAAATGATGTTCAGAGAGACTAGCTTTCAATGAATCGAGGGCTCCATTCAGTGGGATACTTGTGAACATGGATTTCACATCGAATGATAACATGAACCGATCGTTGTATAGACGTCGCTTTAGCCAACTGAAAAAATCAAAGGAATTTTTCACAGCTTTCTGTTCGAAGAAGTCGTTAAGGTAGATGGAATTTATTTTATGCGAAGTCTATATGCGTCACTTTGAGGACAAACTCTTTCAGCTTGTCACATTTGACCTGTGGATCCGATATGTAGATGATACTTTTGTTCTCTGGAATGGCACGAACTCGGAAATACCTAAATTAGTTGAACTTAACAATTTAATTGATCCTCATATACAGTTCACATATGAGACTGAAAATATTGGCTGCTTACCATTCCTTGATGTCCTTGTGCCACGCTCTGAAGGATCTTTTAGTACAACAGTTTATCGAAAACCATTTGCTGTTTCCTTACCCCCTCATGCAAAATCAAATCACCCATGGAAACAAAAAATCTCCGCCTTCTACACATACGCATTCGGGCAATATATATATGCTCAACTGAGGATACCTTGCAGAAAGAGCTAGAGTTTCTTAAACGAATTGCAGTACACAGAGGATATAGCTCTTCCGTTATAAGCAAAGCTGTCCAAAAAATTTATGAAACCGAAACCAGTCTACTCGCTCATGCCAATAGACCTCCCAATACGAGAGAATTGGGCGGTTATTTCTTTTGCTCCTCAAATTTGCTTCGGAATTTCAAAAATTCTTAAAAGTTTTAATTTCAAAGTCGTTTTTAAACCCATAAAAAAGATACATTTTTACGGATCAAAAGACTACGTCTAAGATATAAATTCCTGGGGAATTTACCAGATACCTTGTGAATGTGGACTTTCATATATAGGACAGACCCGCAGGGCTTTAAGTTTCCGCGTGAAGGAACGCAAGGCATATACGTACGGAGCTGCGAACTGAAGAAGTCGTCTATAGCCCAACATTGTCACGAAAATAACCATAAATTTTTGTTTGGAAACGTTATGCTTATTGATAAACCTGATTCGACCATCAAGCTTTAATGTATTAGAAGCTTTTCACATATAGCGGAACTCTTCACGGCTTGTCAGCGACATGACGTCGACTCCATTTCTTTCAAGCGCCTGGAAACAACTCACGAAAAACCGTGACCGTCAGAACTCTGATGATGTCACAATGATTTGAATGTTTACGCTCCATTCGTCCTGCTGATGCCGCCGAGCCAATAGCTCTGCGAAACTATAGTCGATGTATAATAAACCTTTTATTGTGGTAAACGTTGGTATTTTCATTGTATCTCAGCACCACAAGCGTGTAGTCACAAATTATATATACGTGAGTACAGAATTTGGAGGAAGACGTAATAGTCTTGAAATGATTACTCCGAACAATTTTTAATGGTAATATCCAGATAAATAAAATAATAATGGTTCACAAACTAAACCGATGTACATTCAAATAAAAAAGACCCACAAAATACATAAATATATAATAAAAAAAAAACACACGCGTTTAGCCATTAAAATTTTTTTGCAGAAGCTGTCAAAGGTCGTTTCCTTCATTCATTTTTGAATTCGAACCATTGCTTTTAAATTTATTATTCCGCTCCACAGAGAGAGAGAGAAAGAGAGAGAGAGAGAGAGAGAGAGGTCAGTGTCATCTCCAAAAACGCTGAATCTGTCAAAAAATACTACGCATTTTTCTTAAGTATTCAAACGGAAATTACGAAATAATAAAGCGGTTCAAAGCACTGAAAATCATAATTGTGTCCTCTGCTTACAGATGGATTGCAATGGGTACAAAATTTGCTTATCGTCAGCCAGCAAAACTAATGCATAGTTCCGTTTTCCTCTGCTCGTTCTGCACTTAATATTTTCGAGTAAATGAGAAATTTTTTTTTTGTTCAATAAATGGTGATACGTACATACTGGTAGACTTTTCATTAAGTAAATAATAAAACAAAATTTTGAGCTTATACATAATGCATGCGAATATAAGTTAATAACGAAATAAAATTTTCACCGACAAGTGAATCGTCAAAAGAAATTTTGCAGCAATGAATACATTATGAAATGATACAGTAGCGCACCCAGGGTTTTTTTATGGGGGTGGCCCAAAATATTGAAGATGCAAATAAAAACAAAAAAGTGAAAACATCTTCCAAATTAATGCAAAGAGATAGAAATATCCCAGCCATATTAAAATGCATTTGCAATTATTCGTGAAATATATATTTAAAAATATGAAGTCGATAGCAAAGAATGAAGGATTAAGTTATGCCTCATGGGGTGGGCACGGGTCCTTGGGCCACTCCCACTGAGTGTGCCACTGAAATGAAATGTGGTAATAAGTTAATAACGAAATGAAATTTCGAACCGAGAGGTAAATTATTAAATGTGCACATATTTTGTGTTAAAAAGGAGAGCATGAATAAAAAATTTCTACCAAGAAACAATTCACGAAATAAAAAGAAATATTGAGCAAAAAAAAAAAAAAAAAAAAAAAGAGGTAAACCACGCAACACTATTTTGTGAGAAGTAAACCATGAAACGTCTTTTTTTTAACTTTGTATCAAGACGGGAATCATTATATGAAATATGAAATTTTGAATCTAAAACGGAATCAAGAAGAAAAATTTTGCAAAGCTGGAGAACTTCCGAAATGCAATTTTGTGTTACGACTGGTGGTTGCTGTGATTGTGCAAAACTTTGTTCCAATACTTATTTATTTATTCATTTATTTATTGGGCAATATTTAATGTGCAATATCATCATCTCATTCTCAGCCACTATAAATCCACTGCTGGATGAATGTCTTTCCAAGTTCCTTCCACAACGGTCTATATTGAACTAGTCTGTTTTTGCATTACATCGCCAATCTCCCACCTGATCTTCTGGGTCTCTTTCTGTCCCTTGGTATCCAGCCTAATATCTTAGGATGCACATCTATGTTCCGTTCTTCTGACAATATGTCCAGCACATTGCCATTTCACGGGTTTTACTTTGATCGTGATGTCTTCCACTCTTGTCATTTTCCTGATCCACGAGTTCCTCTTTTTACCTTTCCTTGTTACTCCAAGCATATAACGAGGGTCGTTCAAAAAGTAACGAGACTGATTATACGTGGGGAAGAAGTGTAATGCAGTAAGCGTACTTACATACTTTCGAAGTATTCTCTATCTATCTGAATGCATATTTTCCACCGTTCTATCCATTTCCTGAAAGTGTGTTTGAAGTCCTTCCTAGGCTTGTGGTTCAGGATACTCAACACAGCATTATTTCAGCAATTGATTCAAACCGACGGCCACGAATTTGTTTTTTCATTTATGTAACTGGAAGTCACACGGCGCCAGATTCGGCGAATACGGAGGGTGCGCCATCATTTCGACGCCTAGATCTAGGATTACCTGCTATACCCAACACAGCATTATTCAGTTCAGCAATTGATTCAAACCGACGCCCACGAAGTTCTTTTTTCATTTATGTAACTGGAAGTCACACAGCGCCAGATTCGGTGAATACGGAGGGTGCGCCATCATTTCGACGTCTAGATCTTGGATTACCTGCTGGGTGCGCAAAGCACGATCTTCAGGGGAATTATTTTGATGCAAAATCCAAGTTTTCCGTTGTGGAACAACACGGTCATACATTATTCGCTTATCATCGACGAAAACCAGGTGCACGACCTTCCATGCTCTTGCTTGAGCCTTTGCTTTCTTGGATCGGGGGACTTTGTGGGTGCCTCCACTGAGTGCTGTTGTTTTGTTTCTGGATCGAAATGGTGAAAAAGTGTTTCATATGTGAGGCCTCCATCCAAAAAGTGGGGCTCACGTCGAAGCCGGCATTTCCATTGGCGACAAGGGGCAGTAAGATTTATCTTGTGTTCATCCGTGAGAAACTGGGGAATACACTTTGCAGCGACTTTGCGGTAACCCAACCGGTTTCTCACAATATCATCAACAGAATCAACGGACATATGCATTACATTAGCAACCTCCTCAATGGTAAATCGGCGACCTTTACGCAAGAGTGCCTCGATGACATCGACACATTAACCTCCGTAGTCGATGTCGAAGGCCACCCGGAACGTGATGCATCTTCAAGACACTCTTCAACATTCACAAATTTCTTGTGCCATTGAAAAACTCTTGCACGGGACAAAGCATCTTCCTTACAGGCTGTTTTAATCATTTCGTGAGTTTCTATGGTGGTTTTATTCAAACGCATGCAACATTTTATAGCTGCTCTTTATTCCAGTTTTAAATTCATGCTGGGTTACAGAAACACGCCTGAACTCTACGCAATCTACTACATGAATGAACTAGCGTAGCGCTGTAGAGACGCGTCGTCACGTGACTGAACTTGCAGGTGTTCCGACACAGGCAGCTGCACTTCTCTGCGTAGGTTTGCTTTGTCGCTCTGACGTCATTCTCGTTACTTTTTGAACGACCTGCGTATAAATGCAAAATAATATTTCATTATAGCTGTTTGTCTAAGTCTAAATAAGGTGCGTATATGTAAGTACGTATTTTTTTAAAAAGAATATTAGCATAAATCAACACCGATGTGCACACAGGTTTAAAAAATTCCCTCTTTTGAATGACTAAGATAAATTTTCATTAATGTGTTCATTAATAATTTTTTCAGACCTAAAAATAACGATCATAACAAAAACTAGAGTTAAATACAGGAAAATAATTTATCGTGGTGAAATTATTAAAATTACAAAAATATGTACAGATTTTTTTAAATTTAACCATGGTCGAAATAAGGTATTTTAAAAGAGCATCATTTGTTTTCTTTTCATTCGATGAATGAAGGAGGCATTTTATGGAAGGAAGGTCTGGATCCACACAGAGTTGGAAACTGATCAAAACTTTCGGACCCGGACGTTTCATAAATGGACCCGACACGGACCCGATTTGGACCTGTAACAGCCCCGGGCAAATCTGCTTTGAATATATATATATATATATATATATATATATATACTTAAGAGCAAAACTGAAGACTAAGGGAAAAATTTTAGAATTTAAAACGAAGGGTGCAAAACAACCCGAAAATCAAAACGCGCAACGCAGCAGTTTTGAAAATTCAGAATTCACATTCCATAAAGAAGATACCTAAGCAAAAAAATACATATATAATTTTGACTCACACCTAGTACAACATAGAAAAGGTTATGTATCTACCTGTGTGAGTAAAAGGAGAAAAGATAAAAAAATAAAATAAAACAACTGAATGTAGAAGTTGTCGAGAATACTGAGCCTTGGCTTTATCAAGGACCAGCAAAAACTCTGCATTTTCTCACTTCCACAAAGACCTAGTTGGAAATGGGTTTCTGCAAGGCCATAGATGCAAGTAACATTCCCACCTAAAATAGTTTAAAAAATATATATATAAGTCATGTCCTCCGTAGAGTAGCATGACCTAGCACTAGTTAACAATTTCGCTTGCATCCATTAACCTTCATGGCCCGACCCATGCTCTTCATCTGTTACTATTGAACAGAGAGAAGAAGATTAAAGAGAACTCAAGCTGTGAGAGTGACACAATAATTAGAAATGATTTTCAGCTATAACGAAATTCCAAGTTCGTTTGAGAGAGAATTTAAACCTGAAAAACAATGCAAAAGAAATCCAAATTTTACATTGCAATTAAAAAAGGAAATGTTAATTTATAACGAACAGATTTTTGAAAGAAAACTTGAGTCTAAAACCCCCTACTCTACAACTTATGACAGCACGAAAACGAGAATAAGTTAAAGATAATAATTAACTAAAGAAAACTTTGTGAAAGTTATATACCTTAAACAGTTAGTTGCAATATGTACAAAGTATTTCAGCAGTGCTTTAAGTGCATAATTAATTAGTTATTAAGAACTTAACTACTTTGAAAAAACAGCGCATAGACAGCGCATAGAAAAGGAACAAGCTTAGCCATCTTCTGTTCCTAGGTACCCCAAAAGACGCTCAAAGTTACAAAGAAAAGTAAGAGTTAAAACCCGCAAAAATGTTAACATACAAACCAATGCTTAAAAGCTGAAAAGCTAAAAAACGACAGAGGAAAGGGTACATGAAGTACAAACATTGAACTTATAAAACCTAGAACCCAAAAACAAGGAAGAGAGCTTACCTCTTGTGTGACAAAAACTTTTCTCCTCACAAGAGAAGAACATGGCTGACCTCTTCCGCCACTCCCTAGACGCTGGGGGGCAGTGAGGGTGGGGCTGATGGCCTCCTCATACAGCAAGAAACCAACGCGCGGAGATTTTAACCAGAGAAAAAAATATATAAACTTAAGACTGTGGATCTGAATGATCAGAAAGAGCAGAATTAACTCTCCAGAATACATGAGAAATATTATAAAATACACGAGCAGTTTATTTAATAATCTTTGCATGTATTAAATCACCTTAGTGAGCTTCTATAGATTAATCAGAATCTTATTAATTTTAATGTTGGTTTTACTATTTTTAGTATAGCTATCCTAGTGATGAATAACTAGTTTTCTTTTTTATTTGTTTTTATTTTCTTTTATAAACAGATTTTTAAGCTTTTTTTGTGATTTTGTTTATATTATTTAATTTTTTGTTTTAATAGGACCGTCATATCCATAGCACTAAGGTTCCTTTAGGTAGTTAATAGGCATCCTCTAGCCAACTTCCTTACGGCTTTGATTGGTCAGAATCATATTATTAACTGTGTAGAAAATTAAAGCAGATCTGCCAACCTTACTCTATTATTCAGAATAATTTTTCTTAAAGTTCTTTTGATGAAAGAAGAAGGAATTTCGTTCTCTAGAAAACTTTCTAATAGTATATTAATGTGGTAATTGAAGTCCAAATTGTTGCTGCAAATTCTTGAAATTCTTAGGACCTGAGAAATTAGTACATTCTCAATTACTTTGGTTGAAATGTTATTATTCCAGTGTAGATATTTAATTACTTTGAAAGGAAAATTAACTCTTTTATCAAAGAGGCTAATAGATGGGTTACCTCTGTTGAGCTTAATGCTTAAGTCTAGGAACTCAAGTTCCTGATTACTGTGGTTGGTTTTACATAAGTTAAGAGAGCTAGGATAGATATTATCAAAATCAATGCGCTGTTTTTTCAAAGTAGTTAAGTTCTTAATAACTAATTAATTATGCACTTAAAGCACTGCTGAAATACTTTGTACATATTGCAACTAACTGTTTAAGGTATATAACTTTCACAAAGTTTTCTTTAGTTAATTATTATCTTTAACTTATTCTCGTTTTCGTGCTGTCATAAGTTGTAGAGTAGGGGGTTTTAGACTCAAGTTTTCTTTCAAAAATCTGTTCGTTATAAATTAACATTTCCTTTTTTAATTGCAATGTAAAATTTGGATTTCTTTTGCATTGTTTTTCAGGTTTAAATTCTCTCTCAAACGAACTTGGAATTTCGTTATAGCTGAAAATCATTTCTAATTATTGTGTCACTCTCACAGCTTGAGTTCTCTTTAATCTTCTTCTCTCTGTTCAATAGTAACAGATGAAGAGCATGGGTCGGGCCATGAAGGTTAATGGATGCAAGCGAAATTGTTAACTAGTGCTAGGTCATGCTACTCTACGGAGGACATGACTTATATATATATTTTTTAAACTATTTTAGGTGGGAATGTTACTTGCATCTATGGCCTTGCAGAAACCCATTTCCAACTAGGTCTTTGTGGAAGTGAGAAAATGCAGAGTTTTTGCTGGTCCTTGATAAAGCCAAGGCTCAGTATTCTCGACACCTTCTACATTCAGTTGTTTTATTTTATTTTTTTATCTTTTCTCCTTTTACTCACACAGGTAGATACATAACCTTTTCTATGTTGTACTAGGTGTGAGTCAAAATTATATATGTATTTTTTTGCTTAGGTATCTTCTTTATGGAATATATATATATATATATATATATATATATATATATATAATATATATTCTATAAAGAAGATACCTAAGCAAAAAAATACATATATAATTTTGACTCACACCTAATACAACATAGAAAAGGTTATGTATCTACCTGTGTGAGTAAAAGGAGAAAAGATAAAAAAATAAAATAAAACAACTGAATGTAGAAGGTGTCGAGAATACTGAGCCTTGGCTTTATCAAGGACCAGCAAAAACTCTGCATTTTCTCACTTCCACAAAGACCTAGTTGGAAATGGGTTTCTGCAAGGCCATAGATGCAAGTAACATTCCCACCTAAAATAGTTAAAAATATATATATATATAAGTCATGTCCTCCGTAGAGTAGCATGACCTAGCACTAGTTAACAATTTCGCTTGCATCCATTAACCTTCATGGCCCGACCCATGCGAATATCGCTAATCTATTCCTGTTCTTTAGGGAATATAAATTCATTAAAAATCACCCCACCTGCTCAGATAACTACCTTTACACTTTTAGATATATTGATGATCTGCTGTGTATCAATAATTCAGAAGTTATAGAGAGTGATTTTGATAATATCTATCCCAGCTCTCTTAACTTATGTAAAACAAACCACAGTAATCAGGAACTTGAGTTCCTAGACTTAAGCATTAAGCTCAACAGAGGTAACCCATCTATTAGCCTCTTTGATAAAAGAGTTAATTTTCCTTTCAAAGTAATTAAATATCTACACTGGAATAATAACATTTCAACCAAAGTAATTGAGAATGTACTAATTTCTCAGGTCCTAAGAATTTCAAGAATTTGCAGCAACAATTTGGATTTCAATTACCACATTAATATACTATTAGAAAGTTTTCTAGAGAACGAAATTCCTTCTTCTTTCATCAAAAGAACTTTAAGAAAAATTATTCTGAATAATAGAGTAAGGTTGGCAGATCTGCTTTAATTTTCTACACAGTTAATAATATGATTCTGACCAATCAAAGCCGTAAGGAAGTTGGCTAGAGGATGCCTATTAACTACCTAAAGGAACCTTAGTGCTATGGATATGACGGTCCTATTAAAACAAAAAATTAAATAATATAAACAAAATCACAAAAAAAGCTTAAAAATCTGTTTATAAAAAGAAAATAAAAACAAATAAAAAAGAAAACTAGTTATTCATCACTAGGATAGCTATACTAAAAATAGTAAAACCAACATTAAAATTAATAAGATTCTGATTAATCTATAGAAGCTCACTAAGGTGATTTAATACATGCAAAGATTATTAAATAAACTGCTCGTGTATTTCATAATATTTCTCATGTATTCTGGAGAGTTAATTCTGCTCATTCTGATCATACAGATCCACAGTCTTAAGTTTATATATTTTTTTCTCTGGTTAAAATCTCTGCGCGTTGTTTTCTTGCTGTATGAGGAGGCCATCAGCCCCACCCTCACTGCCCCCCAGCGTCTAGGGAGTGGCAGAAGGGGTCAGCCATGTTCTCCTCTTGTGTGGAGAAAAGTTTTGTTACTCAAGAGGTAAGCTCTCTTCCTTGTTTTTGGGTTCTAGGTTTTATAAGTTCAATGTTTGTACTTTATGTACCTTTTCTCTGTCGTTTTTTAGCTTTTCAGCTTTTAAGCATTGGTTTGTCTGTTAACATTTTTGCGGGTTTTAACTCTTACTTTTCTTTGTAACTTTGAGCGTCTTTTGAGGTACCTAGGAACAGAAGAAGGCTAAGCCTGTTCCTTTTCTATGCGCTGTCTATGCGCTGTTTTTTCAAAGTAGTTAAATTCTTAATAACTAATTAATTATGCACTTAAAGCACTGCTGAAATACTTTGTACATATTGCAACTAACTGTTTAAGGTATATAACTTTCACAAAGTTTTCTTAAGTTAATATTTATCTTTAACTTATTCTCGTTTTCGTGCTGTCATAAGTTGTAGAGTAGGGGTTTTAGACTCAAGTTTTCTTTCAAAAATCTGTTCGGTATAAATTAACATTTCCTTTTTTTTTTTTTTTTTTTAATTGCATTGTAAAATTTGGATTCCTTTGCATTATTTTTCAGGTTTAAATTCTCTCTCAAACGAACTTGGAATTTCGTTATAGCTGAAAATCATTTCCATTTATTATGTCACTCTCACAGCTTGAGTTCTCTTTAATCTTCTTCTCTCAGTTTAATAGTAACAGATGAAGAGCATGGGTCGGGCCATGAAGGTTAATGGATGCAAGCGAAATTGTTAACTAGTGCTAGGTCATGCTACTCTACGGAGGACATGACTTATATATATATATATTTTTAACTATTTTAGGTGGGAATGTTACTTGCATCTATGGCCTTGCAGAAACCCATTTCCAACTAGGTCTTTGTGGAAGTGAGAAAATGCAGAGTTTTTGCTGGTCCTTGATAAAGCCAAGGCTCAGTATTCTCGACACCTTCTACATTCAGTTGTTTTATTTTATTTTTTTATCTTTTCTCCTTTTACTCACACAGGTAGATACATAACCTTTTCTATGTTGTATTAGGTGTGAGTCAAAATTATATATGTATTTTTTTGCTTAGGTATCTTCTTTATAGAATGTGTATTCTGAATTTTCAAAACTGCTGCGTTGCGCGTTTTGATTTTCAGGTTATTTTGCACCCTTCGTTTTAAATTCTAAAATTGTTTCCTTAGTCTTCAGTTTTGCTCTTAAGTATATAATATATATATATATATTCATCCTTTGATGTTTAATAACTGAAATCGTTTTTTAATAATAAAATTTGGTTACTTGCTAAATTTTAGTGCCATTTTTAGTGCCACTATTTTGCGTAATCCAGAAGGGCTGACTATGACCATGACCATGGATTATATTACAAATGGGAATCATTATTTACGATTACACAAATGTATTTCTTTTAATGTATTTAGATTGTTCACTCTTTCCACGCTTTGATGGAGGTGTGCGTGTTTTCATATGGTCCATTAGATTTTTGGTTCCATACTCTTTTATTACACCACCGACATCTTTCTTTGTAACTATACCCTTTCCACATTTTGAACAACAAGTAAGACCAAACAACACAGAATTATTTACAGGTTCCTTAATGAGACTAAACAATTTCCAGCATTCACTCTTTCCCTTGTGGATATCAACAAGCACGTATTTGTTGGCTTTGACGCCTATCTCAACCTCCTTAATATTAAATCTATCCAAATTAACAAATAAGGAGTTAATTTCGACATAACATGTTATGGGAACGGGGTGTTAGCACATCAATCGAAAACCTCTGAATGTTCAATGTAAAAGATTCGATGTGAAAAGTAACTTTTAGTCACCCAGTGAACTTCGCACGGAAAGAGTGAATCAGCTGAGAAGCAGGCGAATGGCATTTGCCTGTACCTTGCCCTTGACAATCGCACTGTAAAAGAACGCAAAGGCAGTATCTTTTTACGATATGGTGTCGGTGTGTTTGACGTCGGTCGGTAGAAATCTTCGTTTCTTCATTTTTGCATGGTAAATCATTATTCAGTTCGTAGGCACTAGTATCGACTACAGAATTCCACAACGCGTATTTTTCTTTGGAATAAATTATTCTCTTTTTAAAAATAAAACGGGAACAAAACTGGGTCAACATCGGGTCAGGAACACCTTGATCCGATCCGCTGGACCCGCAAGAAATTGTCGACCCGTTGACCCGTGACCCGTTTCCATCTCTGGCCCCAACGTGTTTGTGCTCAGCTGTAAAAGAATACTTAGATTTGTGTGTGTTTCCATTAGTCACATCTACAATAGCATGCACAACTGAATTTTAAAAGACAGTTGGTTGCAATTTTGACAAAAATTCACGAAATCGAAAATCGCGAGACACGAAACAGAGAATATTAAATTTTCTTGTCCTTTTTTTTTTTTTTTGAGATATTTATTTTCTATAAATACTGTATCATTTGTGTAACACAATCGCACAATTTAGCAGTCTAAGTACTAAAATCCACCTTCGATCGAAATATGGCTGTAACAGCTTTAAAGAAAAGCTGTGTGCTTTTAGGATATATAGATTACCAATACATTTATGCTACAAAATAACGAAACTTATATATTCTGAAATCATTTAAAATGGCATTTTCCTTGCCATGTTTGCTCCCCTCTTGTTTTGTAAACCCGCGAATTTTTTTTTTTTTTTTTTTTTTTTTTGTCGGTAATAAGCACCCCTGTCCACCACGCCACACATGAGCTTTCCAATAGTAGTACGCACCGTTTAAACTTCGGCTTAGTTGTGTAACACCACGGGCATAATACCATTTCAAGTGCACGGAGTGAATCCCCCTATCGAGAGTTAAATGATTCTTTTCCGAAGCTGAACCGCCTCCAACTCGGATATGAGAATGAGGAACAAAAGCGGAGAGGCTATTTGCGGGGGAAACTTTTGTTCGACAACACGATGATCAGAATTATTCGTGCTGCGGAAGACCTCATCCACGATTCGAGAGGAAAATGGGGGAAACTTCCACTACCGCCGACGACTAGGACGAATCCTTTAGGGATTTCACCTGAAAGAGCGGAGCCACTCCACACAAAGCGACGCTGCTCCTCCACTCCAATGGCCACGACTTGTTTGCTCCTCGCCGAGTGCACTTATCCAGATAATACGTCAAGGAAGGGTAAGAGAGGCTTCTACATGAGGAGCTCGGGGGACGAGAGAGTCCTTTCGATCACAGCTAGGCCGTTTGGTTGCACTTAGCGAACAAGATCACAGAACTGTTGAATCTCCAACTGCCGAGCGTGTTCACCATGCAGGCATTTTCTACTACTTCTATTTCCTTTTTCTAGACTTTTTTTCCTTTTTTATACTATGTCTGTTTGGAGGCGAACAGCTTCGCGAAATTTCAAGGTAGGGAAGGATATTAAGGGAGTACTCGTGGGCCAGGAGGAACGCCATGAAGGGCTCACATCCTACTTTAATAGCACATGATAGTCCACCAAGGCTGCGGGGTGGAACGTCACTAGAAAGAACTTTCGGTTCCAGAGAGATCACTTCCCATGGGCCAGCAATCAGAGATATTGAACTTCCCCTTTCCCTCCTGGAAAAGTTTAACTCGCTTTCCCTTAACTACTTTTTCCTTCTCTTCTCGGCTTCAAAGGGATGTTCAGGTATTCCTGACCTCCTTCTTTTTGTTTCTTTTCTTTTTAACTTTCCTCTGCGTTAGGAACTTAAAAAGCGTGTTGCGAAGAAATGCCAGATTTTTCGTGATGAAACATATGAATTTTATTTATAAGATTTTGCAGTTGGAGCAAAAACTTTAAAAGAATGAGAAGTTTCATTGAGTCTTGTAAAAGACAACTCCGAGCATTTTTTTTTTTTCTAAAATCCGGTCATCAACTAAATTTAAAAATGGTATAGCATCAACTAAGTGTCGCCCCGGTGGCGCATGATCTAAGCGATGGCCTCTGATCATTCGTCCGAAAGGGGTCCGGGTGTTATATACACATGGGTTAACGGCACCCATTGTTATATTTAGTAAAAGGATAAACGACACCAATGTTATATACACATGGGTTATCTGTTGTAATCACATGTTAAACGGCACCCATGTTATATTTATTATTTCCAACGTTATAATTAAAAGATCAATTACAGATTATTTACGAATTAAACTAGTAATTACGGCATTCAATGTTATTTTTCTAAACACCAAAGTTATCTTTCACTTAATTTTCTTATTTTACTGGTTCACAAAATTGTTCTGTATCAATGATATATTTAACGATTAATTTAATTTAACGTGCCAATGTTATAACTATTGGAATTTTGTTCTACAGTCATCGTCTAAAGACAAAAACATGCCCCTTATATGTACGGACATATAAGAAAGCACGGCGTTGTGATCCACCTGTATCCCGTCACTGGAATGGTGGGGGTGTTGGAAATAGAATTATTTAAAATAAATTTAGTCCAACATGCACGTGCATAGATAGCCCCAGGGGATAGCGAGAGGCAATCTCAAGCCTTGAGACGATACTTAGGCCCCAGGGGATATAGGGGGGTCGGAAAAGTTGAAGGGTCAGTTCCCAAGAAGGGAGCGAAGTAACGTTCACCTGACGGAATAGATGAACCCCTCAGAAGGTCAAGTGACCTCGGCATCAGCGGACAAGGTGAAGCTCAGAAGGTCAGGGGTTTTTCACTGGTCAAGAGTAGTGGAGTGCGTGTAGCGACAAGGAACAGACGTGGGTATTGAGTGCCGAGTATGACGAGAGAGAAATGAAATATGCCCAACGTTGACAAACGGAGAGCCGAGTTCGGATAGCGCCAGTCAGCTCAATTAGGTGTATATGCCCAGTGTT
Source organism: Macrothele yani (assembly GCA_039090855.1). Lineage (NCBI taxonomy): Eukaryota > Metazoa > Arthropoda > Arachnida > Araneae > Macrothelidae > Macrothele > Macrothele yani. The sequence continues at coordinate 13,526,770 of CM077024.1, forward strand.
GAAAACCTGAAAGACATATGGAGATACCAGATAAGTTATTTTCCTTTTCCCTTTTATTGCATGTACTTGCTTAAATTAATTCATAACCCTATTTAGAGCACGTGGCGTGTGTATTGGTCATGATAAAACAATGAAAACCCAGTTAGCTAGGTAAAACATTTAAGTAAAGCATAGGAGAAAAGGAACTAGAAGTAAAATGAATAACTAAGCTTTGCACTTATATATATAGATAGATGTATGCAGAAATGATCGGAGACGTTATAGAGAAAAATCGTAATAATAGTAAATTTTATGTGTAAGGTATTGCTAACGGCTGCACCCACGCACGTGGTACCTTAGTGTTCCTAAATCTCACGTATTAAACCATTTTTATTACTTCCACATAAGACTCCTGTTTGTTTTCCTTATAACCACACAAGACATAAGTTAAGGTATGTGTAAGTTAAAATATGTGTTTATGTTTCTAATTTCTTTCACGAGCGGCACCTTTATTCCCCCACCATTCCAGTGACGGGATAAAGGTGAATCACAACGCCGTGCTTTATTATATGCCAGTACATATAAGGGGCACGTTTTTGTCCATATACGATCACTGTAGAACAAAAGTCCAAAAGGTATAAAAAGGCACGATAAAGTAAATTTAATCGGTAAATGATCTGTAACTGATGCACCTATAATTTGTTCATAATAATAAATATAACAATAAAATTAACACCTTGTATTTAACATTGATGACAGTAACACGTGTTCCAATGAATAGCATCAACACGTGTTCCATTGTTCATAACTTTAACACGTGTTTTGTATTAGAATGTAACGTTGGTACAGATTAACGTTTGAAGATTTATGGTGAATTGTTTCATAAAGTATATAACTATGGTGAATTGGTATGAGCTAAATATTTGTTTATAACATATGATTATTGATATGATTATAACGTTTAAAATAATTGTATATAACAGGGGAATAAAGGTGCCGCTCGTGAAATAGAAATTAGAAACATAAAAACATACCTTAATTTTTGTCTTGTGTGGTTATAAAGAAAAACAGGAATCTTACGTGGAAGTAATCAAATTAGTTTAATACCTGAGAGTTAGGAACACTAAGTTACCACGTGCGTGGGTGCAGCCGTTAACAATAATTTTGACATAAAATTTCTTATTATTATGATTTTTCTCTACAATGTCCCCGATCATTTCTGCATACGTATATATAGGTGCAATGCTTAGTAATTTATTTTACTTTTAGATCCTTTTCTTCTATGCTAAATGTTTTACCTAATTAACTGGGTTGCCATTGTTTGATCATGATCATTACACACGCCACGTGCTCTCAGTAGGGTTACGAATATCGTTAAGCCGGTACATGCAATATCAGGGAAAAGAAAAATAATTTATCTGGAATTTCCATATGGTTCTCAGACTTTCAACCCTTATGGTTCTCAGACTTTCAATCCTTATGGTTCTCCGTTTGTCAACGCTGGGAATATATCATTTTTGTCCGCTCATCTCCGTGTATTCTGTTCACCCGCTTCAGCACTCAAGAAACACTAAGTTACCACGTGCGTGGGTGCAGCCGTTAACAATAATTTTGACATAAAATTTCTTATTATTATGATTTTTCTCTACAATGTCCCCGATCATTTCTGCATACGTATATATAGGTGCAATGCTTAGTAATTTATTTTACTTTTAGATCCTTTTCTTCTATGCTAAATGTTTTACCTAATTAACTGGGTTGCCATTGTTTGATCATGATCATTACACACGCCACGTGCTCTCAGTAGGGTTACGAATATCGTTAAGCCGGTACATGCAATATCAGGGAAAAGAAAAATAATTTATCTGGAATTTCCATATGGTTCTCAGACTTTCAACCCTTATGGTTCTCAGACTTTCAATCCATATGGTTCTCCGTTTGTCAACGCTGGGAATATATCATTTTTGTCCGCTCATCTCCGTGTATTCTGTTCACCCGCTTCAGCACTCAAAAACCTGTGCTTACTCAACTGCTACCCGTCGCCAATTCCTGACCTCTCGTCTTGACCAGTGCAACGCTCTCTGACCTTCTGTCGTTCACCTCCTCCGCGGGAGTCAAGGTCACGTCGCTCCCCTCTAGGCAACTGACCGCATCGAATCTTGCACCCCCCCATCGCCTGGGGATCTAAGAGTCGCCTCCAAGGAATGCGATTGCCAATGCGGCTAACCACTTCTGCACGTGCATGTTGGGCTAAATTTGCTTTAAATAATTTTTGCTTCCAACACGGGTTCGAATCCCGGCGTAGCATGGATGTTGTGTTTTGTCTTACGGCACTGCCTTAATTAGGGACGGGCGACTGCTTATAGCCCATTGAATTGCTCACGGTGGTCGTTAAACCTCCAATCAAGAAAAAAAGCACCAACTAAGTAAAAAAATGGCACGCAAGAAATTAAACACAAATTTTATGACCTTTCAGTGAAAAAAAATCTTTGTGGTCCGATTGCACTGTGCAAATAATTATCTTTTAGTCCAAATAGAAGTGGTCAGTGGCTGACCCAAAGACCATTTTCTCCCTTCGATAAAGCGGATTCGACGCCTAGCTGAGGTTACGGTATTGTCCTTTATCTGTCCTGGCGACGTGAAGACAAAAAGCGTCCGCTTATTTCGTACGAATAACTCGCTCTTAACCCTTTCCAGCCCCAAATTTTATTTTTGAAAATATAAACTTCTTTTTTCGGGGGCCGCGGGTGGCCTAGTAGTCAACGTTAGTGACTGCCACGGAGAAGACCTCAGGTTCGATCACAGGCAGGTACGAACGCTCGAATCACTAAATATCCGCCGTGCTTCGGATGGGCACGTTAAGCCATCGGGCTCCGGGTACTGGTAATAAATAAGGGCGCTTTCCTCCCCCTTTCTACCTCGCCTCCGTGTCACTTTCCTTTCGGGCACTCTGACACAAATCTTCTAGCTCCCTATTTCCAAGGGTTGTTTAAGACCTGGGGTCAGACACTACCTTCCTAAAATCCTCTACAATATGATCTGATCTGGTCTTTTTTTTCCGGTTTCTGTGGTGTTTTGGGCTTGTAATAAATAAAAATAACACTGAAAACTTTTTATAACATTTTATTCCTCAAATACAAAATGTTATTTGTGAACAACATTCGCATACAAAAGTTCAACTTTCTTATAATTTGACTACCTTTTCCTTGTTTCCTTCATGAACATGAAACCACGTCGTTCTTTTCAAAAGGAAATTCTGTTTTGATCGCCCATCTTTGAATATAGGAAAATGTTCAATAGAATATTTTTCACTTTAGATGGAAATCGACAAAGCAGTTCCTTTTTTTTTTTTTTTTTTGTGAAACACAAAATCATATTACATTTTTGGCACACAACATAGGAAAATCCTGGCTTGCGGTTTTTGCCATGTTGTTTCAGACAGTGTGTACCAACTACAATGGGTTTAGTAAGAATTTGTTGTGTCGGAAGGCCTACGAAAATTCAAAGAATATATGTTGTTTCTGAACAACAATGGGCTGGAAAAGCTTAAGGACTCTCTTTATTAAAGACTAATTATTCGTTAAAAAGTAACATCAAGAGAATAATGCGCTCTCAGGGTGCATAAATCTACAATCGTTGTTGCGTGTTCGCCGACAACGTATCTTCTATAAAATAAAAATTTTATTTTATAGTTACCACAATCAAAGGTTTATTATATATCGACTATAGTTTCGCAGAGCTATTGGCTCTGCGAAACTATAGCCATTCGTCCTGATGTTGCCGAGCCAATAGCTCTGCGAAACTATAGTCGATATATAATAAACCTTTGATTGTGGTAAACGTTGCCATTTTTATTTTATCTCAAAACCACAAATTTTGCAGAAGTAAATTATATATAACGTAAGTAGTATAAAAGGACGGGGACTGCGCCAAGGATGCATCCTTCTAGAGAAGGACGGGGGCGTGGCTTGCGACAGAAGGATGGGGGCGTGGTTGTTGCAGAAGGATGTGGGCGTGGTGTGTGACCGAATGATGTGGGGGCGTGGCAGATGACGCTAGTGTGTTGGGTCGATGTACTGCCCCTAGCGGTGCTTCTTGGAACTTTCGATGAATCTTTGAGAGATGGCAACGACCGAGTCGGGGAAAGGAGATGTGCTGCCCCCTAGCGGTGCTTCTTGGAACTTTTAATGGATCTCTGAGGGATGGCAACGACCGAGTGGGAGAAAGGGGGTGGATATAGGGGGATGTCAACTCGATGTGCTGCCCCGTAGCGGTGCTTTTTGGAACTTTTAATGGATCTTTGACAGATGGCAACGACCGAGTGGGGGAAAGGGGATGTGTACGTTGCCCCCCTAGCGGTGCTTTTTCGAACTTTTCTCGGGAGATTTATTGGACGTTGACAAATTTTTAAGAAGTCTTTACAATATTTATTTTTTTAATTTTCTCGGGAGATTTCCTGGACTTTGTCAAATTTTTGAAGGAAGTTTTTTTGTCGTTTCCAATTTTTTTTTACTCGTATTTTTTTTTTGTCCTATTTTTTCTCTCTAATTTATTTTATTAAATTTATATTTTCAGGAATTCTCTGAGGTATTTTAATTTTTATAGACGTTGCAGTATTTTTTTTATTTTCTCGGGAGATTTATTGGACGCTGACAAATTTTCGAAGGAAGTCTTTCCAATATGTTTTTTTTTATTAAATTTATATTTTAAGGAATTCCCTGAGGTGTTATAATTTTTATAGACGTTGCATTATTTTTTTAATTCTTATATTTGTCCTCCCTCCAATTTTAATTTAGGCGAGGAAAGGCTTTGTTTGAAAAGATTTCGTTCCCGTTGATTCATGTTCCGCCATTTTAGTTTCACCACGTTGTCATTTTGTGAGCCATGTGTTTTGGGATGAGTCACAATTTTCTCTTTGACTAAGAAAATTTTGTATGACACGTGTTTTGGGATGAGTCATTATGATGAGTGACGCATTCGTGATAGCAGACATGACATCAGCCAACGTCGTTTTCTCCTCAGCGGGGTCGGCTTAATTTATTTTTTTTATTTTCTCCGGAGATTTACTGGACTTTGTCAAATTTTTGAAGGAAGTTTTTTCAATCGAAGCATTTCCTCAAATTTGTTTTATTAAATTTATATTTTTAGAACTCCGTGAGGTGTTATAATTTTTATAGACGTTGCGTTATTTTTTTAATTCTTATATTTTTCTTCCCTACAATTTTAATTTAGACGAGAAACGGCTTTGTTTGAAAAGATTTCGTTCCTGTTTATTCATGTTCCGCTATCTTTTGTGAGCCATGTGTTTTGGGATGACTCACCATTTTCTCTTTGACTCAGAAAACTTTGTATGACACGTGTTTTGGGAAGAGTGACTATGATGTGCGACGCATGTCGTGATAGCAGATATGACATCAGCCAACGCCATTTCCTCCGCGGGGTCGGAGGTTGACGTCATTTGAGATTCTGTTAGACGCCTTAAGTTCCAAGACTGATTTTTTTTCAATAACTTGATCATTTTGCAACGAATTTATTCCTTATTTCCCCCTACTTTCCCATTTTATATTCATAATTTTTCAACGTAACGATTTTTTTATTTTCTTTGAGGAGACTTCACGTATTTTCAACGGACGTTCCAACATAAAGACGTTTTCCAAAGTTTTGTGCTGCAGACATAATCTTAAAACACGATTGTTTATTAACGTATTTACGTGTTCATGACATTTTCTGTTACATTTTTTAACGTTGTACCTTTTTCCAACGTACAAAGCCACAATTTTTTATGCATAGTTAAAATGTTTATTTTTTTATTTTTTCGTATTTTTTTATTTCTTCATGATTATTCAGTGAAATGTACCTTTTAATGCATTATCTTAATCTACCTTTTTTTCTAAATGCTTGCATACTCGTTAAACTTCTCGTTGTACCAACATTAGTTTATTTTCTTACTTTTCAATCTAACAACTACTTTTATCGAGGCTTTATTTTTTCTGATTCAAACAAGCAAACGTTTCTTCATTATTATTATTTCCGTTACCTATACAAACAACTTTTCTTACTTGCTTTTAATGTATGACTTAATCTGGTTTTCTATATAGCTGTTTCATGTTTGTGCAAGAAATATACAGATCTATAGCAACTAGCTATACATAACATTCGTTCGTAACAGTATCTTTTTTTTTTTTTCCAGATTTAAACCAACACACGCTTCTTAACGACTTGATATCGGTTTTCTGGGGAACTTTTCTTTTCCTTTTTCCTTCATTCAATTTTATTCCAGGTCATGAAAGCCATGAGACGAGGAAATGCTTCTTTAGAAACGATTTCGTTCCTGTTCGCAGTAATTATTGGATTTTGACAATTTTTTTGTGAAATGACTTCATGCTAATTCTGAGTCTTTCGCCTTTACAATATTATTTTCTCGTAATTTTTCGTATGTTCAAGAACTCTACAGGTCTTTCACAGTTAAAATTCTGGTGAAACAATATTTTCTTACTTTATTTAGCATATCATTATAGCTTCCCAATTTTTGCTATTTTACTTCATCTTTTTTGAAATTTAGTAAAACTTTTCAGTAGGTCAGTAATTTATTTCTTACTTGGCCAAACTTATGACTCCTTTTATTTAGACTATTTTTTTTTCATTTCATTTCAGCAAAATGATTATTTTAGATGTAGCAAATCATCAGGTTTTTTGTTTCCTTATATATCATATTTTCCAACTTGCTTTTAAAGTATTTCTCAAAGCTTGCATGTATGTCAAATACGCATTTTTTTAATCCTTCCCTAGTTTGCTATACTTTTTCGTGGACTGCCCCAACAGGAAAGCATTCATTGTCAAGGCATGAAATCTAAAATCTTTTGTCTTACGATAAAATTTGTATTCGTTGGGACATATTTTTTGTATATTGTTCTGTCTCGTCCGAAAAAAACATTCCTTCTGGAGGCAAAGCGAGTAATTCCGTTCTTCCACTAAACATTATTTTTTTACATTTTACTAACTCACCACCCCCATAGCGAAAATAAAGAAATACTTACACTTCTGTTCCCTACATATCGACTCAATCTATTTCTTTTCGAAATGCTGATCATGACATTTCAACTAAAATTTCATACTTTCACCAAAAATCATATTCTTAAACGAGCTATTTTTTACATTTATTTCATGTATAACTAAATTTTTGTTGTTTACTCACCTCATCAAAGTCAATAAGAACTCTCCTAATCTCATTCCTTTCCCTCATTTAGTTCGCTTAAATTGAGATGTTTCAAAACTTCGCGTATATTTCATTCCCTTAATGTCCAGTTCTCCCGTGTCTGCCCCCTTCATTTTTAACTTCTGTGCATGCTGCATTTTATCTTTAGACGTTTAGTTTCATTGACCTTTTATTTCGTTTTAATTAGGTTTTCATTATCGTATTTTTTATTCATTGTCTCAGCAGAAAAAACTTTCATTCTGGAGACATAGCAACTAAGTCCGTACTTCCTGTAAACATTTTTTTCAATCGCGTCGCCTTTTCCTTGGCAGCATATTCTTTATTAATAGGACCAATCGCGTCGCCTTTTCCTTGGCAGCATATTCTTTATTAATAGGTCACGTACATTAAATTTGGTGAACTACTGCCGGGAAAGGCAACGCGATTGGTTTTTGAGATGTTATTTGTTCGCCACGTGTGTGGGTGAGTCACCATGTTGGATGTTGCCATCCTGCTAGCGGTCGCCGCCATTTTATTTTTTGTGGGAGAGGGCTCGACATTTCACGATCACCGCCATTTTTTTTTCTCACGCACGTAGTCAATTTCATTTTCTCCCCTTCGGGAAATTGTACTTTTTGAATGCTTATTTAACACTGGTTTTAAAGCGACGTGCTTAATTCTTGATCATTTGCACCTGTCCGTAATGTGCTCGTGCTTGCATCATCGATGACTCACGCATTCGTTAGTCGTACGTCTTATCTCAAGTCTGTCTGTTTCATTCTCGCTTCGTTGCTGGGTGTGAAGATACTGCTTTTTTCAATTACTGCTACATTTTCTTTCGTCTGAAGAAATGCATTCTTCTAAGATATGTCATAAGGATGGCCTCCATTTTTCATATGAGAAATTATTTTCTGATTCTGAAGCTACAGATTATCTTAACCGCCTTGAAAATGAAGTTGAATATTTTGGTGATGATCTCAACAAAATTAAGATTTATGGAAAAACATATAAAATTCCTAGACAACATGTGGCCTACGGTGATAATCATGTCCGTTACTCATTTAGTGGATCACCACACTGCAAGAATGCTCCCAATATTCGTCTAAACCTAACCTTTAGATATTCCGTGACGTCACTTCAAGCGTTTTGCGAGAGCTGATATACGTTGGAGCACGTGGCGATCCAAGATGGTGTCGGTCAGGGAGACGTTGGGTGTATCTGACGTCATGATTTTTCCACGTGGAGGACTGACGTCATCAAGCAGACACACATGCTCAAGTCTCTTATCGCCTGAGGACAAATCAGCTCTTTCCCGTCATTCTGCTGTGCTGGAGCACGTGGTGATTCAAGATGGCGTCGGTCAGGGAGACGTTGGGTGTATCTGACGTCATGATTTTTCCACGTGGAGGACTGACGTCATCAAGCAGACGCACATGCGCAAATCTCTTATCAGTTTTCCTGAGGACAAATGAGCTCACTATTCTGTTCTGAATCATCGAACTGCTCACACGTTGTGTTATCGTACGGAATATCATCGCTACAACCTACCGTGAACTGTGTTACTCATCGAACTGCCTTGAACATGAAGCGATCTGCCGAAGTTTCCTCTGCTACTGCTACAAAGAAGGTGTGTGTTCCTACAAAGCCTGAGTCTCATGCTGAATCAGGCATCTCATTAGAAAGCCTTCCTCTACATCATGTTTCCTTGGGTGGAAATAAGTTAGCAAAAGTGTCTGATTTCACAGGCACTGTGAGAGTACACATTCGAAGTTATGTTGTGAAAAAGGAAAAACTGTTTCCTTCCAAGTACGGAGTCACCATGTCAGCAAAAAACATTTAAGGAATTTATGGAAAACTGCTATATGTATGATGGAAGTAATGAAATCGCGGTTTTCAACAAGGAATTGATGATGAACTGTTTCCCTTCCCCTCGTGAAATTGCTTACCGTTTTCAACAACCTCACGTTCTGACTGATGATTCGTTTATGTTGAATCGAGCATCAGTGTCATTAACATGTGACCAATTTGAAACTCTGAAAGATGCATGCAAAAATCTTTGGATCAGTGTAAAAAAATTACAGTTTGGATCCACCTTCCAAAATGCCGTGTTACAACATCAAGGAACTTTGACTACTTTTTCCGTAGACATTCAAAAACTGAAAGACGTTCTCGTGGAAGTGGTAAGAGCTACCATTAAGGAAAATGTAGAAAACGTTTTCTACTGTAGGGAGTGTCATCTTCCAGTGCTTCTTATGCCAAATAATCAGCTAGGTCATGACTGTATGAATTCCACAGCAAGCGATCGGTTTCATAGATGCTTTGATAAGGCATTTGCACTTATCGAACCCAAAGTACTTGGGATTGCTTACGCCAATGCCTGCTCAGTTGCAAAAGTTTCAGTTCCCAGATTTATTCTTGAAGATCTTGATGTTTGCGAAATTCTCAAGACTGTTCAAAATATGGAGTGTGATGATGATTTCGAGGTTTAAAGAAAACCAAGTCCTTTTTAGGACTACAAAACAGTCCTTTTTAGGACTACAAAACAGTCCTTTTCAGGACTACTTTTATTTCATTTTTTTTTTCATTAATTTATATTTTTTCTGTTTGAATGTGAGTGTATGTGAACGAAGAAGGTCACTGGCGTGAGCTTAATTGCTCCGTAAACTTTAATGTGTTTCTCCAATATTATGGAACCATGTTTGGTGAAGTTCACCACCTCTTTTGCTACAAGAAGGCAACAACGAGGGATTTGGTCATCCTGATACCTCCATCTTTGAATGGGTAATACGAGCATTGGTTGAATAACTCACTCGGGAGGACCTTCAGTTGTAGCAAATTCTTTGCATATGTATAATTTCAGTTTTCTTTCCTTGATGTATATTTCTTCTGTTCGATTAACACTAGACGAAAATTTAACTTTCTCGAAACTAACCTTATATAAAAAAAAATAGTCCTTTCTAATTATGAAAAAAGTGTAAAACAACTCATTAAGAAAACTATTTTCGGGAAAAGTATGAAATTTTAGTTTATGTCATGATAATAAATGTCGGTGAGACTTATTCTAAAGTTAAAAAATAAATCTGAAGTTTTTGTTACATTTCTGATATTAGGAAAGTTTGTATGGAAATGTGAGAGTGATCGAGTCGAAAAGAAACAAGTTTGTTGGAATGAAACAGGAAAAAAGTACTACAAAGAAAAAATATCGAAGTACAGTGTAAAGCGAAGTTAAACAAAATACGTAAACGTAGAACAGTTTTTCGAAAAATAGATTAAGTCGTTATACAGAGAAAAGAAGTAAGTCTTTCTTAAAAAAATTATTACATTTGTTTGGAGAAATTCGATATTTTAGCTACATGTTGAGAATAGCTGCTTTTCTGGTGAGTTAGGAAATTGCTATGTAGAGGAAAAAATGTTTGCTAAGAATACGATGTTTAGTGGAAGTACGGACTTGGTCGCTATGTCTCCAGAATGAATGTTTTTTCTGTTGATTTAGAAAAAATATACTGAAAATATATTCCAAAGAATATAAATTTTATCGTAAGAAAGAATGCTTCAGAATGCATGGTACAAATTCTGAATTGAAGCACTTTAAGTAAGAAAATATTTGTCTGAAGCAATTTTTCAATGTCTAAGCATTGACATCTGAGTATTCGTTCGTCCGAAATTGAATCCTGGGGAGGCTTGAGTTATGAGCTTTTGAATTACGACACTAGCTTTCTACCTTCCTTGGAAACAGTGGACTAAATCAGGGTCTGCTTACTTCCCTTCTAGTGGTTCACGACGCATCTCTTAAATGGTGAATGAACGGCAAAGTTCAAACGCTCTGTCCCATTGAGTCAGCAGTTTTAGATTTTTGTCATCTTAGACAGTTTATGTTTGCTCAGAAAACTATGCTTTTGCGAGCTTGAGTTTGCATTCAAAGTTCAAAACCAGAATTTAGTTTAATCTCCCAAGCAAAGTGATTTCATGATATATGAGGTTTTCCTGTAAGCAAGAGACGCGTGAAAACAGTCGCAGGAGATTTTCAGTTTCCGACAGAAACAGGGGGAATTCAAAGTTAATTTCTTGGGGAAAGCTCACACACTGGAGAGAGCGTAAAAACACTCTTCTTTCATATTTTAATGTAAACCTCGAGGAATTTGTATCTAACTATGAAAAGTAAGTTTTAAAGATTTAGGGGCATTTACACTAAAATCCTACAATGACTTTATTTGAAACAGGGAAGAATCGGCCTTGTAGACTAAAATACATCTGAAGATTTTAGATACATTTCTGTTCAAAAGTAAAGTCGAATGGGAAAATAAGAGTAAATAAATCGATAGGAAAAGATTGAAAGTTTGAATCAGAAAAAAAAAGAACTAAGAAAAAAAAAGAAGTTTCATAAAAATAAACCAAAGTTTGAAGAATCATACAACACTGAACAGAAGGAAAAATATAATAAGTACTATAAGGGGAATACGTTATTTTCACTGTAAGAGTTTGGAAACAACTGCTTTTCTGAACAATTAGTAAAACGTGAAAAAAAAAATGTTTAGAGGAAGTACGGACTTAGTTGCAATGTCTCCAGAATGAAAGTTTTTTCTGCTGAGACAATGAATAAAAAATACGATAATGAAAACCTAATTAAAACGAAATAAAAGGTCAATGAAACTAAACGTCTAAAGATAAAATGCAGCATGCACAGAAGTTAAAAATGAAGGGGGCAGACACGGGAGAACTGGACATTAAGGGAATGAAATATACGCGAAGTTTTGAAACATCTCAATTTAAGCGAACTAAATGAGGGAAAGGAATGAGATTAGGAGAGTTCTTATTGACTTTGATGAGGTGAGTAAACAACAAAAATTTAGTTATACATGAAATAAATGTAAAAAATAGCTCGTTTAAGAATATGATTTTTGGTGAAAGTATGAAATTTTAGTTGAAATGTCATGATCAGCATTTCGAAAAGAAATAGATTGAGTCGATATGTAGGGAACAGAAGTGTAAGTATTTCTTTATTTTCGCTATGGGGGTGGTGAGTTAGTAAAATGTAAAAAAATTAATGTTTAGTGGAAGAACGGAATTACTCGCTTTGCCTCCAGAAGGAATGTTTTTTTCGGACGAGACAGAACAATATACAAAAAATATGTCCCAACGAATACAAATTTTATCGTAAGAAAAAAGGTTTTAGATTTCATGCCTTGACAATGAATGCTTTCCTGTTGGGGCAGTCCACGAAAAAGTATAGCAAACTAGGGAAGGATTAAGAAAATGCGTATTTGACATACATGCAAGCTTTGAGAAATACTTTAAAAGCAAGTTGGAAAATATGATATATAAGGAAACAAAAAACCTGATGATTTGCTACATCTAAAATAATCATTTTGCTGAAATGAAATGAAAAAAAATAGTCTAAATAAAAGGAGTCATAGGTTTGGCCAAGTAAGAAATAAATTACTGACCTACTGAAAAGTTTTACTAAATTTCAAAAAAGATGAAGTAAAATAGCAAAAATTGGGAAGCTATAATGATATGCTAAATAAAGTAAGAAAATATTGTTTCACCAGAATTTTAACTGTGAAAGACCTGTAGAGTTCTTGAACATACGAAAAATTACGAGAAAATAATATTGTAAAGGCGAAAGACTCAGAATTAGCATGAAGTCATTTCACAAAAAAATTGTCAAAATCCAATAATTACTGCGAACAGGAACGAAATCGTTTCTAAAGAAGCATTTCCTCGTCTCATGGCTTTCATGATCTGGAATAAAATTGAATGAAGGAAAAAGGAAAAAGAAAAGTTCCCCAGAAAACCGATATCAAGTCGTTAAGAAGCGTGTGTTGGTTTAAATCTGGAAAAAAAAAAGATACTGTTACGAACGAATGTTATGTATAGCTAGTTGCTATAGATCTGTATATTTCTTGCACAAACATGAAACAGCTATATAGAAAACCAGATTAAGTCATACATTAAAAGCAAGTAAGAAAAGTTGTTTGTATAGGTAACGGAAATAATAATAATGAAGAAACGTTTGCTTGTTTGAATCAGAAAAAATAAAGCCTCGATAAAAGTAGTTGTTAGATTGAAAAGTAAGAAAATAAACTAATGTTGGTACAACGAGAAGTTTAACGAGTATGCAAGCATTTAGAAAAAAGGTAGATTAAGATAATGCATTAAAAGGTACATTTCACTGAATAATCATGAAGAAATAAAAAAATACGAAAAAATAAAAAAATAAACATTTTAACTATGCATAAAAAATTGTGGCTTTGTACGTTGGAAAAAGGTACAACGTTAAAAAATGTAACAGAAAATGTCATGAACACGTAAATACGTTAATAAACAATCGTGTTTTAAGATTATGTCTGCAGCACAAAACTTTGGAAAACGTCTTTATGTTGGAACGTCCGTTGAAAATACGTGAAGTCTCCTCAAAGAAAATAAAAAAATCGTTACGTTGAAAAATTATGAATATAAAATGGGAAAGTAGGGGAAAAATAAGGAACAAATTCGTTGCAAAATGATCAAGTTATTGAAAAAAATCAGTCTTGGAACTTAAGGCGTCTAACAGAATCTCAAATGACGTCAACCGCCGACCCCGCGGAGGAAATGGCGTTGGCTGATGTCATATCTGCTATCACGACATGCGTCGCACATCATAGTCACTCTTCCCAAAACACGTGTCATACAAAGTTTTCTGAGTCAAAGAGAAAATGGTGAGTCATCCCAAAACACATGGCTCACAAAAGATAGCGGAACATGAATAAACAGGAACGAAATCTTTTCAAACAAAGCCGTTTCTCGTCTAAATTAAAATTGTGGGGAAGAAAAATATAAGAATTAAAAAAATAACGCAACGTCTATAAAAATTATAACACCTCACGGAGTTCTAAAAATATAAATTTAATAAAACAAATTTGAGGAAATGCTTCGATTGAAAAAACTTCCTTCAAAAATTTGACAAAGTCCAATAAATCTCCGGAGAAAATAAAAAATAAATTAAGCCGACCCCGCTGAGGAGAAAACGACGTTGGCTGATGTCATGTCTGCTATCACGAATGCGTCACTCATCATAATGACTCATCCCAAAACACGTGTCATACAAAATTTTCTTAGTCAAAGAGAAAATTGTGACTCATCCCAAAACACATGGCTCACAAAATGACAACGTGGTGAAACTAAAATGGCGGAACATGAATCAACGGGAACGAAATCTTTTCAAACAAAGCCTTTCCTCGCCTAAATTAAAATTGGAGGGAGGACAAATATAAGAATTTAAAAAATAATGCAACGTCTATAAAAATTATAACACCTCAGGGAATTCCTGAAAATATAAATTTAATAAAAAAAAACATATTGGAAAGACTTCCTTCGAAAATTTGTCAGCGTCCAATAAATCTCCCGAGAAAATAAAAAAAATACTGCAACGTCTATAAAAATTAAAATACCTCAGAGAATTCCTGAAAATATAAATTTAATAAAATAGAGAGAAAAAATAGGACAAAAAAAAAAATAAGAGTAAAAAAAAAATTGGAAACGACAAAAAAACTTCCTTCAAAAATTTGACAAAGTCCAGGAAATCTCCCGAGAAAATTAAAAAATAAATATTGTAAAGACTTCTTAAAAATTTGTCAACGTCCAATAAATCTCCCGAGAAAAGTTCGAAAAAAGCACCGCTAGGGGGCAACGTACACATCCATTTTCCCCCACTCGGTCGTTGCCATCTGTCAAAGATCCATTAAAAGTTCCAAAAAGCACGGCTAGGGGGCAGCACATCGAGTTGACATCCCCCTATATCCACCCCCTTTCTCCCACTCGGTCGTTGCCATCCCTCAGAGATCCATTAGAAGTTCCAAGAAGCACCGCTAGGGGCAGCACATCTCCTTTCCCCGACTCGGTCGTTGCCATCTCTCAAAGATTCATCGAAAGTTCCAAGAAGCACCGCTAGGGGGCAGCACATCGACCCAACACACTAGCGTCATCTGCCACGCCCCCATATCATTCGGTCACACACCACGCCCACATCCTTCTGTAGCAACCACGCCCCCCCATCCTTCTGTCGCAAGCCACGCCCCCGTCCTTCTCTAGAAGGATGCATCCTTGGCGCAGTCCCCGTCCTTTTATACTACTAACGTATTATCTATCAAACATTGTTTTCAAACCTCATTCACATTCAACATTGGACACAATCTAAGATATCCCTCAACTTTTCGGGAATTTTTCTCTAGCTTCAAAATCCGGGATGCAGTTTCCCATTCATTTCCACATTCTTAAAACCAAGTCGGGCTTCTATTTTTTTCTGAAGGGTTGGTGGTTTAATAACCACTATGATAAATTTTATGGGCTATAACCGGTCGATCGTCCCTAATTTAGGACCATTGGTTCTAGGGAGACCTATGCCTTCTCCGGCACTCGAGCCCAGGCCCAGCTTGAACGTGTGGCCACTGGCCAGAGGCCAGCGCCCCAGACTACTCGATCACCGGGGATGGTCTTCAGAGAAAGTCAGTTATGCCATGCAGAAAATGTTTTTGCTTCACTGGCATCATCTTCCAAAAGATAATAAAAAAACAACATTTTTTAACACGCACGATATTGTTAACTGGTTTTAGTTAACTTCCATAGTCTTGCGTGGTTAACGTATGAAGTAAGGATAATAATAATTATAAGTAATAATTTTTATGCAATCCTTTTAGATTTTTTAAAAAGCACTTTATTCTTTTCTTTATTTAATCGCAGAAAGGTTGTCCCTAGCTTAGTAATTCTTCCTCCCTGTTCCTCTGAAACTAAAATTTGCTTCCCTAAATCGCTCTTCGGTCATCCCTTCGTATCCTTTTTGCCCCTGTGGAGAAAAACCTCCATTCCCCTGGTCAGTTTAAGACGTGCCTCCCCTACACCTAAGGCGTTTCCTCCCCTGATCCTCTTGCGACTGCTCGCTTTCAATTTCTGGAGTCGTCTGTCTCAGCTCCCCCTTTATTTACACGCAAACTGACCCCATTTCTTTCACAAAAACTCTGGAAAACGCCTGCGTCGGCTTAACGAAAGTTCTAGGTAGGAGTTAAGAAGGCTTGTGCCTTCAGCCAGCTGCTTGGAAATTAAGAAGGCAAAAGATCAAATGAGCTAGACAATACCAAAGCGTCTATGAAATACAAAGGCCCAGATCCTCAGGTGAGACAAACTGGCGTCTCTAAATAAACCGTGTTTCCGATGTTTCGTAGCGGGGTGAACAAGCAAAATTTTTGCACGCGTTGTGGAAACAAAGGAAATGGAGCACTAAAGCGAAATAAAAGTTACAAAATGAGATTTAATATCTTTGCCTAAAATTCTAGTATTAAATCTCCGTCACAATATCTTGGCACAGGAACACATTACAATGGCGTTGTCGCTGCATCCATATCGCCAGCGTTTTTTGCATATTCCTAGCACGGCTATGCGATTATTTTTGCGAGCTTAAAGATGTACCTGTTTCAATGACGCTTTTTATTTTTTCAGCATTATCCCTAACATTTCGCAGAATGATCTTTCCTTAAATCAACAGCACAGCGATTCATAGTAGATGTTTAGTTTCTTCATGACGTTTTATCACGATGTACTTCCCAAAGTTACTGGTTTTCTGCCACGTTTTTCGAGACTTGCACTCACCTCAGCATTTCGTGAAAGATTGGGAGACAATGCATACAATAATTTTAAATAAAAAAAGGAAATAATAAAACAACACAACTCAAAAGTCACTAAGCAAAATCCCTCTGAGAAGTACCAATGCACATACATCATCGACGTTCAATAATACGTACTGACAAAGGATGGAAAGCATTTCTGTTTACCAACTACAGTAAAGCAGTGCCAACAGCTAAACAAGTTTACAATTCATTCGACCCATCAGCTTTAAAATCATGAGATTCTTGACCAATTTTTTAACGTATGGCATTCGCTTTGTTTTATTTTTTCCACATAAAGTGTTACTTTGGTAATCAGAGAAGGATGCCGGCTATGATCCTTTTCCGTCCTCCCAGTTTTTAGATGCAATATTTTTTTTTTTTTTTTTTAGATCTCTAGTCACATTTCTGGCCCGAACTGTTAGGACGTCGTTCGCAACTTCTGACGTTCACATTGGGTGTAGGAGAACTGTCCACCAGAGAACTAGCCACCCGGAGAAGTGGCCACCCGAGAACTGACCACGAGAAGAACTGGCCACAAAGGTATTAGGGGGCCGTACAGTAATTGTCCGTTTGACTGCTCCGTGCAAACATTTACAGTTGTGACTCATAACGGCTCTCATAATTTCGCGTTACTTTTAGTTGAGATATTTAGCATATTACAGAGCTGTGAGATTCTTGCTAAGTTCTTTTTCCTGTATTATTACTATGCAGTTTGTCCCCAAAATATAAAATACAAAGAATAAAAGAATCGACAATTCTGATCTCTGCCAGATTTTGAGGGTTATCGAAGAATAACTCGACAAAAGCTCCAGACCGTCCCATATGCTCGCAACCTTTGAAGATCGGCAATAAAGGAATAAGCATTCCGATTTGGGGCATATTTTACGGGTTTATAAAGTGAAACTCAACAAATTCTTTGCGGGCATCGGCTACCAATGGAAATTGTGTACGTACGTGCGTGCGAGCGAGCGCGCGCGCGTGTGTGTTTAATATATATAAAGAATTTTGAACCCATCGCCAGAAGATTTTCAGCGTTTACAAACTACACAATTCAACAAATTCTCTGCGGACATCCGCTACCGCGGCAACCCTGTGTGTAGGAGAGGGAGGACCTTAACACCAAAAATGTAAAACAAAAAATTTCTTGACCAATCGGGAACATATTTTCAGCGTTTACAAACTAAAACTCTACAGATTCTCTACGGGCATCCTCTTCAGCAGGAACCCTGTGGGTAGAGGGGGCTTAATACCAAAAATACAAAATATAAGGAATTTGTAGCCAAATCGGGAGCGAATTTTCAGCGTTTGCCAACTACAGCTCTACAAAATTTCTGCAAACATCTGCTACCGCAGAGAATTTGTTGAGTTGTAATTTGTAAACACTGAAAATCTCCCGATTGGACCAGAAATTCTTTAAATTTTATATTTTTGGTATTAAGCTCCCCTGCTCCCCGACATGTTTCCTGTGTTAGCACATGATCGCAGAGAATTTGAGTTATATTTTGTAAACGCTGAAAATGTCACGACCGGACCAGAAATTCTTTACTCTTTATATTTTTGATATTAAGCCCCCCCCCCCTCCGACACACACACAGTTGATGCGGTAGCGGGTTGAGTTGTACTTTGCAAACGGATTTTACAAATGCATAGTTTGTAAAATATGCTTCCAATTCGGCTAGAAATCTTTTATATTTTTGGTATTAAGCCCCTTACATGCACAGGATTTCTGTGTCAGTGGATGCCCGCAGAGAATATGTTGAGCTATAGTTTATAAACCCTGAAATTCTTTTGTTCAATTAGAGATTATAAACATTTTTTATAAATAATTACATTAAATATCGCAATTAAGGACGTACGAAATTACGGAAGCTTTATGTGAGTCAGATAACTAGCCTCTGGGGACGTGGCCACGGAGAATTCAAGAGCGCAATTTTTATACGGTCCCTTAAAATTTTTCTTGCCAGTTCTCCGGTGGTCAGTTCTCAGCTTTGTCTTTAGCCCGAAAATCATAGAAATGTCTAAATTTCTCTTTGAAAATGAAATATTAAGAAAAAATATTTTGTGAACAATAGTTCCTCAAGTAGTGAGAAATATAGCCGCACGATATTTGTTTATGCAGAACTATTTTATG
The DNA here is from genome assembly GCA_039090855.1 of Macrothele yani. Lineage (NCBI taxonomy): Eukaryota > Metazoa > Arthropoda > Arachnida > Araneae > Macrothelidae > Macrothele > Macrothele yani. Next base: position 13,545,713 of record CM077024.1, read on the forward strand.
GCACTGAAATTTCAATGTGTCCAGTTCTCCGTGTGGCCAGTTCTTCGGTGGCCACTTCTCCGTACACAGTTCACATGACCCTGATCTCTTCACTGACTACATAATCCAAAGAAGATGAGCGCATAGTGGTTCGATTTTTTGTGGGTAATAGGAGTAAGAAGTTTGGAAATTCGTTGAACGCGCTTAGCACAGCACAGTGGCAGTGCTTTGCTGGAAAGAAGCGTGTACGAAAGGAGTGACATTCATAAGGAACACTGAATACTTCGGCGTGCTAACTTGATCAACCAGAAAAGGGTGACCGCCAGTGAAGTGGGAAAACTAACGGCTGATCAATTTCGACCCTACTTATGAAAGTACCAACAGCTAAATTCAAATTTAGGGCTTAAAAAGAGCATACAAAAGAACGCAAGAGAATAAAATCAGGCGCGATCGTGAAAATATGCCCGGCAGCACATTTGCTGGCGTCATGCTTCCGTGTCCAGGAGTAGAGCATCTGTAAATTTTCTCACTTTCAAACAATTTTGAAATGACGATGGTAAATGTCAATTTCCGGATAGAAATAAAAATTCGAATCTAATAACTCTCCCACAAAATTCAGCACAGGGTTCATCTAGCGCAGGTGCAAAGAAAAGAGACGTAACACTAACGAGCATATTAATGAGAAGGGACAGGCGTTATTTTTGGGTTTTCAGAGAAACGGAAACCGTATTTAATTAGTGACAGTTATCTTCTTTTGTCCAATGTCAGAAAGGAAAGTTATTTATGGGTTCTTAATGAGATGCTAATGGCTTTCATACAGACGTTTACAAGAGAAAAGCAGTTCTACAGTACGGACTAATGGCCAAAATAAGCCCAGATGTTTGCTTCGTTGTTGATAACAATCCAAGTAATTATAAACGACGGAGAATTGAACTCGTGACCTTGCTTTGATTTTACGAATATGTGATTTCTTATATACAGTAGTACCTCTCAATAAGAGACATCCATGGGACCGGAAGTTTTGTCCCTTACTGGGAGCTTCCTAACGAAATACGTATTGAATAAATACGTAATGGACATTTTAATTTAATAAGGAATGTGAATTTTATATGTAAATAACAGCAAATTTTAAATATGATAAAAATATAGAATACATACATAGCATAAAGCAGAAACACAGTACGTGTTTAAAAGTACAGTAACTGTATACGAAACAGTGGAAAGTATGTGTAGTACGTATTTATTTGAAATAATCCGACAAAAGAATTTGTTTTGAAGCTTTTAGTTTGCAGGTACTTTTCTTCACATGAATATTAAGTTTACTAATCCAATTGCATCCTTCACCGTCACTGAAATTTAAAAAGAACTTATGCAACTGTGCAGCGTATTTTAAGGCTTCCTTCAAGTTTTTGATGTTACAGCTTTCCTTATCTTCTTCCTCATCACTTTCCGGAAATTCTAAGCACCTTTCTGTTATGCCTTCGTTACCAACTACAGGAATAAAAGCTCTGATGTTTTCATTAGTATCGTCGGAGCACAGCTGTTCATCAATCGCAACATATTTGACGATTGAATAAATCAATCCATTTTTTTAACACAAAAAATCTTAACACGGAGTTTCTCTCTCTTTCATGGTGGCTATGCACAAATCCATAGACCTTTTGTTTAACGCAAAAAAGAAGACGTTTCATTATCTGACAGAATACTTGCTATGAGTGGTACAAGAAATTCGACACTGGCGTACGAGATCTGTATGATGCGCCCAGAAGAGGCAGACCCAGTAAGGCTGAAAATGGTACGCTGCAACACGTATTATCGATCAAGCCTGATGCAACACTACGGGAACTGAAAACCTCCCATACGACCATCAACACCCGACTTCTAAAATCGGGATATTCGTGTAAATTGTGCAAATGGATACCCCATGCTTTGTCTGAATAGAATCCGGTGCAACGCTACTCCATTGCTGTTGCGCTGCGTGAAAGAGAAAAACGGGAGGACTTTTTGCATCGGTTGGTCACGGGTGAGAAAAATTTGTCACATACGTGAATGTTTCGCGACAAAGAGCATTGAACAAGCAGAGACAACCCCGCACAGAAGGTCGCTAAGCCACCCCTTCCTGGACGGAAAGTTATGCGGAGTTTCTGGTGGGATTGTCGCGGTGTGATTCATTGTGAACTCTTACCTGGAACAATACCATCGGAGAGGATGTTTACATCCAATAATTGTACCATCTCCAGGATGCACTGCAAGAAAAGCACCACCCAGCGTTGATTAATCGCCATGGAGTTGTTTTTTTCACCAGAATAACGCTCGTACACATATCGCGCTACGGACCCAGCAAAAGTTGCACGAGCTGGAATGGGAAATATTGTCACACCCATCCTTATTTCCGGGAACATTGTCACACCTCTCCTTTTGCCCCGACCGGCTTTCATCTCTTCTGGTCTTTATCGAATTTTCTAGCTGAGAAAAACCTTGCTAATGACGATGATATGAAACGTTGTATGAATGATTTCTTCAACTCCCGCTCGCTAGACGTCTTTACCGCAATCTGATATTTCGATAGCTCCAGGGTAATGATTGGGGTAGTTGAGAGCGAGCACGTTGCGTCCAAAGTGGCTACATATGGTCCTAAAAATATCTAAAGCGCGATGCGGAGGTGCACCATCTTGCATGAACCAGAAACAATCGACCATTCCCAGACGGCGAATTTCCGGGAGAAACTTGTTTTCCAGCATAGCTTTGTAGGAATCGCTTTTCACAATGGAGTCGAAAAGAACAGGACCAACCAGCCTGTTCCTGCAGAGAGCTGCCCAAACTAACTTTAGCTGGAAGACAGTGGCTTCCATATGAGTACTTTGGGGGGGGGGGGGGCAAGAAAAAATCCTTACCTCCTTCAAGGCTGTCAAACATTTTAGTAAATGTACAACAAGAATAATTGATACAATCAATCATTAATATCTTATTATTTTTAAAAATGCTTTAAAAAAAGGTTTCGTCTATTTTAGTGTTTTAAATTCATCAAAAATTTGGCTATACCAATGGCTGGGGGTTTACCCCTCCCCCATGGGCGCCCTTGGATGAAGAGGGTGTGTTTCAATGAAAACTGGCTTCTCTGACACCCATATCCCGTAATTCTGTTTGTTAACATATCTGGATAACCAGAAATGTGCTTCTTCGCTGAACCAAACACAATCCAAATTCAATTGTTTGTTGTCGATGACATCAACAATTACGTTAGCAAACATATCCCTCTTTTCAATGGAAGCCTCATTAAGGTGCTGAAGTGCTTGAATTTTGCACGGAAATAATTGTAGGCCTTTTTTTAAGATTGATTGAGCAGATCCAACGCTTTCCTGAAGTTGACTGGCTAATTTTCTTGTGGACGTGGCAGGATCGTCAGTCACAGTCCTCCGTGCTTGTTTCAAATTCAGGTTTCCTGGCTGATCTTGGTGCACCCACATTTCCTTTAGGAGCATAGAGAACAGAATCAGTTGTCTCCAATTTCCTAACCAGGTCCAGAACTGTTGACTTTGATGACTTTCGAACATTCTTGTAAGCTGTTGACCACTTTCTCAGTGTTTCCGAAGGACTTTTTGTTTGTTTCATACCAAGTTTTCACAATAAAAACGCGTTGTTCGGTTGAATACCCAATTTTTAACTTGCACTAAAACACAGTCGAACCAACACTGAATCAATTACCTATAGGCACTTGGTCGACGAAAAACTGATAGTGCTGCCCTCTCGTGCGTATTTCAAAATTTATTCACAAACTAAGTATTCGGTCATTTATTGAACACCCTGTATATGCTTCTCTATTTTCCGGATACTTTTTTTACAACCTGATATCAGAACATTTTAAAATTTAAATATGATATCTAGGCGAAGGAAAAAAAATACTAAATAAAAATGTGAGAGAGAAAATATAGCACACGCGAAAAATATGATTAAATAAAGCCTGCAATTTCAGTTTATCCCTCCTCACGTCTTAAAATTGTAGCAGTGCTGCGGATTCGATTTATTTACTTCATTTTCTTAGCAGGTTATCCTTAGGGCTAGGATTAATATGTAATTAAATATTTGTAGGCCTACATATGTTTACATGTTTGACGTATTTTTCCGTTATTATACACATTTACTGTTTTATTAACATATATCACTCGTACACATTTTCACATTACTTAAAAATATTTTCATATAAATCATGGGCTTTTACGCAAAACTGCAGATACTTTCTGTTGCAGCAACCTGTGAGCAGACAGATGGCAACTTTTGTTTTTTCAAGTTTCGCAACACATCAAAACTAACAGATGGCACCACCATACATGCACTAGTTTACTTCTGCATCTCTAATGATAGACGAGAAAACCAGTTCGAGTCACCTCTGATTTAATGCGTAGTTTCGTGTCCAGTTTCCTTCCAATTCCTTCACATCATTGTTAGGAGTTTTTTTTTTTTTCTGCTCAAGTTGTTAAGTAAATTGATATGCCTAAAATTAAATCAACTATATCATCAAAATTAAAAACATTTACCAACGAGTTTCCCGATGAAGGACTGAGAACTGACGGAAATGTTTTGTTTTTTGCAGTGTGTGCATGTCGACTGTTTCTTGTGGCCAGCGTTTTCAAGTTTCGCACCATATTAACATTGAGAAACATAAAAAAAAAAAAAAAAGACCACACACACAAAGTGAAAAACGTTTAGTTGAAACAAAGGCTCGCTGCATAAGTTCCAGGAAACAGTAAACAGGTTAGTTCAAATTTCAGTTTGGTTTTATGCCGAATACTAGTAGGTTGAAACATCCCGTTGTTAATCCAATGTTTATAAGTTTCTCAGAAAAGCAATGCAATTAAATAATTCCAGACGAATCTACTTTAAGAAAAAATTACTTGCAAATGATGTACGTCGAAACTGTACTAAAAATCAGGAAGAAAATCGAAGGTTTTCCTATTTGGATCTCAGTTGAGGAAACAACAGATATGCATGGGAGATATATAGGAAACATGTTGGACATCTGAATGAATCAGCACCATCGATCACATACTTAATTATTTGCAAAGAACTAGCAAAATATAACCACCACACGATCGATCTATTACTATATCCAATCTTACCACAGCATATAATAGGGTTTAAACTGATCAAACAGTTGTTAGGGATTTTATGTCCAGAGGGAGTAAAATACAATAAAGTACACCTGTTGATAACTGATGCCGCATCCTACCTGATAAAAGCAGCTACAGCACTTGTGTGTGCTGTTCAACAAAATTCATTTGACTTTTCTTTCACATGGGCTCCACAGAATTGCTGAAACAATCCGCTGCAATTTTCCACAAACTGTTTCGTTGATTGCAACAGGTGAAAAGATGTTTCTTAAAGTTCTCAGTGGAACCGAAAAGTTGAAAGGAAGGCTGTCAGAATTACCACTCCCTCCTCAGCCTGTGATTACACGTTGGGACACTTGGTTACAAGCTACAGGATATTATGGAGACAATTTCAGCAAAATCAAGAAGTAATCCCCCAATTTGACTCGGACGATTCTGCTTCCACTGGAAAAGAAAAAGTTCTGCTGGATAGTAATATTTCATTAGAGGAACTGACTTTTCTAAAGACATATTTCTCTGTATTGGATCGGGCCATCACAGAACTTGAACTTCAAATGCTCCTTTGAAAAATAATTTGAATAAATTTGAAGAGATTTTAATAAAGGTATCCGGGAACATTGGAGAAATTACAAAACACAAGATGAACAGTGTTGTAAAAAAAAAATCCAGGCCTACAAACTATTATAACTATTAAAAAAAAAAAAAAAAAACTTTCTCCAGGGAACTTCAATTGGCAGTTGCGCAGTTTTAAAAGATACTGAATTCTTACCGTCGGATATAGGAGGGTTTAAATTTTCGCCCATCACTCTATGTGACGTCGAGAGGTTGTTCAGGCAATCTAAAGGTAATTTGAGAGAAAACAGGAGGAGCCTTGTTTTCAACAGCCTGAAGTGCTGCTGTGTTGTTGTTAGTTGTAATAGCAGTAAGTTAGTTAAAACCCCTGGTTTTGAGTAAAGTAATTTCTTTATTTCTTATGACTGTATAAGTAGAGAAATTAGAAAAAAGTTATTAAAAATGTAAAAATAAATACATCACATATTTTAGTGATTTTCGTCTTTTTCCTAGATACTTCCTCATTTTTTAAATATTTTATGTACACATTTTGGCATTTTTTTTACATATAAATCCTAGTCCTAGTTATCACAGTTAATTTTTAGCAGTTTCGAGTAGCCAAGCTACGACAGTGTCAGTTTCACCGAAATGAAGACGATATTGAGGATGATTGGAACTCCTTTTTTAAACCACTATTTGCGAAAATTGCAACACCATGAAGGAATGATGGTAATGACGTGAAACTTACAGGATATGCAGAGCATTGTACGATATACCAATGATTAGAAGTGCGGAGTCATTGCGCATGTTTGAGCCCGGCAGAGCCCTCTGAACAGCCGAGTGAGGGGTTTAAAGAGAGGACTGTTTAGGATACACACCAGTAGTGCATCGCGGACAGCGAGTTGTAAAAGGGCCTCCAGAATTCAATAATGCCTCGGCGACGACGAAGGGCGCAATATCACCATACGACAGAGTTTGAACGGGGACGAATGATTGGACTGCGTGAAGGAGCATTTTCGTACCACGACTCTGCGGCTCGGACGGGGCATAACCCCACGACAGTGATGCGCGTGTGGAGGCAGTGGACTGAGGAGAACCAGGTGCATCGACAATCCGGCAGTGGACCGAGAAATGTGACGACACCGCAGGATGACCGACACCTCGTCCGCATGGCAATGACGAACCGTTCCGCATCTTCGCAAGTCTTAGCACAACAGTGGAGCACTGCAACAGGTGTGGCATTGTCTGCCTCCACAGTTCGACACCATCTGCTGCACAGAGAATTTGCACGCATCTCTTTGCGACGGGTTCTTTTGACCCTGAACCATGGGCGTCTCAGGCTGGAATGGGGTTTTCAATACAGACAACGGCGTGCTGATTGGCAACATATCGTGTTTTCGGACGAGTCCCGATTCAACTTGAAATATCACTATGGCCGAATACGCAATGAAGGTTATTGTGGTTAGCTCCTTCTTCCAGCATGCAATGTCGAGCGTCATACGGGCTGAACGCCAAGTGTGATGGTGTGGGGTGCCACTGGGTACCATTCGCAATCTTGGCTGCTACGACTTGAGGGCAATATCAACAGCGACCGCTACATCAGGGAAGTTGTAAAGGCAGAAGTCATACTCTTCATTCAGAGCAATTCTGGCGCTTTATTCCAGCAAGACAATGCCAGACCACATGCTGCCAGGAATGTCCAAGCCCTCTTCGCAGCACAGCAGATATCGCTTCTTTCCTGCACGTTTGTCAGACATGTCGCCTATTTAACATGTCATTTTCAAAAACGGTAGTGCCCTTATTTTTTATTCAATTCTGAATCAGAGGATAAAAAGTAATTCTCGGCTGGCTTCACTCCATTCTCGTTCAATGATCGGATTCCTTACTTCGGGAGTCCCGGGACATCCCTACTCGCTTGCCCTAAGAATCAATTTCTTCTCTCGCTCTCCGGAACTACAGTATATCTTCTTTGACCCACTCGATTTCTCTCACCAAGGGCGCTAACTTCCGTCCGTTGTGGAAGTCAAAGTTTTAGATCCTTAGAAAAGACAACATCCTCGTACCATAAGAAACTGAAGCGTCTTTTCTTTCCCTTGGAACACTTCTGCACCTCGAGCGCAGACACCGGCCATAAAAAACAAATATGCCCCAAACTTCGGCTCCTTGCGTAAAACTAACGGTTGACACAAAAGATTCCGTCTGACACCAGCCTAATTAGGAAGACACACTGGCACCCTATTAAACAAAGAAATATTCATACTCTAAAATTGTTCTTATACTTTTCAGCTTTGAAAGCATTAATAAAATGAAAGTTTCTAAGTATTTACAAGATGTTACTGTAGGAATGTTGATAATTATATGTGGTACGAATAGAATGTTTATTAAATGTACACTATATCGTTGATTCGGTGAAACCATCAGCAGTTACCACGGCTCTGAAATCCTGCGGTATTGAAGATGCATACATTAATATTATTAATAACATCTATGAAAATGCAAGTGCAAAGATTCGGCTGTTTGAAAATACAACACACATAAAAATTGGAAAGGGAGTGAGACAAGGTGACACCATATCTCCGAAGCTCTTTAATGCCACATTGGAAAATGTCTTTCAATCACTGAACTGGGAAAACAAAGGGATAAAGATTAATGGAGATTATCTAACCCACCTTCGTTTTGCTGATGACATAGTCATTTTTGCAACTACCCCATCAGAGCTGCAGAGTATGATCCAGGAACTTGCTGACAAGAGTAAAGAAGTGGGATTAAAAATGAACTTTCAGAAGACAAAAGTGATGTTCAATGCTTTTACAAGAAATGAAGATTTATCGATTGATGGAGAAAAACTGGAGGTAACAGATACGTATGTTTATCTTGGACAGCAGATATCAAGTGAGGGTCACATTGATGAAGAAATTAATCGGCGTACAAAACTTGCCTGGAGAGCTTTTGGAAGAAACAGCATAATTTTCAAGAGCAATATGCCATTATGTCTTAAAAGAAAAGTGTTTCATCAATGCATCCTTCCAGTGCTTACGTATGGTGCAGAGACGTGGACCTTAACTAAAAGAGACATACAAAAGCTGCAGACAACTCAAAGAAGCATGGAGAGGTGCATGATTGGTATAACCAGGAGAGATAAGAAGAGGAACTCGTGGATCCGAAAAATGACGAGAGTGGAAGACATCATGATCAGAGTTAAATCCCTGAAATGGCAATGGGCTGGGCATACTGCCAGAAGGACAGACCATAGATGGACAGCCGAAATTTTAGATTGGATTCCAAGGGACAGGAAAAGACCCAGAAAAAGACCACATGGGAGATGGGTGGATGAAATTCGTAAATATGCGGGAGTGACATGGAGGAGACTGGCACAAGACAGACCGTTGTGGAGGAAACTTGGGGAGACCTTCGTCCAGCAGTGGATTGATAATGGTTGACAATGATGATGATGATGATGATATCGTTGAATCCTTTCGGATGCTAGTAGCGCTCCGTTCCAATGGCGGACTTATTGACTTCGGAAAAAGGAAAACTAATGTATGCATGAACGATGCTCACCTAAATAACTTTATCTTGAGTCGAATTAAAGGACTGAATATTTAATAAATATAGAATTGCAGAGCTGGTGAGATCGCTTCTACATCTTGCAAAACATGGCGGCATCAGACGAACAACTAACAGCATCAAAAACAATGACTTCATATCAGTTCTGTCTTAGCTTAGCGTGCGTGAGTTCACGCGATGGGTCACGTGCTCGATACAACCAGAATTTGAAATAATTCTTTCTCCTCTTCTATTGGGTGCGCTTTAACCATACGACTGCTGCGAATCGCGTCATATCTTTACACGTGTTTCCAACAGTTACTGCATTACTAAAATTAACATTATTATCCATTGGTGCATTACATTAACAGTTATTATGGTTAAATATTATTTTCAAGTAAAACTATTGCAAAATCACGATCTCTTTTTAACGAGGAAACACTATGCAAAGCATTTAGGGATTTTTATTCTAAACTAAAAAAAATTCCACCATTTAACAACCATGGGGTTTATTTCTTTTCCCCGTACATGCATTTGTAATCATTACATTGCAGTAGGCATGTTATTTTCTATGAATTCTATCAAACGTCAGCTAAATCCGAAAAAAAAAAAAAAAAAAACTAGAATGCCTAGTAGTAGAGTCAGATGGCAAAAACAATATAACTTAAAGCTTCGATCGATTGACAAATCACAAAGAATGTGAAACTGATGAATCTAAACGTTGCGCAACAGGCATAAATAGCTTTTGAAACAAAGGTAATGGATGTATGTCTACACGTGTTGCTCGCGTATGGATTAAATTCCCTGTTATCGTACCTAGTGGAAACGATTTTAAATTAAGCAGAAGATGTTTGTTTCAAGGTGTCTGTGAAAGAAACGCTTAAAAAATAGATATGGGACACATATCGGTTTCTGACAAACTCTAACAAAGACAAAATGAGGAATGCCATGATCGGGATCGTCATTTTTTTTATTGTATTGAGTCCGTGCTGCTTTTTAATCTCCGTCCTCCCGCTTAGCCTTCCTTCCCTGAAGCAGGTAGGGCGAAGTCAAACTATGTAGCATTCATACTGCTGCTTTGAGCCTTTTTTCTTTTTTTTTTTTTTTTTTGACATAAAGCACTCGGAATCAATAGGATCATTTAAAAAAAAAAGAAAAAAAAAAGAGTGGGAGGGGAAAGAATGCCACCCAGGAAATAAAAAAGGGTAATAAACTCATAACATACATTCTGCCGCACATTTTGATAAATGAATATCACAGAAGCTAATGCTAAAACATTTTCTGATCATTGACAACAGTAACTGGAATATATGAAGGTTCATTAATTAGCCAATGGCATCTGACTTCTGCATTCTTCTTTACTATAAGATGAACTTTACTCAATTCGAGTCGATTAGGTGCAACATAATTAACTCTGAATTTCTGCAACTGGTTAAAATTTTACATTTTTTGGATGGCAAACATTAGTTTTACGCTACATCTATAAAACAGAAAATTTTAACCACTATTCCAAACTTCCTCAAAGAACGTGCAGTTATATATATAATTTCGGATCAGATCTACAAAAGTTGAGAAGACATATGTACAATATTGGCCAAAAGTCCTGCACCAGTAGACCAAATGTCAAATTTTTGATGCTTGAAGTCAACTTATACAGCGTAATGGTAAAATCAGAAACACATATTATACATCATTTTAAAGGAAATTTTATGCTGAATTCAAATATTTTTACAGAATGTTGTTACCAGTAATAGAAGTGAAGTTACAAGCAAAAGTACAGAGTCTAGTCATAAAAAGCAAAAACTAGTTTAATTTGTGAAATTAGTGTACAATGCATTTACCGTAAAATTACTGCACAGTACATTATTGAAACTTGCACGACACTTGATATAACTTACCAACAAGCAAAATGCGCTTTAATATTTAACTGGATAACCACGGTGTCTTAGTAACAAAGTGTACATTCTTGGCATGAAACTAATGAGCTTCTCTAGTTGTCTGTTGATGATAATCATACGGCCCTTACAGACTCAAAGGCTTTAATTGAATCTGTAAGGACCGTATGGCACCGTGTTATCACCAATGGACAACTAGAGAAGCTCATTATAGTTCCATGCAAAGAAGGTGCACTTTGTTACTAAGAAACCGTGGTTATTGCACTAATTGGACGATGTGTGGAGGGCACAACTGCTCGCTGAGTATCTGCAATTGTGGCTGTTGTGTCACTCCGCGCATGTAGGAGAACCCGTCGGTCCTCTCTCTCTGTAGTTCGTTTGGGTCTGCCAGACCCTTCCTGTTGCAGCTGTGTGCCTTGTTCTATCCACTGCCGCCAACAACGTGCTATGGTAATATCCGCACGACCGGTATGGCACGCAATATGGCGATAAGACCATCCCGCAGCCGGACGATGCGGCCCCTCTCGAACTCCTCTAACTGCTCGAATTGCTTCCGAACTTTTCTCCGAGGAATACTTCACTAGCAAAGGATGCAATCAACACAACAGCATGAGCCATAATGACAAGCAGATCAGATGAGACCATCTCATATGTAGAGGATTTTAGGAAGGAAGTGTCTGACCCCAGGTCTTAAACAACCCTTAGAAATAGGAAGCTAGGAGATTTGGGCTTGAGTGTCCGATAGGAAAGTGACAAGGAAATGAGGTAGAAAGGGGGAGGAAGACGCCCTTCTTTATTATTTGGGCCCGACGGCTTCACGTGCCCATCCGACGCACGGCGGATATTGAGTGGTTCGAACGCTTGTATCTGACTGGGATCGAATCTGAGGTTTCTCCGTGGCAGTCACGAACGTTGACCACTAGGCCATCCGCGGCCCCCTGAATGGCAAGCACGCAGAACGGGACAACCTTATATAGCCAGTTAGGCACAGCGCTACGACCGCTCCTTGCTGGCGTCACATGCGCGGCAGAGCGTGATACTTGAATCATTTGCAGGTCTCACGATGTCAAACCTGCCCACCAAATTTCGTTCCTATCGGTTGCTTCCTTCTGGGTGCAACAATTTTTTGGACAATGAGTGTATACATATCGTCATCATTATCAACCATTATCGATCCACTGCTGGGTGAAGGTCTCTCCAAGTTTCTTCCACAACTGCCTGCCTTCTCCATGTGACTCCCGCATGCTTTCTAATTTCACCCACACATCTACCCATGTTGTTTTCTTCTGGGTCTTTTCCTGCCCCTTGGAATCCAGTCTAAAATTTCGGTTGTCCATTGGTGGTCCGTCCCTCTGGCAACATATCCAGCATATTGCCATTTCAAGGATTTTACTGTGATCATAATGAATTCCACCCTTGTCATTTTCCTTGTTCACGAGTTCCCCTTCTTATCTTTCCTGGTTACACCAAGCATGCATCTCTCCAGGCTTCCTTCAGTTGTCCGCAGTTTTGTATGTCATTTTAAGTTGTAAAGGTGTACGATATTAAAGGTTTGTTTTCCCCGCCCTCCTCTCCCCGCATACCTGCTGGTGTCGATAGCGCTTCGGAGTGCCAGGCCACTTCTCTTTGCAGGACTGCAGCACTGCAGGGTTCTACTGTACATTGTATTGTTTGCCATATTTTTCAATTGTTGTTTCATTTATCGCGGGTTCTACTGTATATTGTATTGTTTGCCATATTTTTCAATTGCAACTGTATTTTGACGCCAGCAATCCTCAAACAGATCTTTGCTACTGACAACGAGGACTTTAGGTGATGACACACATCATTTTGTGACGCATTTATGAGTACGAAATTTCAAAGTATAGGCGTGAAAGTGCTTCAGAGAAAATCGTGAAATTTCAAAGAAAAGATGTGAATCACAAAAACAGCTAACTTAATAATTGCAGGTAGAAGATAATGGCGACTTTAGGATGTCATAAGTTTTGTGACGTGCCTGCATCGCAGGACACACATGAGATAAAGGCAGATAGCAATGAGAGCACATGTTCGCGTACCTCAGTTGGGAGAGCGACTTACTCCGGAGTGAGGGGACCCGGTTTCGACAAACCGGTGTTTTCACATTGGTGCCCAGACTTCAAGGATGACCTGGCTGTTAAGTTTCTTGCAATGGTGTTGTGACAGCGCTCGTGACTCGAGGCTGCACATTTAGGTGAAAAATCCATTCCCGAGTTTATTTATTTAAATTATTATCGGGCGGGTTCCGATTTAGGTTCACCCGGCGTAATATTGGGAACCAAGGGTTTGTCAAGTGGATTGTGATTCTGCGATTCCCTGATTTAGGGCTGACGCAGCTTCAGGATCCACTGACGGGAGGTTGTGATTCACACAGCAGATTTTCCTTTGGGAGTCAAAGGGTCCGCTGTGTGCCGCAATGTTTTCGTGAACGTTTAGAATTTAAAAACACATAAGTGAAGGAATTTCTGACTCCCTGCCGTAAAATATAATATATATTCTCCAAAAATCCAGGGTTGAGCACATAATTTGCAACTAAAGAAACACTCATGATTGTACGTAGGCAAATTAACAAAGAAAACAATTTATTAGTTATGTTTGGCATAATAATAAAGATACACACACCATAGCTTAGGACTCTGTGTTCATTACATCAAGTATGTAAGTTGTATATGTAGGTGTTAAACTTGCAGTCACCTTTTAACCATTAATATTTATATAAACACTTCGCTAAAGTAACACACGATACTATCAAAAATGATACCAACTTTCTGACAGGAACTTGTGCTCATTAACTACTTGCTTATAAAAACATTAATTCTAACGGAAGACTTCCGTATGCACTAATCGATAAACACATATTATGAGGGGACACCAAAAGAAAGAATAGGATGGATTTCCTACCTTAAATTCCCAATCTTTCTAGATGTCGCGCTGCTACTCTCATATCACACGGAAGAAATGGAACCACATGAAAGTCCAGTTTTCTTGGCATCACTTATCGTCCGTAAAACACTACTATCGCTGTTCTTCCACCAAGGGTACTGGTCTGCGCTGGATGTCCCGGCCCGTCATAATTGGTGTGGGCACTCATCGTCCTTAGCAGGGTCCCTTTCCTTGGCACCTCGGTTGAGATCCTCCATCCATGCTTGGAAAATTGTATGCAGTTTACGGTAGCTTCAGTCTTGCCGTGATATTTTGCAGCGACTATAGGTGGCCAGTCTCTGATAAATCATAGCGGTGACCAAGTTTTGGGCCACGCACGAATAAAACGAAATGCAGGCAAAAAGAAAAGCTTTACATAGCAGCTCCTAGATTACAGTCATGAAGAAGAGTCACCCACATTCACGGCAAAATACCAAGTGACAAGTCACCAGAGTTTCGACAACCCCCAAGAAGACCCACATTACGTCAAAATATCCCATCATCCAATCACTAGCTGGCAAACGCAAGCCTCCCTGAATTAAATTCCCAAGTCTAAATCCTACTGGTCAGAGAATTAACATTTGATTCATCCATTCGTTAGGGGGTCAAAATTGCTACCCGTTCCCGTGAAAATACTGAGAACAGCCCTTCAAGTTACGTTAGCCGCGTGATATAACCACTGGGCCATAAATCCTAACCCAATAAAACTGTTAGTTTCGGTTCCAAAGAGTCTACGGTCTACCCAACACGCATTGTAGATGCTAGACAAGGAGGACACTTCTATTGCCCCATAAAACACTCAATACAATGCCGGTCCGTCCATGATGACGCCAACGCTGTCTATCTAGTATTACGCTATGCGACGCCTTGTGCGGTCCCACTAGCGCTTACATAAGTACTCATGGGAGAGGGGAAGGAAGAAAAAAAAAAAAAGAAGAATCAACCGAAAGTGGGGCTAATGGAAAAATAAAATAAAAAGTAAATAAAACGTACTCTTTCCTCAAAAAATTACCCGAATTAATAAAAATGAATAAATAAATAAATAAATAAATAAATAAATAAACTCGGGAATGGATTTTCCACCTAAATGTGCAGCCTCGAGTCACGAGCGCTGTCACAGTGTGATGTTCTTTCCACACCGCGAGACAGGAAAAAATGAGAATCCCTTCTTCAGTGCTTCGAAAATAAATGTGTGTGATGTTACGTTCCACACATCAAATTATCTGGGATTCCTCAAATTTACGTTCTTCATCGGATGACTGCCTACAGCGACACATGGTCCCGGCTGACCCGTGCCCCCAGCCCTCTTTCGGGGGGGATTTGACGTGTCTGCATCGCAGGACACACATGAGATAAAGGCAGATAGCAAGAGAGCACATATCCGCGTAGCTCAGTTGAGAGAGCGACTTACTCTGGAATGAGGGGACCCGGATTCGGTGCCCGGCGTGGACAAACCGGTGTTTTCACAGTTTTTATGGCCCAAATAAAATATTACATACATTTTCCTTTTTGGTTACGTAACTTCGGTTTGACGAAGGGCTAATAATTACCAAAGCTTTCAAAAGTGTTCAGCATTTGAGAAATGTCATTAAGACTCATAATTTGTTCAGCATTCAAAAGTGTTCAGCATTTGAGAAATGTCATTAAGGTTCATAATTTGTTCAGCATTCAAAAGTGTTTAAAAGTGTTCAGCATTTGAGAAATGTCATTAAGACTCATAATTTGTTCAGCATTCAAAAGTGTTTAGCATTTGAGAAATGTCATTAAGACTCATAATTTGTTCAGCATTCAAAAGTGTTCAGCATTTGAGAAATGTCATTAAGGTTCATAATTTGTTCAGCATTCAAAAGTGTTTAAAAGTGTTCAGCATTTGAGAAATGTCATTAAGACTCATAATTTGTTCAGCATTCAAAAGTGTTTAAAAGTGTTCAGCATTTGAGAAATGTCATTAAGACTCAATTTGTTCAGCATTCAAAAGTGTTCAGCATTTGAGAAATGTCATTAAGACTCATAATTTGTTCAGCATTCAAAAGTGTTCAGCATTTGAGAAATGTCATTAAGACTCATAATTTAAAAGTGCAGTACTTCAGAAAATACTTCTTTACCACATTGGAAAAAAAAATACATATTATGTATAGAAAAGTTTGAGTCAAATTAAAAATTGATGTGCAACTGAATCTATTAATAGGATAACGAAAGAACAAAGAAATATGTGGGGAAAACACGTGTTTATGGACTATAGCTATGTGCAGAAAGAAACCAGCCTGCAGAGCTTTCAGATTCCGAGTTAAAATATTTCTGACTGTGTGCATGCGTACTTAGTGATAGCTCTCCACATGCCAATATGAATTAGTGTGCAATGTGAAAAAACACGACAAAAAAAAAAGAAAGACAAAGAGAAAGGAAGAAAAGAAAGAGAGAGAATGAAAGGAAAGGAGAAAAAATCTAAAGAAATATGTTTCATCTCAAAATTACGAATTGCTGCAGATTTTTTTTTTTACCAAATGGAAAACCGCAATGTCTCTCATAGACCCATGTCACCCATTGGCTGATACCTCTTTTCCACCTCCACATTAACTTGCTTTGTGATTTTATACATAATTATTCTAAATAATTTCCAAGAAAATCATAAATTTCCCTAGTCACGCTCTTCCTAGAAAACATTTTTCGAATAAAAGATTTCCAGCTTTTATTAAAAAAATACTTTCATTAAAAGTTCTTAGAAATTGGGCATTATCATAAATATCAACTTTGTGTTTTAAGAGGTCTGTGCAGGATAAAATTTTTGTATGAAAAAAATATTTTTAGTGTAAATAATTATATAAACACAATTACGTAGCGATCAATATAAATAGCGTGTTTTTGTCGCAAGAGCGACAAGCTCTGGTTTGAATGTTGGGGTAGATGGCATACATGTCATAAGCCTTGAGAATGAAAAATGGATTCTTATGATGAAACACTTTTCGTACGCCGACATCCTCTGACACTAGGCACGTCAGAAAAAGAAAAAAGAAAAGGAAAGAAATTCACGAGCAGAGATTATCTTGAAAATGCTGTTTAGCATTTCCTACCCTTGTTTCCCCCGAACACCATCTTCTGACTTCGTTAGTATACACAGGTCGCAGAAACCTACCTGATTGTGTGTACAGTTTAGAGTGTTTACCGCTGGTAAGAAGGTTGTCTTAATGTTGGTAAATGAAAGGTTACATGCACCGGGTTGATCACGAGCCTGACCTCAACTGGATCCGTGCTATATCACTGTGTAGTACGTTCTTTAGCTGGGAGGCTGAAATTATTAAGTGGTCACCATGTGGAAAAAATAACAAATGATGAAGATGCACGAAGTACACACAGGCAATAAAAAAGAAAAGGTTGTGGCGGCGGCGGTGGTTTTAAGAATGCTGCAACTCTTTTTAAACATCTGCCTACCTGCTCCGCTGCATTTCTCACATGACTGGAGTTCCGGCTAAACACAAAAGTAATTTTTTTTGCTTCTGGTAAAGTTTAAAATATGACACTGTGTGAGAAGTCTTTATGACAATTAAGGAATAACAAGAAATTATTTCGAAACACTGGAGAGTGGATTATAAAAAGTCAACGAACGTTGAGAAAGAAAAAAAGAGCATATCTTTCTCTGTGATTTTTTTCTTTTTTCACTTTTACGTCTGTCTTTTGACGTAAAGTATGTAAAAATTCGTGTTATTCATGCCTTTTCACTCTAGAAAAAAATAAGTAGTGTGTATTCAAGGAAAATATTGTACCCTTGTATAAGGGAACAACACTAGTTGATGTCTTGGTAATGTCCGTTTGTGTAGATTGCTATATGCTGATGACACAGTCCTGTTGGCAGAGAGCGAAAGCGAGTTACAGAGTACGTTGGCCCGGATGTACGAAGTTTGTATGAATTTCAAACTAAGTATAAATAAGGGAAAAACTGAAGTTATGATTTTTGAGCGAGGAACTGTTAGTACTGTATGCAGGATAAGTCTAAATGGCACAGTTAATGAACAGGTAAACGAGCTTGTATATTTGGGAAAAGTGTTTGACAGAGAGAACAAATTAGATGGTGAAATTAGTAGACGAGTGAACTCTTCATTAAAAATCATAGCTGCTTTAGGGAAATTTCACAGGAATGATGGGTTCTCAAGAAAGTCCCGAATGGCTGTATATGAAAGTGTAATTGTTCCTACTCTGATGTATGGCAGTGAAATCTGGGTTCTGCAGAAAAGACATAGGAGTCGTTTGTGTGCTAGGGAGATGCGGGGGGGGGGTAAGACACGCTGTGATCGTGTGAGGAATGAAGATGTGTTGCAGATGTGTAATGTGATACAAAATGTTGTTAGTAAGATGAAGACTAATATTCTTAGGTAGTTTGGCCATGTTGAAAGAATGAGTAATGAGATGCTCACATAGAGAATTTATTCAGCCCAAGTGGCAGGAAAGAAAGGTAGAGGAAAGCCTAGGAAATCCAGATCTGAGTGAGAAATAGGAAATGAGTATGAAGTACAAAAGGTCTTGTGTGCGGCGTGTGATGGATGTCAATGAAGCTCGAGCTGTGTGCCGAGATCGCTGTAATTGGAGACGCCTGATACAGCAACGGTGAGTACTTTCTGTGAGGAGCTAACCTCTGATATTCTTAAACAGCATGGAGTCCAATTCGCAGTGCGCGCGACGCTCCCCTCGCTCCCTGTGCGTAGGGTAGATGATGCAATATTTCTGGATGTGCAGCCGCGTTTGACTCAGTCTATCTCGACAACTGTGAGCGCAACACGATTGTGCTTGGTATCGTTTCAAAGCTCACGACGAGATCTATTCAAATATACGAAGAATATTTTGCAGTGGTTTGAAATGAACATTTAAAAAATTGTTTTCTTGTAAACCGGTGGCAGAAAGACAAAATTTTTAACAATATCTTTAACAAAGAATATAGAGACAATATTTTTAACAAAGAATATAGAGACAATATCTTTGACAGTATCTTTAACAGAGAGTCAATATACTTTTGACAATATCATGGTTTATTTGGACAACCGTGAGTTCCAAACGACTGTGCGTGGCATCGTTTTAAAGCTCTCGACGAGATCTATTCAATTATATAAAGAACGTATCGCAGTGGTTTAAACTAAAAACAAGAAAGATGACACCGAATTTTCGGGTGTAATAAGCACATCTTTTGAATCCGTTCTGACGCAAATTAAATTCATCAAAGCTATTCAACAAAGTCAATGGAACCGGTATGGAAAACAATAGTATCTGACGGAAGAAAGAAGTTTTTCAATCGGGTCTTTAATCCCTCAGATATTGCTGTAAACGGAATCGTGAGCTTACGAACTCTTAGAAACAGAGTTATCGAGAAAAATAAGATGTGACTTTACGTCCCTTGGTGGGAAAACCATGCATTATTTTTGGGAGAAAGTACTCACAAAAGGTTTATCTATATAAGCGGTATGGGTCCAAGAAAAAAAAAATTATAGTCGAGTTTTCAGGAGCCTAGATTTTGCTACAAATACATCAGAAGTAGAAATTAACACTTATGACCCCTGGTGGTCAAACCATTCTTCACCAAACATTAGAAATTACGTGAAAAATATTTTCCCTCAGGTCTTGTATGCGATACAGGAAGATTTTTTCAAATCGGAGTTTTAGGAGCAGAAAACGCAATTTACCTTTGTGCGCCCTAGCGGAAAGTCTATGATTTACTTGGAAATTTTGAATTTATAGGAAAAACATTTCGCATCGGAAACACTATCCAACAAACAAGGAATTTTTCAAATCGGACTTTTAGAAGTCGAGATATTGACAAAAATAAGATATACATCTACGCCCCTGGCGTAGAAGCCATGCATCATTTCAAGAAGAAAATGTCCCTAAAATGTTTGTCGACATGAGCAGTATCGGTCCGCAAAAGACTTTTTTTGCAATCGAGATTTTAGAAGCTCATATTTTGCTGCAAATACCTCAGAAGCGGAAATTAAGGCTTACGCCACCTGGTGGTCAAACAATTTTTTACAAAAATTTGAAATTACGTGCAAACGATTTTCCATCAGGAGCTGTATCCGGTGCAGAAAGAATTTTTCAGATCGGAGATTTAGAAGCAGAGATATAGGGGAAAACGCAATTTACCTTTACGCCCCCTAATGGAAAGTCTATGAATTACTTGAAAATTTTGAATTTATAGGAAAAACATGTCACACTAGAAACACTATCCAACAAAGAAGGAATGTTTTAAATCGGACTCTTAGAAGTAGAGATATTGACAAAAATAAGATATACATCTACGCCCCCTGGCGTAGAAACCATGCATTATTTTAAGAAGAAAATGTTTCTAAAAGGTTTGTCGACATGAGTAGTATCGGTCTACAAACGATGTTATTTTTAATCAAGAATTTAGAAGCTCATATTTTGCTGCAAATACATCGGAGCGGAAAATTAAGGTTTACGCCACCGGGTGGCCGAACCATTTTTTTACAAAAATTAGAAATTATGTGCAAACGATTTTCCATCAGGAGCTGTATCCGGTGCAGAAAGAATTTTTCAGATCGGAGATTTAGAAGCAGAGATATAGGGGAAAACGCAATTTACCTTTACGCCCCCTAATGGAAAGTCTATGAATTACTTGAAAATTTTCGAAATTATAGGAAAAACATGTCACGCGGAAAACACTATCTAACAAAGAAGGAACTTTTCAAATCGGTCTCCTAGAAGTAGAGATATTGACAAAAATAAGATATTCATCTACGCCCCTGGCGTAGAAACCGCGCACTATTATAAGAAGAAAATGTTTCTAAAAGTTTTTCTGCAGGATTAGTATCGGTCTACAAACGACGTTATTTTCAATCGAGAATTTAGAAGCTCATATTTTGCTGCAAATACATCAGAAGCGGAAATTAAGGTTTACGCCCCCTGGTGGCCAAACCATTTTTTTACAAAAATTAGAAATTATGTGCAAACGATTTCCCATCAGAAGCTGTATCCGGTACAGAAAGAATTTTTCAGATTGGAGATTTAGAAGCAGAGATATAGGGGAAAACGCAATTTATGTTTACGCCCCCTAACGGAAAGTCTATGAATTACTTGAAAATTTTGAAATTATATGAAAAACATGTCACACGGAAAACACTATCTCACAAAGAAGAAATTTTTCAAATCGGACTCCTAGAAGTCGAGATATTGACAAAAATAAGATATACATCTACGCCCCCTGGTGGTGAAACTGTGCAATATTTTAGGAAGAAAATATTCCGAAAAGGTTTATCGATGTGAGTGGCATCAGTCTACGAAAGAATTTTTTCAATCCATATTTTAGAAGCTCAGATTTCATGGCAAATACATCAGAAGCAAAAATTAACACTTACGCCCCCTGGTGGCCAAAGTATTCTCTATCAAAAATTCGAAATTATATGCAAAAGATTGTTCATCAGGAAATGTATCCGCTGAAGAAAAATATTTGAAATCGGAGTCTTAGAAGACGAGTTATCGGGAAAAATGCAATTTACTTTTACGCCCCGTAGCGAAAAATCTATGCGTAATTTGAAAAAGAAACTATATCCAAAATATTCTTCGACTTAATTGGAATCGAAAGATGAAAGATTTTTTCAGTCGGATGTTTAGAAGCAAATATGTGGAATAAAACGCATTTTTGAATTCGACATCATCTGCATTTACGCCCTCTAGCGGCAAAATTGTACATCATAAAAAAAAAAAAAAAAAACGAAATGAAGGATCATCATTCGCATATTTCAAGCTTTCGAATCCAGAAATAATTTTTCAAATCGGACTAATAGTTGCAGAGATACCGTGGGTAGAGACGGACGCACAAACCGATAACATAAGCACGATCTTTTTTTACGAAAGACGTGCTAAAAAATCGTGTGAACGGGTTAACATTTTCGACTAACGCCGAGGAATTCGCATAATGAACGGAAGCAAAACGGCAGGCAAGAGCAAGTGATGAGAAATGTAAGAAGCCCAAGAAGACAAAGCACCACGTTGGGTAATTCGTGTATCGATCTGCTTTGTGTTTGCATTGCATCCTGCATTATTTGTAAAAATTATGTAAGCTACTTTTCATATCATAGAACTGTGTTGGCTATAATAAATTAAATATACGCTTTCTAACCATACTCGACTAGCTCATTTCAGCTCTCCAAGACGTAGCACTACGCTTCAAACTGAAGGCTCAATCACAACGGAGCATACCTGTATTTTTTTATTTAAACTTATTTACACAGAAATTTCGTAAATCTTCGATTTTTTCTTTTTCACCAGAGATGCTTTCCTGACGTAAGAAGTTAATCCTTTACCTTCGGTGGGGTTTGAACCCAGTTCGTCTACTACGGGAAGCGCGCGTGCTACCGTTCAGCCACAAAGACGTGTGCCGAATAGTCAGATATAAGGTAGAACTCTAATCACTCGATGATGAAATATTTTTTGCTATAAATGCGGGTGAATTAGTCATTTTATTTTCTGCTGGAGCTTATTATTTTTCTGAACAGGTTCGTAATAATTTTATTTATTTTACAGGAGGGCTTATTACGAATTATGTATCTTTTTATGTCGTGATTTCTTGAAGCAACACACACTGCCTCTTTAGGACCAAGGTTCGTTCCCGCAGCAAAAGGTAAACACGGACAATACGAAACGCAGTACAGCTCAACAAACGCGGAAAGCCCCGCTTCGAAAATAGTGGGACACCGACAGGCGCGCATTTGCAGTAGCAGTTTTCAACAGTTTAATTAGGAAATCCAAACTGTTTGTTGTTCCTGTAGAAGAATCAAATGCTGATTTTAATAAAGTTAGTGGTTATGATTACTAGAAGTATTGTTGATACCTTTCTTCTCTGTTTTCATTTCTCTTTCACGCGATTTTTGTCTAGTCGATTTCTCTCCTTCACTGCCTTAAATGAGTCACCTGTATGTGTACTACTATATGAATACTAGCTGTAAAGCCCGTTGAGATAAGAACACAACCGGTTCTAGAAATCACTTATTGCCATTCATTCGTTTATTATAATTTTTTGCTGAGTCATTGTAAATAATGAGTGTGCATTGAAACATACCCATGATGTGCTTCATTGTCCATGCATAGAAATACAAAATACGAAAGCGTTTGCCGGATGATAATCCTCCCTTGGTAAGGGACATGGACTCCCTTTCGTGTACCCCATGCTTTTTTTTTTTTTTTTTTTACTTTGTTTACTTGTGTGTGTGTGTGTGTGTGTGTGTGCTTTTTTATTGGAGGTTTAACGACCACCGTGAGCAACTCAATGGGCTATAAGCAGTCCGCCCGTCCCTAATTTAGGGTCACTGGTTCCAGGGAAGGGAGAGAGCCAGTGCCGTAAGACAAACACAACGTCCATGCCTGACCGGGATTGGAACCCGGACCCCTTACGGACGAATGATCAGAGACCAGCGCCTTAGACCACTGCGCCACCGGGGCGGCTGTGTGTGTGTGTGTGTGTGTGTGTGTGTGTGTGTGTGTGTGTGTGTGTGTGTGTGTGTGTGTGTGTTATAGCATTTATCAATTAAGTCAGCTACGTTGGAAAACATCTTTGTACACGATATTTTTTGTAAATATCTTTGTTCTGGCCCATGGACAACTTTAACTGTGACATCATCAATCCGTTGACAATGCAACATAAAGTTGTCCATAGTTAAACACTGGTTAAGAAAGGTAGATACTTACTTTTTTGAGTGTTTGACCTTGAAACTTTTTAATGGCCATAGCAAAGGCGAGTTTTACAGGGAATTGTCGTCGTCTTAATGTGAATGGGTGGTCCATATCAGTAGGTGCAAAGTCAATTCGTGGAATAAAATCACTTTTACCACATGCTGAGCCTGTGAGTACTTCCGCAATGATCAAATTAGTTTTAGTTCTTTTAGTCTTGTTCCATTGCATGAACCTCGTCTGTCATGAATGTACTGAGTGTTTGCAACAGACCCTCATTTGCACCCACTATTTTCTCGAATTTGCATTCTTTGGGCAGCAGCCTCATCAGGATCCAATATGTTCAACTGCGCGTATTTCCGCTGTTCACCATTAGCAGCATGCAATGCTCCTGTACGATGATAGATCGATCCATTTATTTTAAAACAATAACGCCCATAACCTGGTGGAAGAGCCATTTGTGCTTCCATCTATGCAAATGCAAGGGAACTATTAATCGACCGCATGTTAGCCATAAAGTTTTTTGAATGTTCATGCTGAGAGTTCATAAGTTGTTCAATTAATGGGGAAGTGCGATTAGATTCTAATTTTACTGTTCGTTTTGAGCCACATTTAGAAAATTTATCATCTAAAGGTCTCGCTCCGGGAAAGAATTTGGCTTTACAAAATTCACAAATTTGCTCAAGAGTGCCACATGAGTGTCTTGCTATAGTCTTTCCACCATCTGTAACGTTTAAAGCCACATGACGTGTGGCATTTCTTTGTTGTTGTTGGCTCGTTAATTACCTCTGAACCTTTCAAAGTGCAGTGTTCTTTCCTTTGTTCGAGGGTCACATTCTGTGCCTCTGCAATATGAACATGTCTCATGCGCTAAGATTCAGCTTCAATATGTTGTGCCGCCATATTACTTGAACGATCGCGCAAACGTCGAATATCAGCATTTCTTTCAAACTGCACTGCATTTTTGTCTTTTTTTCCTGGCATGTTCGGTAATGCGACGGTTAATTTCTTGTCTTTCGACGACGACTGCAGTGCGTTGTTGGCGATTTGCTTGATCATAATCGACTTTGCGGCGTTTAGCTTCAATCTCTTCGTCTATTGAAAGAAGTAACTTTCTTTTTTGACGCGGCATAGGCGAGGTTTAAAACAATAGTCAAGTTCGCGAAGGACATTAACATTCGTCCTTGCCTTACTCAGCGCCAGCAAAGTAAAACACATTACAACCTACAACTGTGTGTTTCCACTTCCACCGCACCCTGAAAAAAAAAAAAACCCGAAAAAAAAAAAAACAACACTAACTTCGGACGAAAGAAAAACGATGTAAACAAAACATTAAACAGAAACCGTTACGGATAACATGGTGGAAACACCGGAATATAAATGTTCGTCTTCTTCTGTTAAACAGAGTACGCAGTTGTTTGTTTATGGTTAAAAAAGTGATCCACGTCGTCGCAAGTCTTGCTTTTTTTATAGTAAATATTTTTCTTACAGGCGAATAACTGGAAAATCTGGGGAAACCTTTATTTGCTAAAACAATGAAATGACAAAAGCCGTTGAAATCATTCATAAGATAATTACCAGGGGTCGAAAAAATCCACTAGTCTCGGGAGTACCGTTTAAAATTTGTTAGTGTGTGTGTGTGTGTGTGTGTGTGTGTGTGTGTGTGTGTGTGTGTGTGCACAGCTCGGTTTCTTTTGTCTTCATTTTTGTTTTTTGAGGGGGATTTTCACTTAATTTTTTTTATTTTTTTATTTTTTTTATTTTTGTTTCATTAAGAATATCGCTTTTTTTTTCGTTTGCGCTATTTGTTCAAAAGTTTGTTTGCCCAAAGCTGGGGCACTTAAGCCGCTGTATTTTCTCAAATATTTTACATGCTTTTTTTTCTTTAAATAATTTATACCTACAGCTGTTGAACATTGTACGCTTTGACGTCTAACATTAATATTTCAAAAATCGTACATGCTGTTGAGTGAAGTACGAGTGTTGAGGAAGAAAGGCAGTCAAGAGAAAAAACGACGTTGATCAAGGTTGCCTGCTTTCCGGGATTGGTAAACTGGAGGAGTGGAAAAAAACAAAACAAAAAAACAGCCCCTGAAATTAGATGCGAGTGGGATCTACCGGGAGGACAGGTTAAGAGTGTTTTGTCTTAAAAACACTCTTAACCATGTCATAGTTTGTACGTATAATCGACATTTCCTAAATTAGAGCTTTACTTAACTAATTTGCTTGGGACGAGATCAAAGAGACTATTGAATTCTCTTTCCAGTTAGTCCTGGACTAAACAGACGAAAAATAATTTTCGACCCCTATATGATTTCACAGTACAGTAATGACGGTAACGAACGGATGTTGAATATGATGCCTTTAAGTTTTATCAATTTCTGCGTATTTTTATCTCAAAATATTACCTCAAATTAACTAGGAAATATTCTCTCGCGAGAAGATAATCTGCCAAGGCAAAGAAATATTTCGTTCATTTAGTTTCGTTCCTGTAAAGGGGGAACTCTTCCTTTATCTCGTGACAGCGTGAATACTGATAACGCAGGGTTTGCCGGCATGAAACTTATGACGCCAAGAAGCCAACAGTTGAAAAGCAGAAAGCGAGATTCCGACCAATGAGGAACATCAATCGACAGGTGGTTCTTGCTGTTACTCGAGGGACCCCGTGCTCTCTCACTTTCCTTTTTATTTAGTCGCTGTGAAAGTGTCTTGTGAGTGTTTGCAATATTAAGATCTCCAACACAATTAGTAATTTAAAACGTTTCACTAGAGACAACAAAACTGAGAGTGAACCCGCTGTTATTGTTTCTTAAGCTTCCTCGACGGCCAAGTGGTCTGAGGCGCGGGCTATGGATCAGTCGTCCAAGGTGAGCCCGAGTTCCTGCTCCCGAATGAAACAAAGGTGGTGCGCTTGTCCAATGGAGCTTCTCTATTCCTTCCTTGGAACCAATGGCACCAAATTAGGAACAGGCGACTGCTTATATCTGTTGGAGTTGTTTAAGTTGAAAAAACAACAACTAATTCTGTATTGTTTTCCGCAGCTGCTGTAATCTATAATTCCGTAAATCACGTTACCAGCTGATGCAGCCAATAAGCAGCAGAAGTTCTAACATTCTTCTTGTGTCTACAAGCTTCTTAAAGCATCTAGTGCTTTCAGTGTATTTGAATAGTGTTGCAAAATGTACTAATAAACATACACTGCTGGACAATTGCTAAGGACGGATCATAAACGGCTATATAGCGCATAAAAAAGTAAGTGTGGTTGGATGCCAAGTGAAATAAAATAATGTCAGAATGCCAGGACATTACAAGAAAGACAATTTATTGTGCTCTGAAATCCAGAAGGCTTTGGAACGTGTTCAAGGGACAAACAGGCCATTTTGTGCAGAATGCGTAAACGTGAAAAAAATGCAATTACCGTCCGCAGGCGTTCCGGCGTAAGATATCAATACGGGATATGGCCACCATGGAGGGCGATGCAAGATTCCACACGTCGTGTCATGCTTTGCACAACATTATCAAGCAGCTGTTGGGGTAATTTATCCCATTCCTCTGTCAGTGCACGGATGAGGGTGTCCTTATTTATTGGAGGGCATTGGCGACCAGCAAGACTCCTCCCCAAAGCATCCCACACATTTTCAATGGGATTCAGATCTGAAGAACGTGCTGGCCATACGAGGCGTTGAATATCCTCGCTCTCAAGACACTCCTGGACAGCGACTGTTCGATGACATGTTGCGTTGTCGTCCATGAAAATGAATCTATCACCGACAGCACCACGGAACATGCGAACATGAGGTAGCAGAACATCATTAATGTATCGTTCGCCAGTCATAGTCCCAGTTGGAAGCACATAGAGGGACGTACGGCCATTGATCATGATGCCAGCCCATACCATGGCGATACATGTCGGATATCGGTCCCTTTCCTGTATGTTTGCTGGACAATATGCAGTACCACTATCACGCCAGATCAGTTGTCGTCGACAATCAGACGATAGACTGTATCTACTCTCATCTGAGAAGAGGACAGCAGACCAGTCGTTATCAGTCCAATTGCGATGTTGGTGGCACCATGACAAACGGGCGGTACGGTGACGTTTGGACAATGGGATGCACACAACAGGACTGCGGGCGTATAATCCTCCCTCATGCAAACGTCTGGCGACAGTTTTTCGGGAGATCCGCTTGCCAGTAGCTGCCATAAACTGATTTGCTACCTCACTAGCTGTGCTGCGCCGGTGTCTTTTTGTTGATAGCACTATGTACTGATCTTCTGCAGGTGTGGTACTGCGAACACGACCTCCCCTGTGACGTTTGCTACACTCTCCATTTGTTTGAAATGATTTCCAAAGCCTTGAAACAACACTGTGGCTGACGTCGAACTCCCTGGCAACATCTGTTATTTTTCGCCCTTCTTCAATCTTGCCAATAATACGGCCACGCGTAAAATCATCTAGGTGATGTCGGGAAGACATACTGAAAATTGCAAGTTCGTCAATTGATTCTTTCCCTTTCAACTTTGCGTTTGAACAACAACGGTCAATACGCGTCAAATCCTTTATATCTCTTATGAGCGCTATGACGTCACGAACAAGTTCGGCAATCCAAAATTTGCATACGCACAACACGTCTTACTGTATCCCGCACTTATGCTAATTTCCACATTTTCCTGCCTTCCATTTTATGGTTGCTATCGTTGCTATTGTTTTTTTGTTTTGTTTTTTATTGGAGGTTTAACGACCACCGTCAGCAACTCAATGGGCTATAAGCAGTCGCCCGTCCCTAATTTAGGGTCACTGGTTCCAGGGAAGGGAGAGAGCCAGTGCCGTAAGACAAACACAACATCCATGCCTCACCGGGATTCGAACCCAGACCCCTTACGGACGAATGATCAGAGGCCATCGCTTAGACCACTGCGCCACCGGGGCGGCCGTTGCTATTGTCATCCGTCCTTAGCAATTGTCCGGCAGTGTATTTTGCAATTGTGACGTAGGATACCATTCCTCAACTGTAAAAGGCGAGCGCTTCTGTCATTACAAACCCTTCCTCCTTTTTTTGTATACTCTCTTTATTGAAATTAATATAACTAACACTACGTATAGTGAGGGATATTCACGTCATGCTTGGCAACGTACTTTTGATTATTAGATGATCCACAGTTGAACAAGATATCAACCCAACAGAAACCGCATCATTTTCCTGCATAATGCTGCAAAATAAAGAACACTTAAGGCAACTGACTCTGTATTAGAGATGGCATGTTGGAGAACAATTTTTTTTTGTTGGGGTTTAACGACCACCGTGAGCAACTCAATGGGCTATAAGCAGTCGCCCGTCGTTGTTTTAGGGCCACTGAATCCAGGGAAGGGAGAAGGCCAGTGTCATAAGACAAACAACATCCATGCCTCACCGGGATTCGAACAAGAACAACACTCCTCGGAGGAATGGTCAGAAGCCAGCGCTTAGACCACAGCGATACTGGGCGCCATGGGGCAAAGCAACTGACAGATTTCAAATGCTTTAGAAGTTCGTTTTTAAGTTTAGCGAGTTTGCGTCGCAAAATTGGGCTAACATTCATAAATTCACTGTTCAAAACCTTGGTGATCGCATTTAAACATTTAAAGTGACTAGGACAAGTGATCGTCAGCTGTAATGATGTCTTTTCCACCCTTGAAATGTGCTTATGGTGAATGTATGGATAGTATACATTTGTATAACTGTAGTCTACAGTCTTCAAAGTTGACACAGTTGTTCTGTAATCAATCTGTCTGAACTTTTTTTCCATTTCTCAGCACGGCCTAATTGGTCTAGCACAAGAATTTTAATTCATTGAAATCATTCGAAATTTCTGGTTGTATTTCAACCAAGGACTAATTCCCTACTTTAAAGCTGATTTCCAACTACTCTTTGGAAAGGATTTTTCTTGATGTAATGTCCATTTCTTTTCATCACAAAGCCAGACAGACGACAGCGTAGTTCTTATATTTTGAGCAGAAAAAGGTGCCTGTAGTGTGTGATTCCTTCATCCACCCTCGCCTTACATAAACACCCTTTCAGATGCGGCGTCCTGCACAGAAGGATGGGAGAGACGTTGTCACTAGAGTAGCAATAAATGAAAAGATCAAATAAGAAAAAAGCTTTGACTTGCTGATTAAGCGCTGTTCCGGATAATATTTCACTTTCGAAAGACACTTACAAAACAAGTCTTTGTTAGCAAGGTGGCGCTTCTACCTCTCAGCCCAGTAATAAGATTCGGTCTGCATCCGGGTCATAAACTTAGCAAAGTCAATTAAGACGTTAACAGAAGTGAGTGAACCTCTTAGAGAAGTTGACATTGCGTTCATTTGCATAAATTACACATCCGGCTGTGTTTGGAAGAGAAGAAAAAGAAGGCACACAGGATTCACTGGCGTATGAGTGAAGCATATGAGATTGAGACTTCTCAAAGGTCAGAGCAATTTGCTCTTGAGGCACAGATTAGGGAAATTTGTTACTTAACACAAAATTGCGCTGCAGAAAGCGTCATCGTGGTATCTTATATGAACCTAATGAGTCAATGCGTTTGTGGACGACCATGACAAGCACTATTATTCTTAAATGCAAACGTTCAAATGCTATGTGCGTTACGCTACAAAATCAGCGATCTTTCCCTACGAACTTAGAATTTAAGAAGAAGGAACTTGCATTCACAGACATATGCAAAAACATTGAAACAAAACCGTGGCTTTCCGCAATATAGTTTTCTACTGTATCTTAGGATCTCATTAGAAATGTTGCAAAGTTTCGAATTTAGCATTGCTTTGAAATGTGATAAACATTAGCAATTCACTATTCACTTAAAAAGCTAATTTTCCTTTCTGGAACTCAATTTGAAATCTTATGTTGTTAGCAGTGTTTGAGCAGTCGCTCGCATTTTCGTCAAATCGTGATAAAGGCAGTAATTTTGCGACAAAAAGCCTCCACTGAATCGCCAAAAAGCGAATGCTTCCCGTCATTTCCCCTTTAGTGCCCTGTCCACTCTCTACTTCGCCCTTGCGTTGTTCGTCATCCCCGTCATTGTCATCGCTGCTTCGCTCTGCCGACCTTGTATCCTTTCCCGGCATTTCTTCTTTCCGTCATCCGCACCGAGCCATAAAGCAATGACTGTTACGGCGTGGTTTGACGATAATTCCGTATCGTGTGTGTGCTGTCCAGCACAGAGCCCTGATCTTAATCCCATAGAGCACCTATAGGATGAATTAGAGCGCTGAATAAGAAGCTTTGAACCAAGGCCTGCTACTAAGCAACGTTACTGGCAGCATTATGTACTGAATGGAAGCGCGTGCCTATCGCTGTGTTCCAAAACCTTGTCGAAAGCATGTCTCGAAGTGTCAATGCATGCATTAAGGCCAAAGGTGGACCGACACTGTACTAATGTATGTCAATAAATGCTATGTTGTGTTTCTCTTCTAGGTGTCCGGTGACTTTTGTCAATATAGTGTATATTTTGGTTTCTTAGTCTAATTTATTCCAGTTTACTTTTTTCAAAACACAGTCCTACTTTTTTTAAGAAAAAGAACCTATTAAGTTAAACATTTTGAATCTTAAGCATATGCCTTACCTTACACGTAATAAGAAGGAATCCAATTTTTAAAGCAGTTTTTACAGTGGTGATGTAATTTCAAGTCAAAAACATTCTGAAATGAGATAAACAATATCGTTTAAGTCAAGGATAAAAATAATTTGAAAATATAACCAGAACATACAGCACAAAACAAAAGCAAATTAATATCAGAATACGTCAAACACAGTACCAGACTGACCACACATGAATGTTACTAGGGATAATTATGGAAATATACAGGCTCCAAAATACTAATCTTTACTTAGTATCGAGTAGAGCCGCACGTGTTGAAAATGACAGCAAGTATGTGACGTCGCATAGATTGTATGAGGTGTTTCAGATCGTTTTGGAGCAAAGGAAGCCATTCCTGCATCAAAATGTACAGCAACTCTCTCAGTACTGACGGAAGAGAAGCACTTTCCACCATTTCCCACACATTTTCAATAGGATTAAGATCAGTGGGTTGTCGAGGCCAGGGAAGCTGATGGAAGTCCTCCTCGTGCGTCTTCAAACCACTCCTGCAAGACTCTGGCACGAAGTGATGTTGTATCGTCACCCATAAAGATGTCAGAAATCCAAGAAAAACGTAACCACGCAGAGTACACTTGGTTCGCCACAACACTCAGTAACACCCTGGATGTCATTTCACTTTCCAGTGGTATCAGCAGACCCAATCTCTAGCAAGAGAACATCCATCATAGCATGTTGCAACACTCATGTACTCCCTGGATGTCAACTCACCATTCTACTGGTATCAGCAGACCCAATCTATCTCAACAGAACATCCACCATAGCGTAGTGCCACCTCTGGATGCTTTGATTGTGTTCACAAGTAACGCCCGGTAAATGTAACGCACTCGGCTAGATATCGAGAGTTCTGTGGTCGCCCTTTGGATTTAACTGCTATAATATATATATATATATATATATATATATATATATATATATATATATATATATATATTCTATAAAGAAGATACCTAAGCAAAAAAATACATATATAATTTTGACTCACACCTATATATATATATATATATATAGCCAGTGCCGTTAATGCCCACCAGATGGAGACGTCTCAGTAGCTGATCCCATCTTACGGATTTATGATGTCAGAAGCTGACTTAAAAATACACATAGCACCGTGGATTGTTGGCCACCGTGGTGTAAATGTAACGCACTCGGCTAGATATCAAGAGTTCTGTGGTTCAATTCCACAGCGGGGGCTGAAAAACAATTTTTCGGTTGCTGTGTGTTTCTGGAACGTAGAAAGAGCGATGTATTTATTTATTTACCGTCGCCATGTATTAGGAGGATATTCACCTTGGATCTCGCCCTTTCGATTTAACTGCTATAATATATATATAGCCAGTGCCGTTAATACCCACCAGATGGAGATGTCTCAGTAGCTGAGATGTCTCAGTAGCTGAGCCCATCTAACGGATTTATGATGTCAGAAGCTGACTTAAAAATGCACATAGCACCGTGGATTGTTGGCCACCGTGGTGTAAATGTAACGCACTCGGATAGATATCGAGAGTTCTGTGGTTCAATTCCACAGCGGCGGCTGAAAAACAATTTTTCGGTTGCTGTGTATTTCTGAAACGTGGAAAGAGCGATGCATTTATTTATTTACCGTTGCCACGTATTAGGAGGATTTTCACTGCTTTAAGAGGTTCTCACCATACATTCTGCCCACTATTAGTGCAAAAAAAAAAAAAAAATTGTGTAACATCATTCATCTGACTACATTCCTTTCTTCGAGTGTTGTACTGTCCATGCATTGTGTTCTCAGCACCGATCGATACAATCTTATTTCTCTGGGTTTTTTCTGAGACACTTGGCTCCCCAATGAGCAGACGGCCGTTAAGACTCAATGTCTTTAACTTCATGTACTTGATTCCCATTGAAATGGGCTGTTCTTCGTTTTCGTTGAAATCAGTGGTCAGTTGCTACATACTGGAAGACCTGTTCTCCTGTACAATCCTCCACACAGCACGACGGTCACGCTCTTTAAGTCCGGTTTTCCGGTCACAGTTAAGCCTTTTGGGTATGGCAGATCAGTTTGTATTCCAGTCGTCAAACACCTTTGAAATGGTTGCCTTTGAGAAACCAGTAATTTCTTTTGTTTTGTTAATCGTTGCTCCCGCTAATCGTGCACCTAAGATTAAACATTTTTCGACTCTCGACAGATCCTGGGTTTTCCCAATTTTTACATGAGTTGCTGCAGCCCAGTAGTCTGTAAGCTCCCAAGAAAGGACAAAGCGAATCGTAACCCCCCCCCCCAGCCCATGTGTTTCTTATATTTGCACATACAGAAATTTGTCTTTGATTGTTTTATCATAGAGTTTCGCAATTTTTTGACATGCATGTATTATTACCATGAAATCGAGTGATAGAAAGCGAACTATGAAAAGCACTTAACTAACTTTACAGTTAACTGTAATGTAAAACTATTACTCTAAATACGCGTGCGGTGTTTTAATTTGTAGCAGTTAGGAAGGAATTTATGCGTGCGTGCACAAACCTCGTAAGGACGCAAATCATAGTTACACAACGTAAAATACATATGCAAATAGAGGATTTTAATTTTCAGGGTCTTGAGCGCAAGGTTACAAAATGAAAGTAAAAGAAAGAAGGAAGAAGAAACAAAGAATCGGTAGTGCCGAAGTCAAGAATGTGATAAGCACTTCTTAAATTTAAAAAAAAAAAAAAAGGAAAGCAGCAGCAAAAGTGTGCAAGAAGGAAATCTAAAATATGCTAATAACCTGGTAATGGTTGTAGCTGTCCGACGGAAAGAGAAATTTTCCAGTTTAACTGCTAAAACGGGAAAGATACCGTAGCTATAACTGTGTTTACGAATATTTTAGCGAGTGGAGTTCCGGATTTACTAACAACAGGAGCTAGATTCCAATCTCGTGAGATACGAACGTTGTGCTTCTTCTACAGCTCATGTGTTCTCGCTTTTCTGGAGTCTGTAAGGCTAAATTAAAGGTGAATGTTGCATCCCAATCTTCAAAAGAGAGAAGAATTTCCATCAGATTTAAATACGTGCCTTTGGTCGAAGTGTGGTAAAAGTGCTTCTTGAAGTTTGATGAACTTTGAAGCTGGTGGAAGCTGTAGTATTACGGTAAAAAAAAAAAAAAAGGTACACTGTAAAAAAATTACTATAGATTTTACGGTTTTAAACCGTTTTCCAGGGTGCCAACACAAAACCGTAAAATCTACAGTTTTATGCGGTGTTGGAGCAAAGCTGTAGCTTTGCTCCAACACAATCAACACATTCGTTCCAGCCAAATTTTTGTGTTTTCGTGATTATATGGACTGTGACTCGCTCCAGCCAAATTCTGTGCTGTTTTCTTCATTAAATGTGGTGTTGGAGCAAAGCTATAGCTTTGCTCCAACACCGCATTTAATTTGTTGGAGCAAAGCTATAGCTTTGCTCCAACACGGCATAAAACTGTAGATTTTACGGTTTTGTGTTGGAACCCTGGAAAACGGTTTAAAACCGTAAAATCTACAATTTTTTTTTACAGTGTACGATACCTTTGTTTTGAGTTAAAACTGCACTGTGAGAAATTAAATTCGTTGTATAACCTACAATGCAAGACAGTAAAAAAAAAAATAATAATACTTGAGTCACTGTCGAAATTCGAGTAAGTTACACCATATTTGAAACTTGCCATGTGAAAAACACTCAAAAAATTTAAAAGCTAAAGCTCCATCGCATTTTCCGCTCTAGAGTGATGAAAATTTCAAGTTTTCTGAGAAGTTGTTCATGTGTGTGGAAATAGCTTCAGATGGAGTGAAACATGCCCAGATTGTATCATTAATTGGCTCAACGTATTAATCTTGAGATTGCGACCAAGTGCTAACAAAAACAACGGCGATTGAACTCTTTGTCCGGATGTGTAAAAAAAAATGTAAAAACAACAAAATGAACTATCTTTTCCATAAATATGTTTGCGAAAAGAAACATAAAAATTTATAACTACAGTACACAAACTCAGTTTAAAAAAATTCCATAAATCGATGATGAACAAAGAATAGCTTCATAACTACTGCAAAAAAATTTGCGGTAGGTTGCACCGAAAAGTGGTACTGCATCATTTGCACCACTTTCTGAGAAAAGATACGCAATTGTGTGTGTAAACAAAACCTGACAACGTGGTGCATGAAACACTGCGCCATGTTCAGGGCAACTTTGTACCATAGTGTGGTGCAACTGTGCTCTATAATATGGTGCAGTCTTGCACCATAATGTAGTGAAATCAGAGCCGTAGTTTCATAACTACTCAGGACCAGAGGGACTGAAAACCCATCTGGGGGAGCTCTGTGTTTAAAGACAAACTATATTCTTCCACGACTATATGATGCAAGTTTTGCTTTGTATTTTCACTCTTTTTTGGTTAACTTCACTTGTAAATCATTTATTTCTCCACGCCAAAAACTAAGAAAAAATAGGCGATTCAAAATATGAACGGGGGAGAGAAAGACTGAACTCTCAGAAAAATATTAAAAAAAATCACATTATCAAAACTTATTAGAAGGAGGCTGAGTTGTAGGGTCATTATTGCTGGAGGAAGATCCCAACTAGAAAGAAAAAAAAAAACTATTTATGCAGTTTTAATTTATTATTCTAGTTCCTTTCCGCAGATTCACGCAATGGCACTGAGGAGTTATTGATGCCGAATTTCGGATCTTTCTTCTCCATATAATCGTGCAGTCATTCTTCTAAGGTGGTGCTAGGAGGTAGAGTCTTCTTACCGTGGTCAATAGCCAAACCAACCTTTACCACTCATAAACCCAAAGCCCTGAGATTCCTGCCAACAAACACTTCTCCCACACATGCATTGCAAAACCATTCCTACAGACCACAAAGCTACGAACAGGAAGAAGTTGAAAGCTCTCGCTCTCTCTCTAGAGTATGTTTTATATTTTATATTATATTTTATTATATTTTACGGACTTGTTGCTGCTAAGAGTCAAGGAATGGAAAAGCATTTCTCCATTCCTTGACTCTGAGAAGCAACAAGTCGGTGCCATGTGGCAGAAAATCTTTGGCACTGCTGTTCCTACTGTTTAACCTCAAGAAGTCATTTATTTTCAGTTATCCATCATTCGTTCTGTATCATTGCATTTTTTTAACGTACAATACACGAATAAGTAAGCTAAAGTATTTATGCTTATAATGAAGTAACAGAAATTTTCATAAAGCACCAAAAATAAAAGTTCAGAGGTTTCAGAACAACATCCATTTTTCCGAGGGGGAGGGGGCTGAGTACCTTCTAACACCCTGGTAGCTACGTGCGTGAGTGCACCATGCTGTTGGGTTTTGTTTGCGCCAAAAAAAATGGTGCTACTAGTGTACTTCCACTTTTTCACGGTTAAAACTTTTATAGTAGGTTGCACCAAAAAGTTGTGCTACACCACTTTTAGGACAAAGGTAATCCATTGTGTGATGCATGAAGCATACAAAAATATGGCGCAGTTGGTGCAACTTCGCCCCATTCAGGTTGGATACCATAATATGGTGCATAACTACATCACATATTGGTTTACCTTTGTTTCAAAAGTGGTGCAGCTGGTTTAGCACCACTTTTTGGCACAACCTTCCACAAAATTTATAACTGCATACTTCGTCGTGTCTGTTGAGGTATTGTTTCGATGCAAGGAGAAAGCAGCCTACTTAAATGTTTTCTGCGGTTTCATTGGCTTTTCCACACATTCTACAGCGTCGTACTGTTATTGTCGCGATTATTAAAGTGCTGGTGTTAAGCATTTAGTAACTATTTGATAACAGCAAAGTATCTAACAAATTATTTAAAATATTATAATATGCGTTTAACGTTTCCCTTTCTTTAGTGATTTACTTTCAAATAAAAACGCTAAGATACTAATAATCCTTACCCTTGTGTCTAGAGATTCTATGTTGAAATGGTTGTAAAACTATTCGCAATATATAAGGAGACAAATCAGTTTATTTAATGCGTTGGCGCGCCACTTTAATATACTGTGTCAGCACAGAAACATTTCTTCTAAAATGCCAAAAGTTCTGTAGCCCATCACTTATGGTTAAACAAAGTGATCGCCATTACAACTAAATTTCTCTACTGAAACGGAAACATTGAAATGGAAACATTAGCTGGGAACACAGTAAAGCGTTCTGCGTCGTCGGTGGATTCGAATGCAAAACTCCAGCATACATAAGCAGTTGCAGTCATGTTTGTATGAGACGTGCTAGAAATCTTGTTTCTGTCACAGTAAATCATTTGATTGACATAATGCACTGTCTGTCATTACGAAGCAGGCGAGAGCTCTCGAAAATGTCTTCCCTGGGGGTTTCCCCCCGACGACGAATCAAGGAACATTTTACCTTGCCACGGCACCGCATGCCCCCTACGGTTTCTCAGAAATAATTTCATCGACACCTTCTCCAGTAAACACACTCGAATCTCCGGCCATTCTCCCTCTATTCTGGGGAGTGTTCAAACGCTTTAAATCGTGGAACAAGAATATCCACTCCGTGCTGCCCAATTAAACATGCAGAGCGATAATTATTGGTTTTGAGAAATGGTGGCTCGAGTCGGCGAGTTCCATAATGTTACGCATAACTGGGGGAGAATGTTGGCTAAATTATATTAACGGGCAACCCCGAGTGAAATTCCACGGTTTCTCCTCAGAGACCGCAAGCGCTACAGCGATAGAAATTAAATATTTACACTTTACGAATGTGGCAACCGAGTTACTCATTAAATCACAATTCTGAGAAACGGCCGCTTAAAATATCACCACTGTTTCTGCCTTCCTCCTTCCTTAACAATCCTGGAGTGTACATTATACTAGTGCTCTCTATCTTTCTCTCTCTCTCTTTCGATGCTGGCGGGGGAACAATATCATTTACCTTAAGACCAATTTCAACAGAAAGGAGAGACACAAATCTTCGTCGCTGTTCAACAAAAATCCGCTACGTTTGATAACTGATACCTAAAATTTCGCCTAATGAAGATAACATTTTCTGTCCGAGCTGAAAACACTGACTGAATAGCATGCGCGTAGGAACTAAATTAAGCACAAATAGAAATCTAGAAATTTTAAGACGATTTAATCCCCTCGTTGAAGAACAATGTGAGGAAGAAAATAAAGAATAACGTCTTTATGAAGCGTAATATAATAGTTGTGTTGCATTTATTCATTTTACTTGAACAATCAAATCCCGTTGTAACGAACTTCAGGGGACTACAAAGTTTTACTAAAATAACAATATCAGATTCATATTTTGAAATACTGCTTGAAAATCATCGTGTCTAAGTAATTTAGCTAAAGCTGATGATTTAAGGTATCAATGGACCTCTAATTGGCATGCTTCTTGACTGTAACCGAAGGAAAGCATCTCTATCTATGTAGGAACTATGTAATCTTCATTAGGCGAAACATTGATGAATATATATATCATCATCATCATCATTGTCAACCATTATCAATCCACTGCTGGACGAAGGTCTCCCCAAGTTTCCTCCACAACGGTCTGTCTTGTGCCAGTCTCCTCCATGTCACTCACGCATACTTTCGAATTTCATCCACCCATCTTCCATGTGGTCTTCTTCCGGGTCTTTTCCTGTCCCTTGGAATCCAATCTAAAATTTCGGCTGTCCATCGATGGTCTGTTCTTCTGGCAGTATGTCCAGCCCATTGCCATTTCAGGGATTTAACTCTGATCATGATGTCTTCCACTCTTGTCATTTTTCGGATCCACGCGTTCCTCTTCTTATCTCTCCTGGTTACACCAAGCATGCACCTCTCCATGCTGCTTTGAGTTGTCTGCAGCCTTTGTATGTCTCTTTTAGCTAAGGTCCACGTCTCTGCACCATACGTAAGCACTGGAAGGATGCATTGATCAAACACTTTTCTTTTAAGACATAATGGCATATTGCTCTTGAAAATTATGCTGTTTCTTCCAAAAGCTCTCCAGGCAAGTTTTGTACGCCGATTAATTTCTTCACCAATGTGACCCTTACTTGATATCTGCTGTCCAAGATAAACGTACGTGTCTGTTATCTCCAGCTTTTCTCCATCAATCGATAAATCTTCATTTCTTGTAAAAGCATTGTACATCACTTTTGTCTTCTGAAAGTTCATTTTTAATCCCACTTCTTTACTCTTGTCAGCAAGTTCCTGGATCATACTCTGTAGCTCTGATGAGGTAGTTGCAAAAATGACTATGTCATCAGCAAAACGAAGGTGGGCTAGGTAATCTCCATTAATCTTTATCCCTTTGTTTTCCCAGTTCAGTGATTGAAAGACATTTTCCAATGTGGCATTAAAGAGCTTCGGAGATATG
Source organism: Macrothele yani (assembly GCA_039090855.1). Taxonomy (NCBI): domain Eukaryota; kingdom Metazoa; phylum Arthropoda; class Arachnida; order Araneae; family Macrothelidae; genus Macrothele; species Macrothele yani. The sequence goes on from CM077024.1 coordinate 13,585,342, forward strand.
GTGTCACCTTGTCTCACTCCTTTTCCAATTTTTATGTGTGTTGTATTTTCAAACAGCCGAATCTTTGCACTTCCATTTTCATAGATGTTATTAATAATATTAATGTATGCATCTTCAATACCGCAGGATTTCAGAGCCATTGCAACTGCTGATGGTTTCACCGAATCAAAGGCTTTTTCATAATCGATAAAAGCCATGCACAATGGAAGTTCATATTCCCTCGCTCTTTCAATTAGTTCTCTCAGTACGTGGATATGGTCTATTGTGCTGTAGCCACTCCTGAATCCAGCTTGTTCTCTCGGTTGAGCCATGTCCAGTGTCACCTTCAAGCGGTGTGAAAGAACTTTAGTGAAGATTTTATAAACCACTGATAGGAGGCTGATAGGTCTGTAGTTCCGAAGATCCTCAATGTCACCTTTTTTATGTAGCAAGATCATTGTAGCGTTGTTCCAATCCTCAGGAATTTTCCCTTCATTAAGGCATCGAGTGAAAATTTGGGCGAGTACTGTTTCGATTTCTCCACTTGCTTCTTGTATGATGTCTACAGTAATTCCATCTTCTCCTGGAGCTTTTCCCCGCTTCATGTTCTTGATTGCATGTGCAACTTCTGCTGGAAGGACTGGAAGAACTCTGGTACTGGTACCTTTCATGATGTCTGGAGTACATGTATCATCCCTTTCATATAATTTGGAGTAGAAATCTTTCACTCTTGTCAAAATTTCGCCTCTATTTCTTGTTACAGAACCATCTTCTTTTCTCAGTGCCATAATCTGTTTTTTCCCCTTACTGAGATGTCCCTTTGCTATCTTTAGCCTTTGGTTGTTTTCAATTGCTTTCCTTACTAGTTCACAGTTGAATTTTCTTACGTCTTCAGTGATACTTTTTCGTACTGTCTTGCATAGCTCTATATATTCCACTTTGGAAGTCACATCTTCTTTAGTTGTCCTCATCGCTCTTCTTTTTGCATCAACATTTTGGTTTTTCCTGATAATTTGTTCACATGCAATTTGTTCTTAGACCCAGCTAATTTTGTTGCTGTTTCCATAAGAGCTTTGGTTACTTTTCTGTTAACTTCAGAAATATCCACTTCTTCCGATGTTAGGCCTTCTAAAGCAGAGAATCTGTTCTTCAGTTCCAATTTGAAGGTATTATGGTGTTTTTTAAGGTTGGTTATGTCAATACATTTTGTTTGTCTTATGAGCTTGCTACGTTCGAGTTTAGTGTTGAGGTGCATCTTACATCTCACCAATCTATGGTCACTGCCTGTGTTGAACTTGTTTAGCACACTGCAGTCTTCTATGACGAATTTTTTGTTACACATAATAAAATCAATTTCACTTGTCGTCCCATTTGGAAATCTCCATGTCCATTTCCTGTGTGGCTTTTTCTTGAAAAAGGAGTTCAAGATGAAAAACCCTTCTGCCTCTGCAAACTCTACGAGAGTATTTCCACGCTGGTTTCTGTTGCCGTGACCGAATTTACCTACTGAAGTTTCATTCTGTTGCCGTTGCCCTATTTTTGCATTGAAATCTCCCATAATTATCTTCAAGTGCTGCTTACCTTTATTATTTAGATCACGAATTTCCTCATAAAATTCTTCAATTTCTTCTTCAGCATGACTTGTGGTGGGTGCATAAGTTTGAATAATCTGAGCCTGGTATCTTCTCGAGAGTTGGATAACGAGTCGTGCAGCTCTGTCAGAGGAACTTTCAACTTCTACAACTTTATCCTTCAGTTTCTTGTTTATGATAAATCCAACACCACTAGTTCTGCCAGTATCTGTCCCACGATAGTAGAAGAGATGTCCACTTTTCAGTTCAATGAGATCTTCTCCTTTTCTCCTTACCTCACTTAGCCCGACGATGTCCCACTTGATCTTTTGTAGTTCCTCTTCCAATTCAAGAAGCCTTGAATCAGAAGATAGGGAGCGTCCGTTATGCGTAGCCAAGGTCAGCATCAGATGGCAGCCTAGTCCGGTCCTCCGGGGATTCTTAGCACCCTCTGCCTCCATGTCGCACTGGCCGCTGCCTTGGCCCAGGTACATTCCAGCTGCCGGAGACTGAGGGCCAAGATTTAAGTTGTGGAGTCATTTTGGAGGAGTTTGGCCATAACTCACCACGCTGGCCAAGCGGGTTGGTGAGTGTGGGATAGAATTTCCTCTAATCCCGATGGTATAGTTATACCGCTATTGGCGGTCGTCAGAGCCCCTTTAGTGGGAACAGGATGTACCACGAGAAGGCGGGGTTGACATTTGTCAAGGAGAGGCTGTGATGTTACGCATCACCTGACCTTACATCCCTATATATATATATATTACATGTACAATGCTTTTACAAGAAAAAAAGATTTATTGATTGATGGAGAAAAGCTTGAAACAACCGATACCTACATTTATCTTGGGCAGCAGATATCAAGTGAGGGTCACATTGATGGAAAAATTAGGCTCCGTATGAAACTTGGATGGAGAGTTTTTGGAAGAAACAGTACAATTTTTAAGAGCAGTATGCCAGTATGTCTTAAAAAAGTGTTTAATCAATGCATCCTGCCAGTGCTTACGTACGGAGCAGAGCCATGGACCTTAACTAAAAAAGATATGCAAACACTGCAGACAACTCAAAGAAGCGTGGCGAGATGCCTGCTTGGTATAACCAATAAAGATAAGAAGAGGAACTTGTGGATAAAAAATGACAAGAGTGGACGACATCATGACCAGAGTGAAATTACTGAAATGTCAATGGGCTGGAAATGTTACCACAAGAACAGACCACCGATGGACAACTGAAATTTCAGACTGGATTCGAAGGGACAGAAAAAAGACCCAGAAAAAGACCCCATGGGAGATGGATGGATGAAATTCGAAAGCATGCCGGTGTGACATGGAGGAGACAGGCTCAAGACAGACAATTGTGGAAGAAACTTGGGGAGACCTTCATCCAGCAGTGGATTGATAATGGTTGACAATTAAATATTTTCATACAGCCTCTCCTTGACAAAATGTCAACCCCGCCTTCTCGTGGTGCATCATGTTCCCACTAAAGGGGCTTTGACGACCGCCAATAGTGGTATAACTATACCATCGTGATTAGAGGAAATGCTATCCCACACTCACCAACCCGCTTGGCTAGCGTGGTGAGTTATGGCCAAACCCTCCAAAATGAATTCACAACTTAAATCTTGGCCTTCAGTCTCCGGCAGCTGGAATTTAACTGGCCAAGGCAGCTGCCAGTACATCATGAAGGCAGAGGGTGCTAAGGTTTAAATATGCATTTATCAAACACTAGGAATACAGAATGAGAATATGAGTCATTAAATGATTATGTACAAATGAGCGCCAGAACAAATAGGCAAAGAAATAAAACTATATACACTTCCTGAGGGTAAGATAGAAGGGGAAATTAAACAGGTTAAATAACGTTGTAAGTGTCAATAAAAGGATATGATATTCATAATAGTTCAAATTGTGAAGCAAACTCTTAGGCCATCAATCTGGAACCAGCTGAGATATGGTCTCCAGAGTTTGTAGAAGTTGGGAAGAGTTTCTGTATTGACAGCGTGTTCATGCGCTAACTGTAGACGGAACTTTAGTCGACCTGTGAAGTGATGGACAAGCTTCTCGCTTGCCTCTGTAAGAGTAGGTAAAGTGGAATTTTCCTGATGCGTCAGTTGATGGGAGTAAATTACTATTTTTTCAAGCGGGAAAATATAAACACACACTGATGGGAGAAGAGAATCAGGAAGGATATCTTGAAGTAGGGTAAAATATGAGACAGCACTCAGATTTCTTGGGCAGAGATGGTGTGCAATACGGAACATGAGATTTAACACAGGTAGCAAGACAGGACAAAACCAATAGACATGTTTAATGTCTGCCGGGACATCACAGTAGGCACATTGTGGAGAAACAACAAGAGTCATGCGGTGTAATAATTGAGGAACGAGGAGGCGGCGATGTAGAAATAGCCAATGAACATTCTTCTCATGAGGTGCAGCAAGGATAGGGTGTGCAGCAGACCAAACAGCTGTCAAGGAGGCAGACGGAACAGTAGGGATAGGCATTGGTTGCTGAGGTGCACAAGTGCGAAGAATTTCACTCAAAATCTTCTGTGAGCATGCCTCAAGCGTACAATATTTCATACGGAGTTGCACAAAAAAACGGGAAAAGTCGCGGTGCTGCTGCAACCTGCAGAATTCCTTCAGCATAGGCCAGAGATGGGTATAAACGGATGATCGACGATTTTATCGACTGGTAAAGTGTCCGGGAGGAGACGGAGTCATGAAGATTAGTAGATAGGCGAGAGAAGTATTTCCAAGTAAGATTGAGGTTCACAAGATCTTGTACAGTAATAATGCCTGCACGCATCCATTCTGGAGAGGCAAAGAATGGTCGGTCAGAGGGATGAAGAGCTGATGAGTAAATGAGTGGTTCATTTAGTATCTCCGTAGTGGAGGAGGGGGTGCTCTCTGTAATGGGAGAGACCTCAGGATTTCTATGGCCTCCCAGATGTTTGTCGTAATGCTGGGAAACCATCCATTCGAAGAAAGACGGCGAACATTAAAGAAAGATTTTTCGATGAGGCAAGAACATTACGTACTGTGCATGTATCTGGATTGGAGCTAAGAAGCATATGAAAGAACCAGTGAAGCCGTGCGGCACGGTAAACGAGATCTACAGCAGGAAGACCAATTCCTCCCTGTAAAGGTGAAAGGCAGAGTGTAGAGGAGATGACCCAGTGATGCTTTGGCCATACAACTGAAGTAAGGCATGCTAGAACTTGATGGAGTCTGTAGCCAGGGGCGGTATCCATTTGCCAGGTATAGTAACACTTTGATAAGATGTATGTGCGAGCAATGTGAACTCTTTGAAGGAAGGAGGTGCAAAATTTCGCTCTTCTCCAGAAGCCAGCTGCTTTGAGAATGGGGGGATAGAGAGAGGAACAATTCGTTCGTACGGCCTCCGATGGGGATCCGAGATGAATTCCTAAGAGTTTTTGGGTGATACTTGACAACGACTCTCCCCAGGGAGAGTCGTTGCGGTGTTTCCAAGTGCCGCACCAGAGGCCTGTGCTTTTCTCAAGATGGAGTGAGGATGACGCTGTGGTAGCATACCCTTGGTAGCAGCGAAGAAGGATGGAGAAATGGGTGTCATTACGTATGCAAAAAGTTGCATCATCTGCATAGGCTGAGTAGGTAATTTTATGATGTCTCGTGCTGGCTGTTGCTGGAGGGAGCCGAAGTATAAACTCTCTGCGTGTCAGGCGCAAGAACGGCTCAATAACTATGGCAAATAATTGTCCAGATAGAGGGCATCCCTGACGAATTCCTCTGGATAACTCTATTGGAGCTGTCCGGAAGGCAGTGGTCTGGACTTGTAGAGTTGCTCCTTGATAGAGAGAAAGGAGTGAGGTGGTGAAGGAGATATGGAAACCAAATGCTTGAAGTGTTGCAGAAAGGTAGACGTGGGATATATTGTCAAATGCTGCTTTTTGATCAATATTAAGGAGAACCAATGGCTCGGACTGAGTGTGAGCAAGGAAGATTAAGTCACGTAGGAGTGTAAGGTTGTCAGTGAATGAACGTCTAGGTACAGTATAAGATTGTTGAGGGGAAACGATATGAGGTACAATACTATTGAGGCGGTGTGAAAGCAGTTTTGTGTAGAGCTTGTAGTCGAGGTTTAATAATGAAATTGGGCGCCAGTGTGCAAGATCCAGGAGGTCTTCTTGTTTTGGGGATAAAGCAACGTAAGCTTGAGTAAAGCATTGTGGAAGACTGGAGGAGGTGAACGCATCGTTGAAAGCCGGGAGCAGGAGCTGGAGTAGGTGTGAAGTGAAGACATCAAAGAATGCATGAGGAAGGCCATCAGGTCCTGGTACAGCATTCCGATTGAGAAGTCTAAATAAGGTTTGGAGTTCCGGCAAAGCGAAAGGATTCGTGAGATGGTTTTGTAGATTATTTGGAGCTTGAGGAAGAGACGTAAGAAGTGGGGAGTCAGAAGTTGCGCCTTTAACGTCAGAGGCCCTGTATTTTCGCCTAAAAAAATCGTGTACTATGGAACACATGACGTTAGGATCTGAAATGATCTCCCTAGAGGAGAGTCGTAGTTGTCGAATCGTGGTGGATTCCCGACGAGTTTTTTCGAGAGAGTGGAGGTACTCATACGAGTTGTTAATAGGAGTAAGATGAAGAAGACGTTATCGTTGGATCGCCTGAGCAGACATGGGAGTGAGGAGGGTTATTAACTCAGCTTTTATGACCGGAAATATCGGATCATTTAGCGTGAGATCAGCCAGCTCGGACCGAATATTTTGCAACTTCATGTTCCGCTTGCCTATAGCGAGTGTATTTGCGGATGAGAGTTAAAAGTTGATGTTTCTTATCACGCCAATACTGGAGAGTGTATTTGCGGATGAGAGTTAAAAGTTGATGTTTCTTATCACGCCAATACTGGAGGGCCCTATGGGTAGGATCGATGTTGTCGATATTTTATTGTAAGAAACTGCGAACTGTGCTGCAGAAGGTGGAATCATGTAAGAAGGTACTGTCCAACGTCGGTGTCGAGAAGGACGAGAAATTCTTGCTCCGTTTTGGAGAGTCACCGCACAGTGATCGGAAGAGGCTGTTGCGTGATGGTGACTTCCCTAGAGGGCCGGCACGAGAACAGAGGAGACATAAAATCTATCTAATCTTGCTACTGATGATGAAGCAGGGTTGCTGTAACGCCAAATATAAAAGTAATGGTCTGAGTGAAGCAAACGAAAGGCGTCCATGAGAGTGAAGTCAGCTAGCAAACATTGTAGACCTCGGATAAGGCGAGAACGATGTTCTTGTTGATTCGGAGCTCGGTCCATCTGAGGATCAGTAGTGCAGTTGAAGTCTCCTCCCAAGATTACATTAGAGGAGTCCGGAATTAATAGAAGAGCATTATTGAGGGAGGTAAAGAGATGTTCAGTTGGATAATCATCGGAAGGAATATAAACATTGAAAATATGATATGCTTTGTCGTCAAGCATGAAGGATAGGTGCTGAAAATAATTTAGGTAAGTATTGTGGATAGTGACTGAAAAGATGTTTTGAAGAAATCGCCGATCTAATCCGATGGCAATACCGCCACGAGAAGAGGTGCAAAACGAGTGGTGAAAGGTATACTCCCGTTCTCTCCACCGAGAGTAAGGAGAGTCAGGAGAACAATTTGTTTCTTGTAAAAGGAACACTTCTGCGGCACGATGAGCATGTCTTCGTGCACTAAAGCATTTGCAAGGGGATTGAAGAAACCCCTATAATTGAATGTTACGATCTGGAAGAGGAGGCTCTAAATTAGAGTCATGAAGCTTGAGATACGTTTCTTGAAAACGACGGAATTTTTTTTTTTAAGAGTGCGAACATCATCTGGCACATGAGTAAGGGTTTGGAGCTGTAATTTTGCAAAGACCTTTAGTCCCTGAATTTGCTGAAACATCTCAACAAATGATCCTTCGCATTGATTGATTAGCTTTTTAAAGCAGTTGGGCTTATTGCGATAGCAGAGTATCGCTTTTAAGGAATCTAAGGGCAAGGGGTGTCTTGGAACACTAGATTTCTCAAGAGCTTTTAGCAGTTCCTTCCTTATAGAGACCTCTAAGGAAGAGTCTGAACTAGAGTGCTCTTCAGACTCCATTGTTGCAGTAGTGCAGTCAGATTCAACAGCGGGAGAGGTAGCTCTGCAAGTATTTCCTCCCTTCTGAATCTTTGCTTTCTTATAGTCCGTGGAAGAATCATCACTTAAAGGAGATTGTCGGTTGCAACGAGAGTCCGCCGGCTGGAACGTCGGTTACACTCCGCGGTGGTCGACTGGGAGGGCGGAGGCATCGACGATCTTGATATTTCTTGCGAAGGAGGAATGGAAGTTTCATGGGGAGAAGGAGAGACGATCGTTTCCGGTGAGTCTTTTGTCAGAGAAGTCGAGTCAGAGTGGGAGTCAAAGGAGTGAGGTGTAGCATGACGGCAGGACCACTACTCTCTTTCTGATTCGGGAGATCAGGTCGTCAAGTGCATGGAGTCAGAAAAGGTGCGACGTCCATGTCCAGAGTTGGTTGAACTTGTATGATGTTTAATGCAGAAGTAGAAGGCGAGTTCTGCTCAGACATGTTAGACACCAAAGGGTCAAAATTCTCGCCATCAAGTTGAGCACACGAGAAAGAGCTAGTATTCAGCAAAGTAGGAGTTGTAGCTTCTTTCCGTAAGAGCCCGGAAGAAGAGACCGTCTTCTGTTCATCAGCTGGCGATGATTCTTTAGACAATTTGTGCGTAGTTTTCTCGGAGGGAATGGGCAGGGCTGTCAATTGACTCGATTCAGAGTGAGGAGAGCTACTCCTGGTGATTTCTTTGGGAGATACGGCCATTGCTAAGTCAGAGGTTGAGGTTTGGTGAAGTTATGATTGTTTCTTCAAGGAGGAAGGTCTGAGAGGTGCTGCATTTTCAATATTTTGCTGACGGAAATGTGGGCATGTTCGACGTGCATGTCCAAATGCTTTGCAGTGATTACAGTGTAAATCTGTTTCAATGTATATATCGTAGGAATGAGAACCTACACGTAATTTTAGCCTGGTGGGGCAGTTTTGAAGATCTTCAGGAGTGGGAAAACGCATTTTTCCTGTCTCCGAAAGCTCAGAATTTCGGAGTCATCAGGGTCAAGAGGCGCAGCAGAGAGCGTACAAAATTCCCCTATCACTTCTCCGCAGGTGTTGAGGGCAGCCCGTAGAAGAGAGTTCTTTACTTCTGGTGGAACAGGATAACAAGAAACTTATACAAGTCTCTCAGCAAGAGAAGAGACGCCTAACGTACGAGATCCAATAGTGAGTCCTTTCCGGATAAGCTGGTTGGCGAATTTAATCTGAGAAAGGTAAACTATTACAGTTCTTGGCCGACGAGTCATATGAGTTATGGCTCCTCAAGGCAGGGCTTTTTTAATTGCAGCACTGTATTTTTTCAGTGTTGTATTGGGTAGGGCATCAATACTAATTCCTTTCCGGAGTTCCAATAAAAAATCTTGTGTGACTGCGGAAGATTCTGGGATTTGCATTTTAAGTGTATCACCAATTCAAGTGATATATTTACTCACAGACTAGGCTGCCATCTGATGCTGGCTACGTATAATGGACGCTCCCTATCTTCTGATTTCAGGCTACTTGAATTGGAAGAAGAACTATAAAGGATCAAGTGGGACATCGTCGGGCTAAGTAAGGTAAGGAGAAAAGGAGAAGATCTCATTGAACTGAAAAGTGGACATCTCTTCCATTATCGTGGGACAGATACTGGCAGAACTAGTGGTGTTGGATTTATAATGAACAAGAAACTGAAGGATAAAGTTGTAGAAGTTGAAAGTTCCTCTGACAGAGATGAAAGACTTGTTATCCAACTCTCGAGAAGATACCAGGCTCAGATTATTCAAGCTTATGCACCCACCCCAAGTCATCCTGAAGAAGAGATTGAAGAATTTTATGAGGAAATTCGTCAACTAAATAATAAAGGCGTCTTCCTCCCCCTTTCTATTTTGCTTCCGTGTCACTTTCCTATCGGGCACTCTAGCCCAAATCTCCTAGCTTCCTGTTTCTAAGGGTTGTTTAAAACCTGGAGTCAGACACGCCCTTCCTAAAATCCTCTACATATGATCTGATCTGATCTGTCTTTCAATCACTGAACTGGGAAAACTAAGGGATAAAGATTAATGGAGATTATCTAACTCACCTTCGTTTTGCTGATGACGTAGTCATTTTTGCAACTACCCCATCAGAGCTGCAGAGTATGATCCAGGAACTTGCTGAAAAGAGTAAAGAAATGGGATTAAAAATGAACTTTCAGAAAAGAAAAGTGGTGTACAATGCTTTTACAAAAAATTAAGATTTATCGATTGATGTGGAAAACCTGGAGATAACCAATACCTACATTTATCTTGGACAGCAGATATCAAATGAGGGTCACACTGATGAAGAAATTAATCGGAGTATAAAACTTGCCTGGAGAGCTTTTGGAAGAAACAGTATACTTTTCAAGAGCAACATGCCTTAAAAGAAAAGTGCTTGAGCAATGCATCCTTCCAGTGCTTACGTATGGTACAGAGACGTGGACCTTAACTAAAAGAGACATACAAAGACTATGGACAACTAAAAAAAGCATGGAGAGATGCGTGCTTGGTGTAACCAGGAGAAATAAGAAGAGGAACTCGTGGATCAGAAAAATGACAAGAGTGGAAGACATCATGATCAGAGTAAAATCCTTAATATGGCAATGGGCTGGACATATTGCCAGAAGGACAGACCATCGATGGACAGCCGAAATTTTAGACTGGATTCCAAGGGACAGAAGAAGACCCCATGTTAGATGAGTGGATGGAATTCTAAAATATGCGGGAGTAACATGGAGGAGATTGGCACGAGACAGACTGTTGTGGAAGAAACTTGGGGATACCTTCGTCCAGCAGTGGATTGTTTATGGTTGATGATGATGATATATTTTCAAGTCTGCCTCTCCGAAATCTTCAGTTTCTCAAAATTCTCTCTCTCTCTCTCTCTCTCTCTTGGAAGGGGGGGGATGGGGGAGGTTATTGTTTCATGCCCATCAGGAGCAACTCTATAGCCCATATACAATCGCCCGTCCCTAGTTTGGGCGACAGTTTATACAGAGAGGAGAGAACTAGTGTCGTGGAACAAGCACATAACCCATGTCTCAACAGGAACCCAACTCGGACCTGCTCGGAAAAAATATCAGAAACCGGAGCTTAGGCTACATCGCCACGGAGACGGCCGTGCCACGTTCATGATCTTCTCTCAAGTTTCGACCTTCTGAACGATATCAATTTTAGTCTCTATCTTCCATCTTGCTGATTCACTTCTTACTAGCTCTCTGTCCTTCATCAACAATCTTAAGCTTCACGAACTTGATTTATGGATGATATAGTCCCCCTCCCCCTCCAAAAATGTTATAATAATTACGTAGAAAAGGCTGGATGTAAACATGTCGGATACACGGGAGTATTTAAAGAGGCGATACCAGCAACAGCTGTTTAACTGCGCTCAACGCCATCTGTTTGCTCGTCGATTATACTTTGGCACGCTGTTTACAAAAAGTTCGTATCACTGGTAGTGTACTATTATTAGTACACTACTAATAATAGTACACTACTAATAATACACTAATAATAATAATAATAATAATAGTACACTACTAATAATACACTACTAATAATAGTAGACTAGTCACTTAAATGTGGTACTCTCGTACCACATTTTAAGTGACTTCCGTTTGTTGAGAAACCAAACGCGAGTACGTGGCTGAAGTTAGTCGCCGATGCTTTCCATATTTGATCTCAGTTCAACCGATGTTCGACACCCCAGCAGTCTTTCGACAAAAAGCGTTTCAGCAACTTCAGCTGAAGGCTGCTAGGTCTAATTTCGGTTTCGTATTATCGCTGGACGAAGGTATGACTGTTTCTTCCTTACTTTTTTCTTCTACTTTCTTTTATGCCTTGTTTCGTTTCCGGCAGGATTGCTCTCGCAACGGCTTCAACTTCAACTTTTTAAACAAATCTCATTAATCCCTTCAGAGCCAGATCACTGGTGGTGAAAGCCCAAGTAATCCAAGTGTATTTTTGCGTGTGCTTAAAAGATCACCATGAGTGATTCTTAGGGCAATAAGCTTTCGCCAACCGCTAATTTGACGCAATCCGGTACTCCAATCAGGGCAGAAACCGAATGATTTGCAAAATGCTGTAGTATTTTATAGCATTTTAGCATGACTTAATTTGCAAGTGGAAAATTTTCTAGCAGCAAACTCGAAAGACTAGCTACGGCGGCAATCGGCAATTAGACTTCTAAAAGTGAGTTTAAAAGGGAATCATTTCTTTTGTACGGAAGATCGTTTTAGAAAACTTTAAGTGCCAAATCGTTTTCCGGCATACGCCGTAGTCAGAGGTATTGTCAGGCACAGGGCGATCGAGGCTGCTTAATTAGTTTTTTGCATCAGCGACACCATAGACTTTGGACCCAGGACGACACTCCCAAGAGGTCAAGCTAAGGAGTCTAGAGCAGCGTTGCCTGGTCAGATATTAGAAAACAAGTTTGCCATGAAAAATAGCAAAAACGTGACATCAGAGTTCAAATAAAAGCTTAAAGAACTGCATTCCAAGAAAAAAATAGCACTTCGAGAAACTTTCCCTATTTCTCATACTTCAGTACTGCAGCTGCACAAAAACTTTGTATAGCATTCATTCAATTGTAAAAAAGCCCATAACTCACCACAGTACCACATTTTCCTATAAAAATTAATCACATGCGTGCACATAATTTAAGGGTGCAACAACACAAAACGCAGAACAAGAGCAAATGAAGCAAATCATGTCTATGAAATCAAGATTCGTGTTTTAATGGATTATAATCAAAACATTCGTTGTGACATTAAATTATTCAATAACGCCAATACCGTCATCCTCCTTACCGCTGCATGCCCTTATATAGCAGGACCATTTATCATACATTGAGTTTTAATTTTTTTTTTAGCATTTTGCTAGTAATCAGAAATTTTTTGTAATATTTTGCTTCAAAATTCAAATGGCACCTGATTCTCAGTATAGAGCCAGGAGCATTTCAACTTTCATGCGATTTCGAGTTGCATTTTTCAGCAAATTCATTTTTGAAAATATTCTTTCAACAGATTGCTAATGGGGTACAGAAAATACAGCTAAACAGTGTCTGAAGGATTTGTAAATGGATTGCCTCTTATACAATCTTCGTACTGTCTAACACCCCTCCGAAAATTCAATTGGAATTGTCGATATGCTATCTATAAAGTGCTTAACCAAATCCACAAACAGTAAATTCCTGTATTCTGCTTAAAGTTTTGACATTTGAGTATTATCGTCTTTTAAATGAAGAGAAAGATCACTCACTGGACCTCTGGTTTGTGATAGGCATATATCTGGGCAGCAGTTTGCTAGAAGTTTCAAATAATCAAAATAATTTACATTCCTTTTTAGTACGTCTTTTGTAAAAAAAAAAAAAAAAAAAAGATCGTGCTTATGTTATCGGTTTGTCCGTCCGTCCGTCTGTACCTACGATATCTTTGGAACTATTAATCCGATTTGAAAAATTATTTTGGCGTTGGGAAGCATGAAATATGAGAATCATGATCCTTCATTTCGTTTTTTTTTTTTTACGATGTACAATTTCGCCGCTAGAGGGCGTAAATGCAGATGATGTCGAATTCAAAAATACGTTTTATTCCACATATTTGCTTCTAAACATCCGATTGAAACATTTCTTTTATCTTTCGATTCCATTTATGTCGAAGAGTATTTTAGATATACTTACTTTTTTCAAATTACGCATAGATTTTCCGCTAGGGGGCGCAAAAAGTAAATGTTTCCCGATAACTCTCCTTCTAAAGCTCCGATTTGAATTTTTTTTACTTCGACGGATACACCTTCTGATAGAAAATCTTTTGCATATAATTTCTATTTTTTGGTAATAAATACTTTGGCCACCAGGGGGCGTAAGTGTTAATTTTTGCTTCTGATGTATTTTCCATAAAATCTGAGCTTTTAAATAGCGATTGGAAATTCTTTCGTGGACTGATGTCACTCACATCAATAAACCTTTTCGGAATATTTTTTTCTTAAAATATTCCACAGTTTCTCCGCCAGGGAACGTAGATGTATATCTTATTTTTGTCAAAATCTCTACTTCTAGGAGTCCGATTTGAAAAATTCCTTCTTTGTTGGATAGTGTTTTCAGTGTGACATGTTTTTCATATAATTTCAAAATTTTCAAGTAATTCATAGACTTTCCGCTAAGAGGCGTAGAGGTAAGTTCCGTTTACCCCTATATCTCTGCTTCTGAATCTCCGATTTGAAAAATTATTTCTGCACCGGATACAGCTCCTGATGGGAAATCCTTTGCACATAATTTCTATTTTTTACAAGGAGGCGTAGATGTATATCTTATTTTTGCCAATATCTCTACTTCTAATTGTCCGATTTGAAAAAATCCTTCTTTGTTGGATAGTGTTTCCCATGCGAAATGTTTTTCCTATAAATTCAAAATTTTCAAGTAAATCATTGACTTTCCGCTAGGGGCACAAAGGTAAGTTGCGTTTTCTGAGTTATTTCTGCTCCTAAAACTGCGATTTGAAACATTATTCCTGTTTCGCATACAAGACCTGATGGAAAATATTTTTCAAATAATTTTTAATGTTTGGTAAAGAATGGTTTGACCACTAGGGGGCATAACTGTTAATATCTGCTTCTGATGTATTTGTAGCAAAATCTGGGATCCTGAAAACTCGACTAATTTTTTTTTGTTTCTTGGACCGATACCGCTCATATGGATAAACATTTTGAGAATACTTTCTTCCTAAAATAATGCATGGTTTTCCCACCAGAGGACGTAAAGTCACATCTTATTTTTTGTCGATATCTCTGTTTCTAAGAGCCCGATTTAAAAAAAATAATTTCTGTGTTGGAGAGCGTCCGGTGGGAAATGTTTTTCATATAAATTCATGTTTTTCTTAACGCACAAGTATGCAACCAGAGGGCGTAAGCTCACGATTCCGTTTACAGCAATATCTGAGGGATAAAAATCCGATTGAAAATCTTCTTTCTTTCGTCAGATCTATTGTTTTCCATACCGGTTCCGTTGACTTTGAATAGCTTTGATAAATTTAATTTGCGTCAGAACGGATTCAAAAGACGTGCTTATTACACCCGAAAATTCGGTGTCATCTTTCTTGTTTTGTAATTGCACCAACAATACTTTTAAATAATTTATGCAACTCATGTTCAAATTAAAGACTACGGATTCCTTCAGCAAGCTCTGCATTTGAAGTTTATGTAGCCAAATTGCCAACAAAGTGCCAAAAAATTGTTGGCATATAAAATACCAAGTTTTCAGCAGAAAATAGCCAAATTTTCCCGGAAAATAGCAAATGGCATTCAGAAAAATATTATAGTAATAGAGCGAAAAAAAAAAAAAAATAGAATTTTTGCTATAAAACTGACACGACCTGGCAACACTGGTCTGGAAGGGGTCAGAATTTAGGGGATGATGCTTTGAGAAAGGAGGTTTTGTGGAGACAGCGAGGTGTAAGGAGTGAGACGACTTCGGGAAGTGGGGATGGTTGCCTTCTGAACTTGGAAGCAAGAATAAGGAGTAAATCAATTAAAAGAGAAGTTAGATAGAACGTGCAGATGACAAACAGAAAGTAAAACAATAGTAATTAATTCAGTGATTAATATAACTTCAGGACATACCCAATAAGCGAATTAAATATTATTAAAAGAGTGATCCAATAACGCAAATCATCTTGATACTTTCGTGAAGTACAATTCTTTTGTAGTATTCCCAAAGAGTTGCTATAAAGCACAAACATCGAACCCCGAATAGCAACTCCATTCTTTCATACGATGAACACGTTAACAGAGGTGGTGAGGTGCTTCTCTCGAGTTGTCTCTTGATCTCCATTCCCTTCATGCAATTCCTTTTGTTTAACATCTTTATTTGGATCTTTCTCACCTCTGGTAGTTTACCTTTTCACGTAGCTGTTTCGTTACACTATTTCGCATTATTGGCCATTGATTTGCGCATTTATATTTCATTACTTTAGTATGCATTTATACACTTTTCTTTTCCTTCCTTTTTCTTATTTTTAGTTTTTTGTTTTGCTTTGACGTTACTAAACTGTCCTCTTCATCTTTTTAGTGGCCATTTTTTTAGCTGATGCTAAGATTTTTGGAAGTACGCATCAATTGATATTTTTCTGAGAAAAATAAGCTTGTTCTTCCTGAAAATATTGCATAATTTCTCAAAGCGATCCAAAACTATTGAGCCTCCTTCCTAGCCTCCCGGACAGTCGAGTGGCCTGAGGCACTGGCTTCTGACCATTTATCCGAGATAAGCTATGGTGAGGCATAGGTAATGTGCTTGTTCTATACGACGCTAGCTCCCTTCATTCCCTGGGTACAGTGGCCCATAATTAGCGACGGGCAACTGCTTATAGATCTATGAGTTTCTTATGGTCGTAATCCCCCCCCCCCCCCTTAAAAATTCTGATATTCTGTCTCTTGTTCCAGGTTAACATTACTTTCAAACAAATACTTTTCCCAGCGGAAATTACTTTTAGGTTCCCCCTTGAAGGCAATCGCATTAACTCTCATAGGCCTGGTTATAGCCTTTGTTTTTACACCTGTACTGTTCTGCCTGTTTCTGTTCTGTCTGTAATACGCTGTGATTTCGTTTATTTATAATTAAAACTTTTCTGAAGTTTTTTGCCGCATGCGCTTTTTTAGCACGTTTTTACAAAACAAAGTGCATGTTATAGTTGATGCTATAGTACCACTATATGCGTCAGTGGACCCTTTTTCTACATCCATTCATCTGATTAAAGAAAAAATATTCTTGCCTCGTAAAAAGCGAACCGTCAGAACGATTATCCATTCCTTTTACTCGTTTCTCATGCACACCTTTGCAGCTAGAAGGCGTTTAAGTCAAATATTATTGAATTCAAAAGATATTCCACATCATGGCTACTAACAATCAGATTAATTTTTGAGGGGGGGGGACGACCATGATAAGCAACTCGATGGGCTATAAGCAGTCGCCCGACCCTAATTTAGGACGACTGGTTCGAGGAACGTGAGAAAGCCAGTTCCGTAAGACAAACACAACAGTCATGCCTCATTGAGATTCGAACCCGCAACCATCTCGGACGAATAATCAGCGCTTAGACCACTGCGTCACCAAGACGACAATTACTTTTTTCTTTGATACTACACTGCTGGATAATTGCTAAGGACGGATCATAAACTGCTATATAGCGCATAAAAAAGTAAGTGTGGTTGGATTCCAAGTGAAATAAAATAATGTCAGAATGCCAGGACATTACAAGAAAGACAATTTATTGTGCTTTGAAATCCAGAAGGCTTTGGAACGTGTTCAAGGGACAAACAGGCCATTATGTGCAGAATACGTAAACGTGAAAAATTCAATTTCCGTCAGCAGGCGTTCCGGCGTAAAATGTCAATACGGAATATGGCCACCATGGAGGGCGATGCAAGATTCCACACGTCGTGTCATGCTTTGCACAACATTATCAAGCAGCTGTTGGGGTAATTTATCCCATTCCTCTGTCAGTGCATGGATGAGGGTGTCCTTGTTTATTGGAGGGCATTGGCGACCAGCAAGACTCCTCCCCAAAGCATCCCACACATTTTCAATGGGATTCAGATCTGGAGAACGTGCTGGCCATACGAGGCGTTGAATTTCCTCTCTCTCAAGACACTCCTGGATAGCGACTGTTCGATGACATGTCGCGTTGTCGTCCATGAAAATGAATCTATCACCGACAGCACCACGGAACATGCAAACATGAGGTAGCAGAACATCATTAATGTATCGTTGGCCAGTCATAGTCCCAGTTGGAAGCACATAGAGGGACGTACGGCCATTGATCATGATGCCAGCCCATACCGTGACACTACATGTCGGATATCGGTCCCTTTCCTGTATGTTTGCTGGACAATATGCAGTACCACTATCACGCCAGATCAGTTGTCGTCGACAATCAGACGATAGACTGTATCTACTCTCATCTGACAAGAGGACAGCAGACCAGTCGTTATCAGTCCAATTGCGATGTTGATGGCACCATTGCAAACGGGCGGTACGGTGACGTCTGGACAATGGGATGCACACCACAGGACGGCGGGCGTATAGTCCTCCTTCATGCAAACGTCTGGCGTCAGTTTTTTGGGAGATCCGCTTGCCAGTAGCAGCCATAAACTGATTTGCTACCTCACTAGCTGTGCTGCGCCGGTGTCTTTTTGTTGATAGCACTATGTACCGATCTTCTGCAGGTGTCGTACTGCGAACACGACCTCCTCCGTGACGTTTGCTACACTCTTCATTTGTATGAAATTATTTCCAAAGCCTTGAAACAACACTGTGGCTGACGTCAAACTCCCTGGCAACACCTGTTATTTTTCGCCCTTCTTCAATCTTGCCAATAATACGGCCACGCGTAAAATCATCTAGGTGATGTCGGGAAGACATACTGAAAATTGCAAGTTCGTCAATTGATTCTTTCCCTTTCAACTTTGCGTTTGAACAACAACGGTCAATACGCGTCAAATCCTTTATATCTCTTATCAGCGCTATGACGTCACGAACAAGTTCGACAATCCAAAATTTGCATACGCACAACACGCCTTATTGGATCCCGCACTTATGGTAATTCCCACATTTTCCTGCCTTCCATTTTATGGTTGCTATAGTTGCTATTGTCATCCGTCCTTAGCAATTGTCCGGCAGTGTATTTACCATGAAGACAACTTAGCGTATAATTTCTTTTCCAAACAGCGCACAACCTTTACGCTATAAGGGCATAAAAGTTCAATACTTTGGATTTTCCCTAGTACCTCTTTAAATGATGCCATGAATCATTTAATCGGTCGTTAAACCTCCAATAATAAAAAAAAAAAAAAATGCTGGGATAGTTTTAATAACATTGCATATGCACCATTTCACTATGACTTCACCTACTACAATGAAATTATATGAAGTTAAGTGGCAGATGGGGTCATCATAAGATAAAACTGATTCGTTTTTTCAAAACTCGAATTAGTTATCTCTCATGACATGCCGGCTATCAGAATTCTAAAACAGAGCTATTTGCTCTCTTAAATATCGTATTGAGGGTGCACAAATATAACCAAAAGATTACTTTTATTTTTGCGATGGGGAACGCTAATTATACTAGAAACATGGGGGTCGCTGGCAAATAGGAATTGAGTGAGACGCAAACGTGCAGTAATAATAGCCACTTTCTTTGTTTTAAAAAAAGTTTTGTTTTCAAAATGTACTGGAAACAACAAATCTTCTAGTGCATTGAATAAATGCATATCTGAATGCATTGTAATAATTTTTAGATACGTATTGCAATTATTTTGCAAAATTAAAAAAACTGAAGATTTTTACTTACGTTTTTAGATACAAACTATAACGTAGGCAGACATCGTGTACTGTATCATATTTGTATTGAAAAAAAAATGTAAAACACGAAAAGGGTTGCAGTCAGAAATATTGGAGGGGACATATCCAGAGGTGGAAACGGGTCACGGGTCAACGGGTAGACAATTTTCTGCGGGCCCAACGGGTCTGGTCAAAGTGTTCCTGACCCGATTTTGATCCCGTTTTATTCCAGTTTTATTTTTGAAAAGAGAAAAATATATTCCAAAGAAAAATGCGTGTTGTATAATTCTGTAATCGATACTGGTGCCCACGGAGTGAATAATGATTTGCCATGCAAAACTATTGTCGTCAATAATGATTTGCCATGCAAAAATAAAGCAACGAAGATTTCCACCAAACGACGTCAGACAACACACCGACTCCATATCGTAAAAAGATCCTTCCTTTGCGTTCTTTTACAGTGAGATTGTTCAGGGCAAGGTACAGGCAAACGCCATTCGCCTGCTTCTCAGCTGATTCACTCTCTCCGTGCGAAGTTCACTGTATGATTAAGAGTTACTTTTCACATCACATCTTTTACATTGAGCATTCAGAGGTTTACGATTGATGTACTAACATCCCGTTCCCATGACATGTCATGTCGAAATTAACTCCTTATTTGTTAATATGGATGGATTTAATATTAAGGAGGTTGAGAAAGGCGTTGAGGCCAATAAATACGTGCTTGCTGTAAACCCCAAGGGGAAGAGTGAATGCTGGAAATTGTTTCGTCTCATTAAGGAACCGGTGAATAATTCTTTGTTGTTTGGGTCTTGCTTGTTGTTCAAAATGTGGAAAGTGTATAATTACAAAGAAAGATGTCGACGGCGTAATAAAAGATTATGGAGCCAAAAATCTAACGGACCATATGAAAGTGTGCGCACCTCCATCAAAGCGTGGAAAGAGCGGACAATCTAAATACATTTTTAAAAAATGCATTTGTGTCATCGTAAATAATGATTCCCATTTGCAATATACTTCATGGTCACGGTCATAGTCAGCCATTACTTCTGGATTACGCAAAATAGTGGCACTAAAAATGGCACTAAAATTTAGCAAGTAACCAAATTTTATTATTAAAAAAAGATTTCAGTTATTAAATATCAAGCAGTTATTGGGGTGAATACATATATTACGTTTATATGTACATATATATAAATTGATTTTCGAATTTATAGTTCAGAGCAGATTTGTCAGGGTCAGTTACGGGTCCAGTTAATGAAGGGACGTCCGGGTCCGATTTTTTCATTTTTTTTTTTTTTTTTTTTTTTTGATTGGAGGTTTAACGACCACCGGGAGCAACTCGCAACTCAATGGGCTATAAGCAGTCGCCCGTCCGTAATTTAGAGTCACTGGTGCCAGGGAAGGGAGAGAACCAGTGCCGTAAGACAAACACAACATCCATGCGTCACCGGGATTCGAACCCGGACCCCTTCTGGACGAATGATCAGAGGCCATCGCTTAGATCACTGCGCCACTGGGGCGGCCCGAAAATTTTGACCCGTTTCCAACTCTGGACATATCCTTCCGCTAGCGACGGTCATATATAGAACAGAGGTTCTTACTTACTTTTCACCAACGGCCACATTTCCTTTTCTTTTCATGGAACTGGGCCAGAGGGTGTGAACACTTAATTTGGTAAATGTAGGTTACATATTATACTGATACTCACATAAACATTATTTTTATTTTTTAAGATCTATTAAAGGTAATGTGAAAACTATGAAATGAACTTTACATAGTGCGCAAAAGAAAAAAAGAAAACAAATTTCAGAAATTAGTTACTTGTATTAACGTAAAATTACAAGAGATAATTCCGAATAACTTGCACTTAAAGAAGATATTTCAGTTTTCCAGTTGCTCGATCCAGGAGGAAACTTTTGATTAAAACTAACATGTTTAATACCAAAGTGGCGCCTGGTATTGTATTCTTTGCATACAGACACAGTTTCGTTGCACATTATAGACATAAAGGAAGAGCCCTTTTCTCCGTGGTAAAACAAACAAATACTTCGCTGTGAAACTCACGATTTTCGATGTCAACTTTATCTTTCTTTAGCGTTGAGAACGACATTTTGAAACGATCACAATAATCAGAGCTGTTGTGCTCGGCGCTTCACGAAGCACGATACTGAATAAACAGCGTCAAAATTTCGCTCCAAGATGTCGCGTCGAGTGGAGGGCCGAACACACGGATATGGGAGCCCTCCTTCCTCTCTCGTGAAATAAAATGTTCGTACTACAAAACGCAACATTTACGTCAAAGGTAATAAATAGGTAATCATATGCAAATTTTATTCTTCCACAGAACTGAAGCTATCCTTTTTTAAATCCATTACGAGCGCACACATAAAACACGTAACTGCCCTTAGCTGGAGCTTATAGGCGCAAAGGCCTCAATGGGCCAAACAGCGCCATACCAAATGGTTTACGTGGTTGAAGTTTATTGACGCAAGGGCCTCAATGAACCAAAGAGGCCCATGCCAAATGGTTTAGGTGGTTGGAATTTATTGGCGCAAGAGCCTAGGCGGGCCAAAGAGCGTCATGCCAAATGGTTTATGTATTTGGTGTTTATTGGTGCAATGGCCTCAATGAGCCAAAGAGCGACATGCCAAATTTCTTACATGGTTGGAGTTTAGTGGCGCTATACGGCCTCAATGAGCCAAAGAGGCCCATGGCAAATGGTTTACGTGGTTGGAATTTATTGGAGTAAGGGCCTCGGTGGTACAAAGAGCGCCATACCAAATGGTTTACGTGGTTGGTGTTTATTGGCGCAAGGGCCTCAATGAGCCAAAGAGGCCCATACCAAGCGGTTTACGTGGTTGGAATTAATTGGCGCAAGAGCCTTAGTGGGCCAAAGAACGCCATGCAAATGATTTACGTGGTTGAAATTTATCGGCGCAAAGGCCTCAATGAGCCAAAGAACGTTATGGGAAGCACTTTATATCAGAAACAAAAGCGGCATCAAGACTATAACATAAGGTAAGGTACGAAACAGAAACATGAGGAGAAACGATGTAAATTGCCGACAATCAAACAACGGACTACACAAAACGAAAAACACCCCACGTACACACGTAACTGACATGTGACAGTGTCCAAGGGCGTTTTCCGATTTATACGAAAACATAGAACATAAGTAACAATTAAGAACTGTGGAACCTTCTTAAATTCTTTACTTTTGAATATAGAAAACGCGTTTAACATCATACTACATTTCGTAGGCAGTAAAAGGTCCCCGCGAAGAACATCTTTTAGTTTACTATATACTAAGAAAAAGGGTTTGTTTGAAAAAACAAAATAATTCTGTTGAGCTATTTTGTCGAGTATTTTGTTAATTCAACTATATGGAGGTGCACTGAGAAAAAAAGTTTGAAACAACAAAATAATTTTGTTGAGCTGTTCGATTTATTTTGTTGCTTTAGCAAAACTCCATTGGAATTGTTTTGTTGGCAACACAAAATTATTTCGTTGGCTATATTTTGTTAATTCAACTATACGGAGGTGGCATCGACCTTACGACAAAGCGCATGTGATTACTAGCTATTCCATACGGGCATTACCAGACTACCACTGACCAGAAGAATCTTGTTTTGCGCTTAAGATTTCGCTTTGAATTATGGCTGACTACGAAGTGAGTGCATTGTTAGAAGACAGGGAACTGTCAACTCTGATAGAGACATTCAGAGGTAAGACTAATTCTCTGCAAGACTGATAATAGTCACTGACTGTCGCAGAGGATGTGGAAACCCCACCCTGGGAAGATTCCTCAATTGCATCATCGTAGGACAATCCTTTGGCGAAACAATACAAAAGAGTCATCACCTTATCAAGAGGAATACAAGCAGCTTCAAACCACGTCCCAAGTAAAGGGGAACACGGCTCACTTTTCCCTGTAACGTGATTCTATTCAGCAAATAGCGATTACGTAACACACACTTCGCACGATAGCGAAGCAGACGATTGAGGGCCGAACTCTAAAGTGTAGCCAGAATTTCTAATATATCTTAATAATTCCGACGTATTTTTATGCTAGTGTTTATTGTGTGTTATTTTAGTTGGATTCAGTGAATTTTAGTGATAATTTGGCCTCGCTTTGTAGACTCATAATTACAATGAACACGATAGAATCCGCATCTTATTAGATGCACGTATTAAATCTAAACCCAGATGTTTGATAAAGTAACAATACATTTCTCAAAACTCCTTGTGGTTCCTGATCGCAAATAAAAATTTGCCCATGAGGTAATGATAAGAGTTGTAATTGTAATTTATGTATAGAGCTTGATTTCATGTATAGGCTATATATACAGGGTGTTTCAAAATTCGCGCGGCAACCAAAGATTGCATGGTGATAGTACCCCTAGAACATATAGAACGTTAAAAAAAAAATATTACGATTTTTTTTTTGTCTATCCAAAGATGTCAGTAATTTGTTTCATCAAAAAACTAAGGAAAACATTAAAAAAGAAATCGGATTTAGAAACATGTTACACACGCATCAAAATAGTGCCATTACATCGTTATGCCAAGGGAAATCGTCCGTGAACCTTCCAGAAGGTAATAAACCCACCTTCAAATGCTGAATTCGCAGATAGGAATTTGCTTGCAAGGGCAGGTATGGCTGAGATGTTAGGACGCCTAATTCCTAAGCTAAAGGTCTCAGGTTCGGATCCCCTCGGTGAGAGCTTTTTCGCTGGCTCTGAAAAAAATTTCCTCGTGACGTAACACCGTCCAAATTCATTTAAACACCACTAGAAAGTAAATATGTCGGGAAAAATTAAAATACAGCGGGGGGGGGGGGGGGAAGGCGGACACCCAAGGTCGATGGGCACCGCCCAAAATTATTGCACCAGCAAAGTGTTGCCATCAGGAAAAATTTTAGGGACAAAGTGGCCCAGGTACAGAACTCCAAATTTTGTTGGAGCAAGATATTACTGTGTCACGATAACAATGTGTTTGGTTGAAGCAACAAAACGTTTTATCACGATAACAATACATATTGTTGGATCAAAGAAATTCCCAAAAAATCGAAAAAGCTATTTTGTTAAATGAACAAAACGTTTTATCATGATTCCAAATTTTGTAGAATCAACAATAATTTTCAACAAAATAAATTTGTTTCATTTCAAAGACAAAATGGCGGACACCCAAGGTCGATGGGCACCGCCTAAAATTATTGCACCGGCAAAGTGTTGCCATCGGGAAAAAATTTTAGGGACAAAGTGGCCCAGGTACAGAACTCCAAATTTTGTTGGAGCAAGATATTACTGTGTCACGATAACAATGTGTTTGGTTGAAGCAACAAAACGTTTTATCACGATAACAATACATATTGTTGGATCAAAGAAATTCCCAAAAAATCGAAAAAGCTATTTTGTTAAATGAACAAAACGTTTTATCATGATAATAAATTTTGTAGAATCAACAATAATTTTCAACAAAATAAATTTGTAAGTTCAACAAACATTCTTGTTGACGGTATATCGATAAAAAAATTTGGTTGATTCAACAATTTTTTTGCTGAATTAACAAAACGTGTTTCTCAGTGTATATTGAAGGATGCGTAGGTATGTGCAAATTATTGTAATGCATAACTTCTTATCCTTATTGGTATAAAATTTTTCATTCATTGAACTGATGTTTCTTTCGCATTTGCTATGGCTGCGAAAAGGGGCCTCAAAGTCATCTGGAGTAGCTGCTTTTCCGTCATGGAGTTTTTATGAACTAAAACCGCGAAACTTATTTCTAAATATTTTACTTTATTTACTGCAAATGAAAAAGCGCTTTTCTTTTTAATACTTCTTTCAAAGCTACCGTTAAAATTCCCCGCGATTTCCTTAATCAGCTTCATATGAAATTTCCGCCAAACATTTTGTGAAATATTTTTTGCTGATTAGACATCTTAGCCGTAAGGTCCTCCCGCAGTACGGGGGTCGCGGGGGTGATTAGTACGCCCCTGTTAAATATTAAACTGCGCACTTCCGACGACGCATGCGTGATGAACAGGTGTGGCCAGTTGCTATGGTTACTGCAACGACTACCAAATACCAGATACTGCGTTCGTTCCAAGGTCGAACGCAGTATTGCACATTACCTATAAAAACATTCTCAGTTGTTTTGGGACAAGTTGTGTACTTAAAAGAATCATTTTTGGAAGAACTGAAAGTAGAACTTTTTTGAAAATAATTTTTTTTGGGGTAATTTTAGTCCGATATACCCAAGCTGGGCTACGCGACAATGTGGTGAATAAATATGCTGATATTTTTGTTAACATCCAGTTGGAATGAGGGCTCAGAAATGCGAAAGCGATCCCATTTCAAAAGACAAAATACGCGCATCCAATTTTCGAAAAGAAAACAGGACCCCGATTGCTGGTCGCTTGTGCTTCCAGAAGTGACAATATGATTAAGCTTCGTGGCTTTTCCTTCCTTTCAGGCTCATCCACATTTTTAGAAAACGTACAGAAAAAAATCTTTCTAATCAAATAACAATTTCGTGAATTTAATTTCATCAACATATTTTTCATTTATCGAAAGTCGAGAAAACTGTCTGTTATGAAAAGTAATGAGTAAGCAATGTAATAACGAAAAACTGATTCACTGAGATTGCTGCCTGAGGCAAAAGAAAATTAATGATTTAAAAGTTCACCCTTCAATTAAGCGTCACGACGGAAAAGGTTGTTACATTTCGCTTTTTTTTTCTTACATGTAATTTATTTTATGATGATGAAGACAGGAGTTGCTTTCCGTTGCTATAAATCTCAATATTTCGCAGTAAATGCTTATCAATCACGAAATAGCTACGATAAAAACAGACGTTTTTCTGGTTACATATATTTATGTACGCATGCATGTATATATGTACCAAAGTGATGCGTGAGTTTATGCACTTTTTAGGCTACGATTCCTGAACGTGCATTGCATGATTCTGTTTCTTAAGTATGCATACAAGCAACTTTCATTGAAATTCCTACCGCGCGCTGCTGATGTAACAGGTATTGTCTGTGTGTAATGATAGGGAATGATGGAAACATATCCTTGGGTAATCAGCTCGTCCAGTTCCCTGATGGGCACGCCTTCAACACGTGATGCCCAAAGAAAATTAGAGACTTCCCACAACGAACAATGCAGCGTGGTCACGTGGTCAACGCGTGCGCGAAATTTCGAATATTAATAAGAAGCAAAAAGGAAAATGCAGGCATCCAACCTAAGATTCAATAATGCTTCCCATTACCTTGATATCTGTTGTTATCGCGTATATTCACAGCCGTGCAGTTTTAAAGATAAAATAATCCCCGAAATGCTTGGAAATTACCGCGTAACAAATGTTGGTATATTTAGAAAGTGACAAATGCGTTTCGCAGTAAATAAGCGCAAAAACTCAATTTGACAACAAGTGATTGTAACACGATACTTTCATTTTCACTTATATTAACAAAAAAAGCTACAGTTGCTTAAAAACAAACTATATTTTTCTGCAATAGACTGGAGTGATAAAATTTGTGTTGCTGTTGTTTTCTTTAGCGAGACAACAGCAACATTCATACCTTCCTGTCTTCACAACAAAGAATTTTAGATTTCTCAAAGTACCAGCCTTTAAGCAGCTACACTGCAAAAAAAATTTCTCAAATTCACGAGCCACTTTCCGCCATTTCTTTTGTGATTTAACGGAGCATATTTATGAAACAACTTTTTCCATGAAATGACGGATATTATGAATTTTTCATACGACAGGAAAATTCTGAATTTTCAGAAACCTTACCCCAATTTCTTTCTTAAATTGACGGCAAATTACCGTTTCGAGATGTGTTAACGGAAAATTTTGAATTTTCAGAAACCGTTCCGCAATTTCTTTCTTATATTGGCGGCAAATTACCGTTTTCAAGATGTTAACGAAAAATTCTGAATTTTCAGAAACCGTTCCGCAATTTCTTTCTTATATTGACGGTAAAAACCCGTTTTCAAGATGTGTTAACGGAATTTTTTTGAATTTTCAGACATCTTTCCGCAGTTTCTTTGTTATATTAACAGAAAAACCCCGTTCTCACTTTTTCCGTATACATATGACGAGAAATTTCTGGCAGTAGGGGAGATTCCCGGGAATACTTGGGGGTTTTGATTAACTGTCAAATTTCAATAGTCTGTCAAAGTATTTGATTTAGAATTTCTGTAGTGAGATGGGATATTATGGATAGTACAGTATATCGCATGAATTTTGGTTATCCTCTCCCCCATTCTTCTGCTCTCCACCATTTTGTGCATCAGCTATTACATATTGTGTTACAATAAGAAACCGGGCACTTAATTTATTGTACAGGTGATTGATTGTACGATGTCTATATAACAGTCCGTGGAGTCCTTAAGACAAAAACTGTACAGTTCTCAAGAGTAAATTTTGTATTTAGAAGTTTTGTGAAATGATATTATAAAACAGTACATTGCACCTTCTCTTAAAGATAACTCAAAGTTGTTGTCAGTTGTAAAAAAGATCTGAAACTCCAAATCATTTTGTTGCTTCGAAAAATCACGATGAAAAATATACGTAATTTATAATAAGACCTCCTATAGAAAAAATACAAATATATATAAAAAAAAAAAAAAAGCTCCAATAGAAAATAAAATGACTAAATCGCTCGCATTAATGATAAAAAATCGTCATCGTCAAATTAGTTTTACCTTGAACGTGAATCTGATTACTGTGACTTTTTGGCTAGAGGTGAGAACGGGCGGCTTCAACCCAGGCGGCCCGGGTTCGATTCCCACTACCGACACAAAATTATTCTCTCACGTAATGGCTGAAATATTCAGCTTGTTGTATTTTGCGAAATTTCTGTCTAAACACGGAAAAACTTGAAACTGACTTTTCTGAAATAAACGGAATTACTGACTACGGGAAATCTGTGAAAATACGGGTTAAAAAAAACCGGACACTTTCAAAAACGGAAATTGCGTTAAAAGACGGACAATTATCGGCAACTGTACTGAAGGTTCTTTTCAAAACATTTCCGTGAATTCACAACACTCACCCGTATTTTTTTACAGTGTACTTTAATTCAGCAGCGAATCATTTCAAATTAAAGGAACTAGTTACACCCCTTAACGCATCCCCTCCCCACTTCGAAAGTTTCTCTTATGCCTTGTTCTATTTATTTCAAGAGTTTTATATGGCTGTTGTCGGCCTCTTCTTTTTTACTAACGTTTTGCTGAGATTGTACAACGCTGCTCGGCAACACAGCTGAGGAAGAGAGAATAGTAATACGCACCTTTCTTACGTAATAGAGGGAGAATCCATCAGCCATTGCCATAGTATCGAGCAAACGATTTGCAAAATATTCACTTTCGTTGTTGCTATTTCAGGTAACCCCGGTGGTCTATGTGGTATGAGGCGTGGCGTCCAACAATTCGCCCGAGATGGGTCCGGGTTCGAATTCCGGTTAGGAATGGATAGTGCGTTTGTCTTTTGGCACTGGGCCTCTCCCCTCCATGAAGCCAGTTGGGTAGCGGATGGCCCAGTGGTCAACGTTCGTGACTGCTACGGAGAGATCTCAGGTTTGGTCCCAGGCCGGTAAGAACGCTTGAAGCACTAAATATCCGCCGTGCGTCGGATGGACACGTTAAGCCGTCGGACCCCGGTTACTGCCTCCCATGGTAATAAATAAGGACGTCTTCCTCCCCTTTTCTACCTCGCTCCCGTATCACTTTCCTGTCGGGCACCCTAGTCCAAATCTCCAAATCTCCTAACTTCCTATTATTTCTAAGGGTTGTTTAAGACCTGGGGTCTTTTTTTTTTTTTTTTTTTGATTGGAGGTTTAACGACTACCGTGAGCAACTCAATGGGCTATAAGCAGTCGCCCGTCCCTAATTTAGGGTCACTGGTTCCAGGGAAGGGAGAGAGCCAGTGCCGTAAGACAAACACAACATCCATGCCTAACGGGATTCGAACCCGGACCCCTTTCGGACGAATGATCAGAGGCCATCGCTTAGACCACTGCGCCACCGGGGCAGCTAAAGACCTGGGGTCAGACACTCCTTCCTAAAATCCTTTTCATAGGATCTGATCTGATCCATACGGGCCGCGGATGGCCTAGTGGTCAGCGTTCGTGACTGCCTTGGAGAAGACCTCGGGTTCGATCCCAGGCAGGTACGAACGCTCGAACCACTAAATATCCTCCGTGCGTCAGATGGGCACGTTAAGCCGTCTGACCCGGGTATTGCCCTCCCCCGGTAATAAATAAGGACGTCTTCCTCCCCCTTTCTACCTCGCTTCCGTGTGACTTTCCTGTCAGGTACTCTAGCCCAAATATCTTAGCTTCCTATTTCTAAGGGTTGTTTAAGACCTGTGGTCAGACATTCCTTCCTAAAATCCGTTAAATAGGATCTGTTCTGATCCATGCAGCCAATGATCCCAAATTAGGGACGGGTGACTGCCAACAGCCCATTTAGTTGCTCACAATGGTCGTTAAACCCTTTGAAAAAAAGTTTAAATGCTAAGTTTCTCTTTCCAGAAACATTTTAGAGATAAATGTAGCCGTTTTGTGAAGCTCGAAGGAATAATGGTATAAGGCACTTTTTTTTTTTCAGCAGTCTGCTGCTATATAAAATTCATATATTAATTAGAAAAATACGTATTAATCTCCGCATAATTCCATTCCAAATGCAATAGTGTATTATTGCCTTTTTCATTTCCAACAGCGGAAATATGGCAACAAAATGCTGAATTCTCCGGGCATTATGCCACTGTGTTGCTGAAAGCGAATTGTACTCCTAATAAAGGTGAAACTAACTTCACTCAAAACATGCTGAACGCATTTACTCTATTTTAATTATCATCATTGCAAACAATTACAATTATCAATTACTTCTCCTTGACGCAGTTAGATTTCTCGCGAGGTTCCTGTGAAATTCAAACGTGCGATGTGCATTTGTGCAGCTGTACTGAATCCATATCAGTTACTTCAGCTTTAGTTTCGAAAAGTTGCATACGAGAATCATAAAAACCACAACAAACACTCCCGCTCACGATGATATGTTTTTTCGTTCAGCCTTCCATTCTGTGGCATAGATTCCGCGCTACGCGTCCATGTATGGGCATGAGCGCACACGTGTATGTGCGAGCGCACAATATATATTTAAAATGGCATATCCCAATATCGCCCCTCCAGCTGTTACCCCAGCTCAGGGGACGTCCCGAGATAAATGCATAGCTGTAGCTTTGCATTTACAGCTAAGCTACGGCTATTAAACCAGCATTAATGAGTGTATTATGCTCTTAAGTTTCTTTGGGCACGATTGTTTCGTGGGCAAGCCACGACATGGCAGCACGTTAGTTGAGCAAGAAAAATGGCTAATTTCAGTGGGGTGGAGTAGCCACAGTGCGTGTTGTAGTTTAACGAAACAAAGTCGGCGACTGGAGTTCAGAGCAGATTTCTCACAAAGTTTGGCAATGTACGATTCGAAAGAAAAACTGTGTATGGTAAAAATAATCTGCAGAGGTAGGTTTTGAAACTGTGCAAGTGAAAATGCTGTGGTGTTTGCAGCTGTGAGCATCAAAAAAGTGTTCGGACCTTTTCCTTCTTTTTCTTTTCTTTTTTTTTTTTTTTTTTTTTGCTGAATCAACAGCTACAGGGCTCGCGTATCTTGATGCATTGGAAAACTTCCTCATTCATTCCACATTTGTAGTTTGAGATGGAGACCGTATGCTGTTCCAACAAGACGGCGCGCCGCCATATTCCTTGAAGGACGTCCACAATTACCTTGGATCAACCGCGGGGATCCCATTCCAAGGTTCTCCAAAGTCACTGGACTTAAGAATTTTAACTTATGGGATTATGTTAAGGATAGTGTCTACGTGACTTCCATGTCCAACACCGCTGCTAAGTTTAAAAACCGGATTTCAGAGTTGATGCTGCAAGTGGACGTTGCAAAGCTGGACTGGACCTGGCAGGGACAGGATTACAGCTGATTGAGCTGCTAATTTTCAAAGTTGTTACCGAATGCGTACTTCGGGTCTTGCCACCCCTTCATATCCCAATTTCTGGGGAGAGGGCGCAATCAAAATATCCCCGTTTCTAACCTAATCCTGTGCCATAATTTAAGAATTCAAAACCACTCTTGCAAATATTAGGTTAGTGTGTGATGTACTACAGAGGTGAAGCATGTGCCAAGAGGAGGAATCTGCAGCGATACATTCCGTCGGTGTAGCTTAGTCGGTTAAAGCAACTCGCTCCGGAGCGAGGAGACGGGGCTTCGATCGCCGTCAGCGACAAATTCCTGTTTTTCACATCAGCACCCGATCGTAAAAATGGATGTGCTGGCCGTTGGGTTCTTCGAAAAATGTGTGATGTTAGTTCCACACATCATCTAGAATTAATGAAAAATTCCTTCTTCAAAAAAAAAAAAAAAAATGAGTAAAATTATGTGACGTACTCAGAAATGAAGCGCGTGCCAAGAAGATGAATCTGTAGCGATACATTCCGTCGGGATAGCTTAGTTCGATTCCCGTCACCGACGAATTCCTGTTTTCGCAAGTGTTGATATGGATTTTCTACATCCACGATGGAGAAGGAAAGGGCAAGAGAAGTGATAAATCTTATAACAGATATGGTGGCGACTGATCATTTTTAACTACTTTCTTAAAAAGGGCCACCCGTTTTATTGAGATCCTCACTAGAGCAAAACCTTTCAGTTTGAAATCTGCCTCGAACTCTGGGAAGGAACTTGGGAGCATAATTCTATGCCTTCCCCATAAAATCTCCTGAGGTTTCATAAACCTCTCACGAGAGCAAAGTTTTTCAGTTTGAATTCCGTATCGAACTCTGGAAGTAAAGTTAGGAACATAATTATATGCTTTCCTCAAAAAACCTTAGGCTTTATTAAGATCAACACTAAAGCAAAATCTTTCACTCTGAGTTCTGTCTCGAATTCAGGGAATGAAATTTGGAGCATAATTCTATACCTTTCTAAAAAAAAAAAAAAAAAAACCCCGAAGTTTCATCAAGATCATCAAGGCACCAAAGTCTTTCACTGTGGATTCTCTCTCAAACTCTGGGAATAAAATTGGATGCATAATTCTATATACTTTAACCAAAAAACCTCTTGAAGTTTCATTAAGGTTTTCACGATAGCAAAATCTTTCACTATGAATTTTGTCTCGAACTCTGAGAATGAAGTCAAGAACATGATTCTATACTCTTCAAAAAACCTCCTGAAGTTTCATGAAGATTATCAAGGCACCAAAGTCTTTCAGTGTGGATTTTGTCTTAAACTCTGGTAATAAAGTTAGGAGCATAATTCTACAATATATAGGCCTACTTTAACCAAAAAGTCTCCTGAGGTTTCATTAAGGTTTTCAGGATAGCAAAATCTTTCACTTTGAATTCAGTCCCGCACTCTGCGAATAAAGTCAGGAGCATAATAATTTACAGCAGCAAAGATTAAATTTTTGAAAAAACAACTCGAAAATGTGAAAAATGTAAGCAAAGTCCTTTATACATTTGAAAGAGTATGTGATGTCCAACACGCCAAAGCCCAGACAGTCGAAAAGGAAGGACATTTGCCTCTTCGTTTGGACTCCTTGCATTTGCCCTGGGATGGATATAATCTAAGTCTAGGGAATAACAACACTCTCTCTCTCTCTCTCTCTCACACACACACACACACACACACACACACACAAAAGCGCGCGCGGTGCGTTTTCTGGCTCTGTGTGCATTCAGTGTCTTGTGCAATCCTTCGCAGTATATATCATTCCAAAAAAATGAGTAAAATTACACCGAAGTTTAAAAGAAACAAATTTAGAACTGAATGAAAAGAAGATTGCATTCTTTGTTAAAGATGTGAAAGCTGTATGCGACCATGCTCTTCCATCATTAAGTTGGGGATATATGCATGTTTCTACAGTGAAAGCATAACCTCTCTTTAAAATGAAAGCAAAAATAAAGGTTATGATTATTACTTTTAAATAGCTCTAACTTAAGTGCTTACTCGTTTAAATATGTGTCTGCTAATGTTCATAGTGAACTCGTTGCACACATATTGTCTCGAACTATGCGAAAATTATGACCAAATGTCGACGGAAAGAATCAGCATTATAACTTACGAACAGTTTCCACGTCTTTTATTTGTCCACCACTGAGAAGACGGCATTCGTATACTATATTCTTCAATGATTACAATAGTTCGTTGATGACATCTATTTCCAAGCACGCTAATAAAATAATACTCTCACACGTAAATCTCGACACATCTAAATCAGCGGCATCTTTATCGTATATACACGGATGAGCTATTCATTATGACCACCTACCTGATATGCAGTAAGACCCCCCCCCCCCCCTTTAGTCCGCAAAACAGCGGCCACTAGGCGAGGCATCGATTCGATGAGGTGGCGATAGGTATCCTGGGGTATCTGGTACAATAATCTCAACAGCAGCTCCTTCAGTTCCCGTACATTTCGGCGGGTGGTGGGTGGAGGTGATTTAGCGCGAACGCGCTTTTCCAAGTCGAACCACAAATATTCGGTTGGAGTCGTGTCGGGTAAATCTGGAGGCTAGGGCATTACCAGAAAGTCACCAGCATGTTCCTCGGACCACTAATGGAAGATTTTGGCCGCGTGGCATTTCGCATTATCCTGTTGGTAATGGCCATCACCAGCAGGGAACACAGTTGCTATCAATGGGTGAAGTTGGTACGCAACGATATTCGGATACCTGAGAGCTGTCAGGGATAGTGCCATTGGGATAATGGGGCCTAAAAGTGTCCCAAGAAAACATCGCCCACAGCATAACACCGCCACCGCTGGCCTGTTTCCGCCCAACAGTGCATTTGGGTTCCATAGCCTCCGTTGGTAATCGGCGTATCCGCGCTCGGTCGTCTACGTGATGCACCAGGAATCTTGATTCGACAAACCAGGCCACTTTTTTCCAATCATCCACAGTCCAATGTGAATGATCTTGGGCCCATTTCATGAGTTATTGGCGATGACGTGCAGTGAGCATGGGGACCCGACTGGGTCTTCGGCTACGCAGGCCCATGCACAGAAGGTTGCAATGAACTGTGTGCTGTGACACATTACCCTGATCATTATTGCAGCTGCGGGTGATTTGTCGCACTGTGGCACTGCGGTCGCTGTGAACAACGCGCGACAGTCTCAGCTCCCCTCTGGCATCAATGAGCTGCCGACGACGGTTCGTCGTTTCACCATCTGTGCACCACTTTTGGTACGTACTCACTACAGCGGCACGTGAACAACCCACAAGCAGCGCCGTTTCCGAGATCGTAGTTCGGAAGCTCCGTGCCATCCCAATTTGTACATTATCAAAGTCCGATAACTCGGCAGCTTTTCCCATTCTGATTCCGAACACTCTACTAACCGAAAGCCGGGCCTCGGGTTGTATATATACTGCTCTGTAAACTTCACCCGCGCCACCTTTCTGTCTTCAGACGCACTCATTTATTTAGGCTGGGGGTGGTAATAATGGAATGGCTCAACGGTGGAAATCTCTCAACAGTTCTATATCAACTATTTACATTGCATCAACTTTCTCCTAACTCTCTGCTCTATACAATGTTGACAATTTTATCTATCTCTGACTCACTGTCAGTGTTGCCAAACTGTAAAAACTGTTCGCGAAAGTATATTTTTTTTTTTTTTATTGGAGGTTTAACAACCACCGTGAGCAACTCAATGGGCTATAAGCAGTCGCCCGTACCTAATTTAGGGTCACTGGTTCCAGGGAAGGGAGAGAGCCAGTGCCGTAAGACAAACACGACATCCATACCTCACCGGGATTCGAACCCGGACCCCTTACGGACGAATGATCTTAGGCCAGCGCCTTAGACCACTGCGCCACCGGGGCGGCTCGCGAAAGTAATATTTCGTTTAGTGAGAAAACGTTTAACGAGAAGTAATTGAATTTACATAAAAGAACAGAAACCCAAACGGAAGTTTAATTAGAGGCATATGTCTCAAGCTCTCTCAACCGTGAGATTTGCTGAGTACTCTCTCTCTCTCTCTCTGTTTGTTTATTCATTGCAGTTTTGGCAAAATGAGTACATAATTAGGTGTGGAAAAAATGTAGAAGTGAATTAATGGAATAATTTTGTTGGTGCATTAAATCGAAACAGAAAATTCGATTTCTTTATATTAACTAGGAATGACAGTTTTATTTTCCAAACTTACGTTTAAAAAATGAGTATTTTTAACCAGACTGTCGTTAGCAGTTTTAATAGGTACCACCCTCTGCTCCTGTTATATGAAATTATCTCTCAAGAAACTATCCTTCACGACTATTTCGAAAGAGCATTGTAAAAAATTTCTGAAATTCAGAAAAATTCATGAGGCAGTTTCCACGATTCCTTTTGTGAATTCACGAAGCATTCCTGATACAACCTTTTCCGTGAAACGGCGGGAAAAAACCTGAATTTCGCGGATTTTTCGTACTCCAGGAAAAATCAGAATTTTCAGAAACCTTCCCGTAATTCCTTTTGTATATTAACGAAAAAATTGCGTTCTCACTTTTTCCATACCCGTACGACGAAAATTTTACGGTAATAAGAATGATTCGCGGGAATATTTGAAGTTTGATTAACTTTAAATTTCAATCGTCTGTCCGAGGATCTGATTTTGAAGTTCTGTAGTGAGATCGGATATTGTGGAGAGCATATCGCATGAATTTTTCTTCTCCTCTCACCCACTTTTTGCATCAGCTATTATATATGGTGTTACCGCAAGAAACCGGGTACTTAAATTATTGTATATATACACCTATATTGTATATAGGTGTTATGGCACTGAGAAAAGAAGATGGTTCTGTAACAAGAAATAGAGGCGAAATTTTGACAAGAGTGAAAGATTTCTACTCCAAATTATATGAAAGGGATGATACATGTACTCCAGACATCATGAAAGGTACCAGTACCAGAGTTCTTCCAGTCCTTCCAGCAGAAGTTGCAAATGCAATCAAGAACATGAAGCGAGGAAAAGCTCCAGGAGAAGATGGAATTACTGTAGACATCATACAAGAAGCAAGTGGAGAAATCGAAACAGTACTCGCCCAAATTTTCACTCGATGCCTTAATGAAGGGAAAATTCCTGAGGATTGGAACAACGCTACAATGATCTTGCTACATAAAAAAGGTGACATTGAGGATCTCAGGAACTACAGACCTATCAGCCTCCTATCAGTGGTTTATAAAATCTTCACTAAAGTTCTTTCACACCGCTTGAAGGTGACACTGGACATGGCTCAACCGAGAGAACAAGCTGGATTCAGGAGTGGCTACAGCACAATAGATCATATCCACGTACTGAGAGAACTAATTGAAAGAGTGAGGGAATATGAACTTCCATTGTGCATGGCTTTTATCGATTATGAAAAAGCCTTTGATTCGGTGAAACCATCAGCAGTTGCAATGGCTCTGAAATCCTGCGGTATTGAAGATGCATACATTAATATTATTAATAACATCTATGAAAATGCAAGTGCAAAGATTCGGCTGTTTGAAAATACAACACACATAAAAATTGGAAAAGGAGTGAGACAAGGTGACACCATATCTCCGAAGCTCTTTAATGCCACATTGGAAAATGTCTTTCAATCACTGAACTGGGAAAACAAAGGGATAAAGATTAATGGAGATTATCTAACCCACCTTCGTTTTGCTGATGACATAGTCATTTTTGCAACTACCCCATCAGAGCTACAGAGTATGATCCAGGAACTTGCTGACAAGAGTAAAGAAGTGGGATTAAAAATGAACTTTCAGAAGACAAAAGTGATGTACAATGCTTTTACAAGAAATGAAGATTTATCGATTGATGGAGAAAAGCTGGAGATAACAGACACGTACGTTTATCTTGGACAGCAGATATCAAGTGAGGGTCACATTGGTGAAGAAATTAGTCGGCGTACAAAACTTGCCTGGAGAGCTTTTGGAAGAAACAGCATAATTTTCAAGAGCAATATGCCATTAGGTCTTAAAAGAAAAGTGTTTGATCAATGCATTCTTCCAGTGCTTACGTATGGTGCAGAGACGTGGACCTTAACTAAAAGAGACATACAAAGGCTGCAGACAACTCAAAGCAGCATGGAGAGGTGCATGCTTGGTGTAACCAGAAGAGATAAGAAGAGGAACACGTGGATCCGAAAAATGACAAGAGTGGAAGACATCATGATCAGAGTTAAATCCCTGAAATGGCAATGGGCTGGACATACTGCCAGAAGAACAGACCACCGATGGACAGCCGAAATTTTAGATTGGATTCCAAGGGACAGGAAAAGACCCAGAAGAAGACCACATGGAAGATGGGTGGATGAAATTCGAAAGCATGCGGGAGTGACATGGAAGAGACTGGCACAAGACAGACCGTTGTGGAGGAAACTTGGGGAGACCTTCGTCCAGCAGTGGATTGATAATGGTTGACAATGATGATGATGATATAGGTGTTTATATGATGTTTATGTATCAGTCCATGGAGTCCTTAAGACAAAGCTATTATAGCTATCAAGAGCAAATTTTATATTTAAAAGTATTGTGAAATAATACTATAAGACAGTGCATTTCACCTTTTCTTAAAGATAACTGAAAGTTACTTAAATAGTATAACTACACTAGTAATCCGAATTTCTTGGAGTAGAATAGAAATCTAAGTTTCCAAGCTTGCGCATATCAACCAGATGGCTTTCTCGAAAGGTAGACAGCAAACTGCAAACAGTGAATAAAACTAGAACGCTTCGTTGCTGTCTACCTTTCTTGAAAAAGCCATTCGGTTAATGTGCGAAAGCTCAGAAACTTTTATTTCTATTCTACATAAAGAAATTCGGATTACTAGTATAGTTAAACTATTGAAGTAAAGTTGGTGCACAGTTCCTGGTTATTTAATTAACTGAAAGTTATTGTCAGTTTAAAAAGTTCTCAGATTCCAAAGCATTCTGTTGATTCGAAAAAAATCACGATGAAAAAAATATACTTAATTGGTTTTCTTCCTCCAGAAAAATTAAAATGATACAAATATATTAAAAAAATAAGCTCCAGCAGAAAATGAATTGATTAAACCACTCACATTAATGACCAAAAAAGATTTCACCATGACGCAAAAAGACTTACTTTGAACATGAGGGCAACCACGGAGTGTTTGTTGTCCTCAGGTTTGAAATGTGCGGTTTCTGTTGAATCAACCCAACCGACGTCGGTACGGGTCTCACTGAGGAGAGGGGGATTCTCTGATGTAAGATATTTCAGAGAGTCTTCGGTTCTGTAAAATTTCTGTGTAAATACGGAAAAACTTTCTGAAATAAACGGAATCACTGCAACGGAAAATCTATGAAAATACAGAAGTTGAAAAAAAAGGGGAAATTTTAAAACCAGAAATTTCGTTAAAATAGTGACACCCACCGGTAACTTTCCTGCACGTTTTGTTCAGAAATTTTCCGTGAATTCAAGCCTTATTTTTTTACAGTGAGAATTCCCAGTTCGCAAAGGAAAAAACGTTTGTCTGTCCATGTTAAGCACCATTTAGACTATCACCATTTTTATGTATAATTGATTGAACTTCCAGAAATCCCAGGAATCACCCCTTCACGGGAAGAAATGTACTGATATCAATATTTAACTTATGCGTTATGACGGCCGTTCCAAAATCGGGGGGGGGGGAGGACTCCAGAATCATCTGGAGGAGGCTCTGTGTTAAACTACCAACTATATCTTTCTACAAATACAAGTTTTGTATTGCTTTTCCGCTCCTTTAATACATTCTTATTGTTTTTTCCGCGAATAATTTCTCCATTCCAAAAATCATAAAAAAAAACAACCCCAAAGCAAAACAGAAAGAGGAAAAAACAAAAGTAAACTCTCTCTTGAATTATAAAAAACAAAACAAATAACATTCTCCGAATTTGCTCGATGGTGGTAAAGTTACAGCTTCCTCGTCGCTGAAGGCAAAATAGCTCCCACCTAGCATGCAAAATTTTATAATGTTTTAATACACTATTCTGGTTCCTCTTCGTTGATCCACGCTATGATATCGAGAAGCAATGGTGCGCCCAAGATTTCTTTAATGGGGATGGCTCAAAATATTGAAGATGCAGAAAAAAATTATCCCGAAAATATTGGGAAACGATAAAAATATCTCTGTCATATCAGAATGCGTTTCCAATGATTCATAAAATATGTATTTAAAAACACGTACAAATATGTTCAAAAATAAGCAGACAATAACAAAGGACCAAGGGCTACTTTATGGCGAGGAGCCGGTCCCCTGCGCCATCCCCAGTGAGTGGGCCACTGTCGAGGAGCTATTGATCTCGTATTGATCTACTCCTCTTCGTTTCAACTTTTTTCTACATCTTTAATTGTACATTCTCCTTCGCAGGTGATCGAAGGTAGCCGCTTCTTACCGTGGTTAACAGCCAAATCACCTCCATTCACCACTAAGAAAACAAGAGTCCTCTAAGCCGCCTCTTTTCCTCCACGAAAGCATTGTAAATCACTCCTGTTGACCGCAAAGCGAATAACGGGAATAAGTTGAAAACTCTCTCTCTCTTTCTCTCTCTCGCACAAAAAGAATTCCCCTTAAGCACTTTGTTCCAACGCGTGGAGGGCACATTTATTTAAAATGTCCCCACCACAACACTGCTTTGTAAGGGATTAATTACTCGAAAGTTTTTTAACAGCAGTTTACTGCCTATCTCATAGTCATTCACCTTACCAAGTGATAAACAATATTTCAGCCTTCTGTGCACCTTACGCCTCCACCTCCAACTTTCTATACCCCCCCCCCCCCCCGTCTTTCTCTCTGTCTCTCTGTCTCTCTCTCTCATTCTGTCTCTCTTTTTCTTTTTTTCATTTTTAATCTTCTTCCAAATTTTACGGTCCTCAACGGAAAGGAAAGGGGCATGGGGTCATTTCTCTTTTTCATGAACCTTGACTTTGAGTTATCAATTAATTGTTCGTGCTGCATCATTTCAATACCACTTTTTTTTAAGTGCAATACGCAAATAAATATCGCAAAGTCTGTATGCTTATAATAAAATATTAAAGCATTTTTAATAAATTTTGAAATATAAAAGTTTAAAGGGAATTTACAACCGCGTACATTTTAGATGGGGGTTTCCTTTTTCGATGGGGGATACTTGAATTGCGGGGGGACCTCTAGCAAACCTGTTTCTTAAGTGCTGTAAATTCATTCTCTCGGGTTCGTTTTCTCTCTCTCTCTCTGGGACAGCGAAAAAGAATCTAATTATGTAATACACTGCTGGACAATTGCTAAGGACGGATCATAAACGGCTATATAGAGCATAAAAAAGTAAGTGTGGTTGGATGCCAAGTGAAATAAAATAATGTCAGAATGCCAGGACATTACAAGAAAGACAATTTATTGTGCTCTGAAATCCAGAAGGCTTTGGAACGTGTTCAAGGGACAAACAGGCCATTTTGTGCAGAATACGTAAACGTGAAAAAAATGCAATTACCGTCCGCAGGCGTTCCGGCGTAAGATATCAATACGGGATTTGGCCACCATGGAGGGCGATGCAAGATTCCACACGTCGTGTCATGCTTTGCACAACATTATCAAGCAGCTGTTGGGGTAATTTATCCCATTCCTCTGTCAGTGCACGGATGAGGGTGTCCTTGTTTATTGGAGGGCATTGGCGACCAGCAAGACTCCTTCCCAAAGCATCCCACACATTTTCAATGGGATTCAGATCTGGAGAACGTGCTGGCCATACGAGGCGTTGAATATCCTCGCTCTCAAGACACTCCTGGACAGCGACTGTTCGATGACATGTTGCGTTTTCGTCCATGAAAATGAATCTATCACCGACAGCACCAGGGAACATGCGAACATGAGGTAGCAGAACATTATTAATGTATCGTTGGCCAGTCATAGTCCCAGTTGGAAGCACATAGAGGGACGTACGGCCATTGATCATGATGCCAGCACATACCATGACACTACATGTCGGATATCGGTCCCTTTCCTGTATGTTTGCTGGACAATATGCAGTACCACTATCACGCCAGATCAGTTGTCGTCGACAATCAGACGATAGACTGTATCTACTCTCATCTGAGAAGAGGACAGCAGACCAGTCGTTATCAGTCCAATTGCGATGTTGATGGCACCATTGCAAACGGGCGGTACGGTGACGTCTGGACAATGGGATGCACACAACAGGACGGCGGGCGTATAGTCCTCCTTCATGCAAACGTCTGGCGACAGTTTTTCGGGAGATCCGCTTGCCAGTAGCAGCCATAAACTGATTTGCTACCTCACTAGCTGTGCTGCGCCGGTGTCTTTTTGTTGATAGCACTATGTACCGATCTTCTGCAGGTGTCGTACTGCGAACACGACCTCCCCCGTGACGTTTGCTACACTCTCCATTTGTCTGAAATGATTTCCAAAGCCTTGAAAAAACACTGTGGCTGACGTCGAACTCCCTGGCAACATCTGTAATTTTTCGCCCTTCTTCAATCTGGCCAATAATACGGCCACGCGTAAAATCATCTAGGTGATGTCGGGAAGACATACTGAAAATTGCAAGTTCGTCAATTGATTCTTTCTCTTTCAACTTTGCGTTTGAACAACAACGGTCAGTACGCTTCAAATCCTTTATATCTCTTATCAGCGCCATGACGTCACGAACAAGTTCGGCAAACCAAAATTTGCATACGCACAACACGTCTTACTGTATCCCGCACTTATGCTAATTTTCACATTTTCCTGCCTTCCATTTTATGGTTGCTATCGTTGCTATTGTCATCCGTCCTTAGCAATTGTCCGGCAGTGTAGTTCGTCTTAGTCACAAGTTCTGAACAAACTGGGCTCAAATTTCCACAGCCTAAGATCCGGCTTATGACCATTCGTCCGAGAAGGGTCAGAGTTTGAATCCCGGTGAGGCATGGATGTTATGTTTGTCTTACGGCACTAGCTTCCTCCTTTCCCTGGAACCAGTGTTCCTAGATTAGGGACGGGCGACTGCTAATAGCCCACTGAGTTGCTCACGGTGGTCGTTAAACCTTCAATAAAAAAAAATAATAATGAAATGTTTCCGAAAGGATTTTTTATTGTGTGTTCTTTGATTTTGCACGTATTTACGGTGAAAGTAACTGTGGAGATTAATTTATTGAAAGTTGGCAGTAAACAGTAAAAATAATAATCAGTTTAGAATTAAAATCAAAGACAAAAGATCTGCAGAACCAAACACAAAATCCTCAAGTCTTTTTATTTTCCCCGTGGTTTTGGTTTGTGATTTCATTAATAAATATAGCAAAAAAATGTTCTTTTGCTCACACACACACACACACAAATGATGCCTCGGTTTTAAAAGAACGATAAGATTGTTTTCATATTCCTACTCGATTTAGGGTTCAGTGTGTCAGAAAACCGTTCACCTGCGGCATAAATTTCGTTTCAGTATTATTGACCATCCAAGGTCACTCACTGGTCAGGTTTCCGTAAATTTGGAAAATGTAACAGCTTTATACTGATTAAGCTATTTTTATAACATGATTAACTTTCACGAAAAACGCTGAAAAATAGAAAAGTAATTTAAAAATTAAACAGCATTGAAGAAGATGTGAAAACTTACGAATATTATAATTCGGACGTGGTCAACCGTTCAGCCAATCAGCCCACAAACTCCGTAATCGTAGTTCGTCCATTTCGTCTGTAATGTGGTGCCACCTGGATGCCGACTGGCTGCATCCTGGAGGAGCAAAAATTATGCCTTTTTCGGCGCCAAATCTTCAAGGTTTTGTATTACACGTGCGTTCCACGAAGGGCGAATATCATGTTGGCAAAACGTATTCTAAATTCTAACGAAGAGTTGATCAATTATTTTATTTTGACTTTCTTCTGTTTTCTTTTTCTAAAAATAATTTTTCCATGCCTTTTTCTCTTTCAAGTTTCTTCCTTGTTGCTATCACGCAGAATATTACGAAGTTTACTCGAGACAACGACGAATTGAATTTCACTGCTGAAAATTTGCGACAAACACGATGTAACCAACATTTGATATTAAACTTTAATTACGTGAAATAAAATTAACGCATTTGTTTTATTCAGTGAAAATGTTCTCAATGCTTTTCTAAAGTACGAAATCTGGATTTAAAAATGATAAAATTTCTTGTCTGTAATAAATTTTCACAAAACAAGAAAAAATCCATTTCATTCCTTTCTCTAAGAGAAGTTTCTGAACGTTATTTGTTTAAACCGAAGTCCACGGGATTAAAATTTGTCCTGAAAAACTTTCATTTCATTCCTTTCTATAAGAGAAGTTTCTAAACGTAACTCGTGTAAACGTAAGTCCAGGGGACAAAAATTTACCCTGAAGAATGTCTCGGGAGGTACAAGGGCGCCCAAAAGGGGGCTCGACCCCCCCTAGCCATTGGTATAGCCAAATTTTTGATAAATTTAAAACACTAAAATACACGAAACCTTTTTTTAAAGCATTTTTAAAAATCATAAGATATTAACGATTGATTGTATCAATTATTTTTGTTGTATTTTAGTATCTTGTACATTTACTGAAATGTTTGACAGCCGTGAAGGAGGTAAGGATTTTCGTTAGCGTCCCCCCCCCTAAAGGTACTCATATGGGCGCCACTGGGGAGGTATGCTTCAAATAATACCCAGCATTTTTTATACAACACATTTTTGCTCCAGTTTAAACAGAGAACAAATTGGTAGACTCACACACAGAAAGAAAGAGAGAGAGAGAGAGAGAGAGAGAGACAGTCCAAACGGAAATAAATTCGCAAATGAATTAAAACGAAAACTTATATAATTTATGAAGCAACCCAGTACGGATTTACATTTTCAAGATCCCTGCGGAACACGATTTGGGCACATACCCGTAATTCACCGCATGCGTACAAAATCACACAGTGAGACGCAACCCAATTTACACTACACAAAGTGTTTGCACTTTGCACTGCCTGTTAACACCAAATATAATTACAAGCCGTACCAGTGGTCGGTTGTCAGATGCAATGCTTCTACCCAATTGTCTGAGATGAGTTCGGGTCCCGGATGTGGTATCGGCGGCGCGTTGATGGTGCTAGGCCCTCTCCTTTCCCTGGGACTAGTTGCCCTAACTTAGGGACGGGCGACTGCTTATAACCCTAATAGTTTATCATGGTAGTCGTTAATCCCTAGCCCTCAAAAATAGAGAAAAAAAAATGTCTTATGCTTTGAAACTGTTCGTACGTCGCTTTTTTCTTTTCTTTTCTTTTTGTTTGTTTTTATCTAAAATGCATACCTGGTACTTAAGCAGTGACATTCAAAAACTACTATCAACGCATATTCGACATAATTTCAATTTATGAAAATCTGTTACATACGGAGAAAGATAAGAATTAGCAGTTTAAGTGAAACTGGTTCAATTACTGCATTGCTCTTTGAGGGCACCCAGCAGCTTAGGAAAGACTCTGGACTTTGAAAGGGTGTATGAAATACGAGTCACTCAAATAAAGTTTAAGAAGTTGTTACTTACAGCTAATTCTTTATTGCAGTCAATAGGCAGTTTTACAAGGTGAGATCAACGAAACTTGGGTTAATATCCACAATAACACTTGACTACGAAACACAACTCTGTCATTAAAGTTGAACACGTAGCCTTCACAAATACATAGACAGCAATTAAGCAATCCCGTATCCAAAAGGAGCATTGACGTTCACCATCAAAATCCCCTCTCACAGCTACTGCGTAGCCATTATATCT
Source organism: Macrothele yani (assembly GCA_039090855.1). Lineage (NCBI taxonomy): Eukaryota > Metazoa > Arthropoda > Arachnida > Araneae > Macrothelidae > Macrothele > Macrothele yani. The sequence goes on from CM077024.1 coordinate 13,630,099, forward strand.
CTCGTCCAGTGGCGCCCATATGAGTACTTTTAGGGAAGGGTGAGGGGGTTGGGGGGAGGGGGATAAGAAAAATCCTTACCTCCTTCAAGGCTGTCAAACATTTTAGAAAATGTACAAGATACTAAAATACAACAGAAATAATTGATACGATCAATCATTAATATCTTATTATTTTTAAAAATGCTTTAAAAAAAGATTGTCTATTTTAGTGTTTTAAATTTATCAAAATATTGGCTATACCAACGGCTATGGGGGGGCTCGAGGCCCCCTACTACCCCTTTTGGGCACCCTTGCTCTCGTCTTGTTCTTATCAGATGCATACGTCACTTACGTACTGTCCTCAGGGTGTTGACAAACCTCCTCATTCATGTGAGAGAGAAGATATCACGTTAAGTTTGGAAAGTGCAAAAGAGAACAAACTCAAATGTATATAGAAAAAGGAATTAAAAATGAAAGTTAAAATAGAATATACGTCACAAGGGGAGGGACAGCCTTTCATTATGCACTGTACACCGATCAGCCAAAACATCAAAGCTGCCTACCTAATATGATGTAGATCCACCTCTTGCGGTCAAAAGAGCTCTCCCCCGATAAGGCATAGACTTAACGACATAGGCATAGATTCAACGGTAGGTGTCCCTTGATATTTGGTGATTGCAACAGAAAATCCCGCAGTTTCCGTAAATTACGTGGCTATAGGGTGATGCTGCTCGTACCCGTTTCCCCAACTCAAACCACAAATGCTCGACAGGATTCATGTCAGGCGAATTTGGGAGCCATGGTAATAATTGGAATTCCTCTTCATGTTCATGGAACTATTCCTGAACCTTCTTCGCGGTGTGTCATGAAGCATTGTCTTGTTGAAACACGCCATCCCCGCCTTGGAATACAATCGCAGTAACGGGATGTAGGTGGTCAGATACGACGATCAGGTACGTGACAGCTGTCAGAGTTCGCTCTACAGAGATAATGGGTTCAAGTGTTTCCCTAGAAAATACTGTGCCGCCCTGGTGACGCAGTGGTCTAAGTGAAGGCCTATGATCATTCGTCCCAAAGGGGGTCCGGGTTCCAATCCCGGTGAGGCATGGATGTTGTGTTTGTCTTACGGCACTGGCTCTCTTCCTTCCCTGGAACCAGTGACCCTAAATTAGGGACGGGCGACTGCTTTTAGCCCATTGAGTTGCTCACGGTGGTCGTTAAACCTCCGATCCAAATATATATATATATTACTGCCCGGACCACCTCACTACCGCCACCGCCTGGATCCGTCATACAAAGCATTCAGGTGAAAAGGCTTCCTTGGGTAAACGTCGGACACGAGCTCGTTCGTCGATATGGAGAATAATCGGTAATAAGAACGGTTCGCTGGAAAACTAAATTTTTAATTTCAATTTAATAGTTTTGCTTGACCGGAAGTTGTAATCGCGAAGGCCCTGCCCTTGAAATTCTATAGCGAGAACGGATATTTTGTATAGCATATATGGATGACATTAATGTTATTAACGGAAAAATTAATAACGGGAAAATATCCCTCTTCCGGCTGGTGGGACTGATATTGTATATTGTGTTACCGTAAGAAACCAGGTACTTAAATTATTGTGTGGGTGATTGCATGATGTCTATGTACAGTGTATCAGTCTGTGAATCCCTTAACTCAAAGTTATTATATAGCTATCAAACTCAAATTTTATATTTAAAGGTTTCTTGAAAAAATACTGCTATGAAATACTACATTTCACTTTTTCTTAAACATAATTGAAAGTCATTGTTAGCTTTAAAAAACCTCGAGTTCCAAATCATCCTGCTGCTTTGAAAAATCATGATGAAAAAAACCTGTAATTTGTGATAAATCCTTCTATTGAAAAAATAAAATTGTTAACCTATTTAGAAAGATAATGCACTCCCACAGAAAACAAAATGACTAATTTCCCTGTATTCATAGCCAAAAACATTTGATCTTCCTCTAAATTCGACCTCCTTGCGTTTTATCTTAAACGTAATCACGCGGGGGGCGTGTTGCTGGCTCATTCAGCAACGTTTCGCATTCGCGTACAAACTATGATGAGTTCAAACCCCACCGAGAAAGGATTTCATTCATTTTGTAAGGAAAATATATCCTGCCTCGAAGCATGAAGTCCTGCAAGTCGCATAAGGTGCATGCGTAATCGTCGCAATTACAACAACCCAAACCATCCCTCTCCGTTAACGGAAGTCTAATCGTTTTCTTTTTAGAGACTGAAAAAGTTAAAATCGAAATTTTTGGAAAACCAGGATGTATCTGTATGAAAACGGGAAAAAACAAAACTGACATTTCTTTAAAAAAACAAAAAACAAAAAACGGATTTAGTGGGGACCAAAATCTATCAAAATACTGAATGTTTCCGTTATCAGAAACTGAAACTTTTCAAACGGATATTACCTTAAAGATCATAGACCCGCTGCATTGTTACTTTGCCTCATGTTATTTTCAAACTTTTTACGGAAATTCACACCACTTATTTTTTACAGTAACACTTTGGCTACCAATGTGCTTGAAATAGTCACCATCTCTTTCTGAAGCTTTAGAACAACACACACACACACACACGCGCGCGCGCGCTAGGACTGCTTAATCTGTCTGTTGTGTCTAATACGAACTAAAAAGAAATCCACAGAATTACCGCGTTTTAGCTGACAACTGTCAATTTATACGCATGTTACAAGAAAAACCCACTCTGCCAGGTTGCACTGGGCGAAGTTCGCAATTAATGTGATAACACAGACTTGGCCTCTATCCAGTAGAGCAATACAACTCCCACTTCCTGACGGGATAGATTTTTCACTTTGCCTGTTGAAGTTAGGCAAGACCTAAAAATTTCCACACTGCAATTGTAGCACCAAACTGTTTTTAAAATTAAAAAAAAAAAAATCATAAGAATCATTACTCCATTAAAAATACTTGCATTTTTTTTCAATAAAATACAGAAGTATTCCTCAAAAATGAAAAGAACGTTTCGCGAGAACATTACATTGCAGTGTTTTAAGATTAAAGGATACTAATAATGTTAATGTTTTTAAGCATCTTTAGATTTTGTACGAAATAATTTCAATTTGTGTTTGATGAAGACATGAATAGTTAGAACGGAGCTCTGTGGTTTTGAACACAAAAATCAGCTGGCTTTCATGCAATATTCTCACTAGATTGTTTGAAATACGAAAAGATATCTGAAGACACACCGAAGAGTGTGTTTTGTATGATTGTCTTGTGTCTGGCGCTCTTTGGCCAAACATGGCCCTTGCGCCAAAAAATCCACCAACCAACACCGAAAAGCCAAAACATTATGACCAGGGTGCAAGTGGAAGCAACCGCGGGTAAACGACGGCGCCTGTGAAGTTACACGAAACGGTATAAATAACACCTGATACTAAGTTCTGTTAATCAGGGTTCTCCTTCAGATGCGAAAAACAGCGATCTTAGCAAGTTTGACAAAGGCCGAATTGTAATCGCCAGACGACTAGGTCAGAACATTTCCGAGACGGCAAGTCTTGTGGAGTGCTCACTCTCAGCCATGGTTAGTACATTCAAAATGTGGTCCGAGGAGGTAAAAACCACGAAACGTCAGTAAGGTATGGACCGACCACGACTCATCGATACTAGAGGTGAGCGAAAGTTATCCCATATGGTACGAGCCAAGAAAATACGTACTGTGGCGCAACCCACGGGTAGTTTTAAATGCTGGTGACAGGAGTAATGCGTTACAACACACAGTCCATCGAACCATGCTCAAATTGGAGTTTAGTACGTGTACGCCACTCCCAGGGCAATGCTAATCTCGGTTCACCATCGAAAGCGCCTACAACAGGCACGGGAGCATCAAAACTGTACCTCAAATAATTGGAAGAAAGTCGTCTGGTCCGATGAACCTCGTTTCCTGTTGCACCATGTGGAAGGCCGGATAAGTGTGCGCCCTTTACCTAGGAAAGTGTTGGTTGGCGTCAGGATGCACTGCGGGGTCGAAAACAAGCCGGTGGAGGAAGTGCAATGCTTCGGGCAATGTTCTGATGAGAAACCCTTTGTACAGTCATTCATGTGCAGAAAATTATGATGTCTACCACCTACCTAAATATCATGCGCACGAGATACTTCCTTTAATGGCAAAGATATTCCCTTCTAGTACTTCTTTCAGAGGATAATGCGCCATGCCACACCGCCCGGATTGTTCGAGGATGGTTCGCGGAACATGAGGAAGACATCCAGGTATTGCCCTGTAGTAGTGCCTTCTTTCAACAGGATAATGCGCATTGCCACACTGCCCGGATTGTTCGAGGATGGTTCGCGGAACATGAGGAAGACATCCAGGTATTACCATGGCCCCCAAACTTCTAACACATCAATCCAATCGAGCGTCTGTGGTTTGTGTTGGAACATCAAATCCGATCTGCGGCGGCTCAACCACGTAACTTACAAGAGTTAAAGGATCTGCTGGTAGCGTGTTGGTATCAGATACCATTAGACACCTTTAGAAATTTTGCAGCGTCCATCCTTGTGACCTTTTGAAACGAATGTTCATCTCGTTTATGCAAAGGAAAGTTCTTTGCTGTGGTGTTTAAAAAATGACAAACACGAAATGATAATTCTCATTGTTCTAAAATGTCCATTAATTATTCACATACGTACATTTGACAATTAAATATACTTTTAACATCGGGCGAGCCTTACAAGCTGTTTTAGCGGCACTTGGAGGGCCAACATCATATTAGGTAGGTGGTCATAATGTTTTGGCTCTTCGGTGTATATCCGGGCAAGAGCTGTTTTGGTGGCACGTGGAGGACCAACATCACATTGGGCAGGTGGTCATAATGTCTGGCTCTTCGGTGAATATCCAGGAAAGAGCTGTTTTGCGATACGTGGAGGATCAACATCACATTAGGCAGGTGGTGATAATGTTTTGGCTCTTCGGTGAATATCCGGGTAAGTAATAGCTGTTTTCAAGGCACGTGGAGGACCAACATCATATAACGCAGGTGGTCATAATGTTTTGGCTCTTGGGTATAAATTCCGGTAAGAGCTGTTTTGCCGGCACGCGGAGGACCAACATCATATTAGGCAGGTGGTCATAATGTTATGGATCTTAGATATAAATTCCTGTAAGAGCTGTTTTAGCGGCACTTGGAGGACAAAAATCATATTAGGCAGGAGGTCATAATGTTTTGGCTCGTCGGTGTATATCCGGGTAAGAGCTGTTTTGGTGACACGTGGAGGACCAACATCACATTAGGCAGGTGGTGATAATGTTTTGGCTCTTCGGTGAATATCCGGGTAAGTAAGAGCTGGTTTTGTGGTACGTGGTGGACCAACATCATATTAGGCAGGTGGTGATATTGTTTTGGCTCGTCGGTGTATATATCCAGGTAAGAGCTGTTTCGGTGGCATCAGGAGGACCAACATCACATTAGGAAGGAGGTCATAATGTTTTGGCTCGTCGCTGTATATCCAGGTAAGAGCTGTTTCGGCGGCACCAGGAGGACCAACATCACATTAGGAAGGAGGTCATAATGTTTTGGCTCGTCGCTGTATATCCAGGTAAGAGCTGTTTCGGCGGCACCAGGAGGACCAACATCATATTAGGAAGGAGGTCATAATGTTTTGGCTAGTCGGTGTTTATTCGGGTAAGAGCTGTTTTGGTGACACGTGGAGAACCAACATCACATTAGGCAGGTGGTGATATTGTTTTGGCTCGTCGGTGTATATCCAGGTAAGAGCTGTTTCGGTGGCACCAGGAGGACCAACATCATATTAGGAAGGAGGTCATAATGTTTTGGCTCGTCGGTGTATATCCGGGTAAGAGCTGTTTTGGTGACACGTGGAGGACCAACATCATATTAGGCAGGTGGTCATAATGGTTTGGCTCTTCGGTGAATATCCGGGTAAGAGCTGTTTTGGTGACACGTGGAGGACAAACATCACATTAGGAAGGTGGTGATAATGTTTTGACTCGTCGGTGTATGCGCGGGTAAGAGCTGTTTTGGCGATAAGTGGAGGATCAACATCACATTAGGCAGGTGGTGATAATGTTTTGGCTCTTCGGTGAATATCCGGGTAGGTAAGAGCTGTTTTGAAGGCACGTGGAGGACCAACATCATATTACGCAGGTGGTCATAATGTTCTGGCTCTTGGGTATAATTTCCGGTAAGACCTGTTTTGGCGGCACGCGGAGGACCAATATCATATTAGGCAGGTGGTCAAAATATTTTGGCTCTCCGGTGTACCTACTTAGTCGTAAGTTTCAGAGATCGATAAAGAACCTTTTCGGTGCTAGTTGTGAGTGTGACAACCTCAAAATGAAGTAAGTTTACAATTATGTAAATGAATTAAGCCTGTAAGTGTCACTGTTATCTAAATGAAGTCTGTGAATCTCAGTGCTATCTAAACGAAGTAAATCTGTCTGTAATGCACATGAACACAATCAACACATTCAATTCGAAATACAAAATTTTATCACTGTACCCTTATTCGGCGGTTTTGAATATACTGTGCAAAATAAATGACTTGGACGAATTCCGAGTGGTGCACTTCAAGTAAATGAAGTCGAGCTTGGAAAAGAAATTCATAACTACATTTCTGAACATCATCTAAATTGAAACACATTCCCTACCATGCTAATTTCTGGCTGTAAATGATAACAGCAAATGCTTCATTCGAAATCCATTAACTACAAAGTATAACAGAAACGCAACACGTGTTCTCTAAGCTAAATACAAAAATCTGATTACCATCAATTCGGCGGGCCAGTTAATATAAAAATCTAAAGAAATTTCTTTAATTCATGGGTAGCTTACATGGAGATTCAAGTAGAGCAATTCACGAGCTGTTTGTTGTCCTTAGCCACAGCACACTTGTGAGGAACTGGGTTTTCTTTCGAGTTAATGCAATACAATAAAACAAAATAAAAAGCTGAATGTAAAATGTGACTAAATATTACGTCTGATCTGCGAATCCAGTATTCTACTATTAAACGAAACATATAGAGGTCTGCCAATTAAAATACAAAACACACTCTTCGCACTGAAAATTGATTATATAACTATAGTTTCGAGTTTCATTTTCTGTGAACATGGAAAGTAATTTACTTTATACGGAACACTTAAACGAAATATTGATCTCATAATCTTGTTCAGCATATTTATTTTTATTTTCGTTAAATTTAAGAAGAGTTTTTTTTTTTTTTTTCTATTTGGCTCCAGTGTAATTTCCCCCGTGTTTTGCTCCATTTCCCCCGTAAATCTTTACCAAGTTTGGAAGGGTTCCGAGATCAAATTAAATAGAGGAGTACTGATCTAGTGAAACAAGAAAAAGGAGAAAAGCTTGTAGAACCTGATATTTAATTGAAGTAAGAAAAGCAGTTTTCCAAAAGAGTAGTCTTAAATGAGAATACACGAATATATGTCGCATCTTATACTTAAGATTGCTGTCACATGTAACTTTGTCCATCGTTTACTTTAAATACTTAAATTGCGGTAGTTCGAATTCTGAAAGAATGTTTACCCTGATAAATTAGTATATTTTAGAAAGGCCCCACTTTTTGCACCTTATTGGACAATTCTTGTCCCTCAGAAATGACCTGATTTGTGCTTAATAGCAGTGAGGGACAGTTCACAATTTGGAGCATTTGCTGGAGCTAAAAGTCCTTCATTCTATTAGTCTCGACAGTACAATGAGTCCAATATATTACTTTTAATTCAAGTCTTGTAGAAACCACAATCATCATTTGCGCCTTCGCGAACGACGCAAATGATATTCCGAGGATTACATTTACCTGGCAATGGAAGTGATGGGTAGAAATTCGGATGCAAAAAGAATGTGCTTCAAGAAAAAAGAAGCGTCTTGTTTATGAAGTTATTGCGCGATTTTTCGCTGCAGGACTGTACTGTTACTTATGTAGGCATTGCAGATGATGAACAATCTAGACGGTCAAAGAAAAATCCTCGTCCAGCAAGAATTGAGTGCTGTGATCTAGAGGTCTGCACGGGCCTGGTGGCCACGGAAGGCCTGATCGCGGTCCGGGCTGTTTTTCCACCATTTAAGTGAAAAATTCCGGGCCAGGCCAAGCCTGTACTGGCAGGTTTCTCATTTTGCCCTTGGATTAAAATGCATGTTTTTGTTTCACAAAACCAAGTCTGACTTGTTAAATAATCAAATAGCGAACTTTACTGGGTGTAACGAAAGACCCCATCCACTTCGCCACCGGAAGCAGTGATTAATTACAGCGAAAACCGACGAGCCGGGCTGTAAGACCAGAGCCTGAAATTGGGCAGTTTATTTCTTTAACCTTTAAACGACCAGAGCCATGAAATCTTGTGTCGCTCAAAACACCATAACGCCCGAAACTGTCTGTTGCTCCTTTCAGAATTTCTCCTCAAGTTAACAAAGAAGGAATTGTACTCGGTCACCACACAAATCTTTCGGTCTTTAGTCTTGATGTGCTAACGTTGTACTCAGGAATGTCCTGCAGACATTTCCCCAGGGCAATCACTGCATTCTTCCTCGGAGTAGACATGTGATGCCATTAGCGTAAGTAATATCGCCCCATAGATACCAAAGCCTGTTTTACTTATTTGTTCAGCTACAACAAGGGTAACTCAGGGTGACTTCTGCTAATCCCGTAGAGGCCGCGTAAATTCACAGAACAGATGACTAAAAGTGACTTCTGCTAATCCCGTAGAGGCAGTGTAAATTCAAACAAGAACTTGTGACTGAAGGTGGCTTCTGTTAATCCCGTAGATATCATGTAAATTCAAAGGACACCTGACTTTCGATAGTCTCGTGGAGACCGTGTAAATTCCAAGCCTAGGCGACTGAAGGTGACTTCTTCTAATCCCGTAGAAGCCGTGTAAATTCAAAGAACAGATGGGGGTAGGAAATTGTACTCGCTCTAGACGGACTTTTTCGGGCGGTCGTGGTAGTTTAGATGTAAGGAAGTTTCGGGCGTTATGGTCGTTAAAAGCTAAAATCAAATTCCGTTTTCACTTCGTTGTCTTTAGCGACTATTTTTTTTTTTTCTTTTCCGAGAAATGTTTACATAAGCAGTTCTCAGCTTCCAAAACAAGCATCTGATGTGATCCGTTGCTGCAACAGAGATCATGAAGTTGGAAGTATTTGTTTACGTATTTGGGGTTCGAGGACTTCCATGTTTATACTTAACTGTAGAAGAGAAAACGCGTTTACATTTATAACAGAAGTATACAGTCAGGTCTAAACATCATCCATGGGAGGAATTCCAACGAGAAATGGCATGTCTCTCGCAGTTAACTGCTAAGGTATAGTTGAGAACGCAGAGCACCTTTGTTTTTCTAGGTCATGTGGTCTTCAAACCTTTTCTAAATCGCGGACAAATGACAAAATGGAATATGACTCGCGGGTCACATGAAACAGCAGAGTAAAAATGCGTGTATTTATTATGAATATTGATTATTTCAGAGAGATTTTGAATCCTAAACCTTAAAGTTCGGAAAAAGAAACGATGCAGTTAACATAATATCTATGTTACAAGAAATAGGTACCCGGTATGTCTATATATTTTAGTACTCTTTAAAAAATTCAGTTGTATATAATTTATAGCAGCATAGCTTGTATCACATTTGGGAATTCAAAGTCCATATGTAGAAGTCACATATTAATTTTCATATTTTGAAAACGTAACTTTTTTTTTTATTTTAGAATTTCCTTTGTGGACAACGTTTCCCGGGCATGGGCGCCTGCAGGGAGGGTCAAGGAGGCTAAACTGACCCTTCCTGGAAATTGGAATACCCTGAAATATAAAATTTAAATGAAAAAATAAAAGAAAAAAAGGCAGAATAGAGAAGGGATGAATTTTAAAAGAAAATAGTTAAATAGTTTTCGAAACTATGTAAACACAGATAGTTAAATAGTTTTGAAAATAGTTAAATAGCTTTGAAACTATGTAAACCGAAAATAGTTTTCCGATACTATGTAAACACAGATGAAGATTACCTGGCGGTTTCAAGGGTACTACAAAACGCAGCCATATTCGCAGCAACAATAGGCATAATTGAAAGATGTTTCCGGATCTGGCGTAGTGTGAAGAAGTCTTGGGTGAGATGAACCATGACCGAGGAGGAACTAGATGGTCTGTGTATAATAAATGTCTATCGGAATGGACCTTATTCATGTGACGTCAGAAGTGAATTTCTGCGTACCAATATGGCAGCTGATTCAATGTTTTCGCTATTTGATTGTCCCTTACTGTTGCCTAATTTTCACAATCCTAACGTCATGGATTCTGCTGAGGAATTAATAGAGCTACAGAGCGAAGAAGAAGAGAAATTAATTTCTTAGAAGAACAGATCAAGATTGCAAAAATATACAAAGACAATTTTGTGTTCGGTGTTTATTTCGCATGACGCAGGAAAGCATCGCCGTTAGTTATAATGAAGTTTTTAATGTAGCATTTCTCCTACACGCTATATTAAATTTTCACGTTCTTATTGCCAGACATTGGCGAAATATTTGAAACACAAAATTTAGTACCTTGTTTTGTAAAACAAAAACATTTCAAAGCTCAGACAAATACGTAATAAGGTAACAAACTAGGGTTCGCACGCTAGGCAATTTGCTTAAAAATTAAATGAATGCGTAACATTAAATAAAAGAGAAATTATAGATATGTTTGTTTTATTCTTTGAGGAAAGTAGAACTTAATTCGTAATTTACCGATCCAAAATATTCCATCAATCTTCGTTCGCCTACCGTTTTTTTTTTTTTTTTTTCTTTTTTGAAATTGAAATTCGAAGGAATACTACGAGGTTTCAACTGCCTTTGATTCGTAGTGTCATAATATCCAAAAGTTTTTTCGTTAAAGTGGACAGAACATATTGGAGAGTGCACATCGGAATGGAAATACACCGCGTTTTATTTTACACAGCCGTTCCCTTAATAATTTCGTCTTTTTCAGCGGAAAATTAGAGAATATTTTTCTTTCGACTACACAATTTAGGTTGCAGGATTTATTAGCACAACCATACGATGAGCAAAACTTATACATGTCGTTAATAAATTTACGAAAATCGCGTTTTTCCTGAACCCTTGCAACGTAAAGCCATGTTAAGCAATGGGAAAAAGCATGTAAACAAACTCTTGTTGGTTCTCTGCCACGGAAAGGCTTTCCCATGATGCAATGCGAGGTGAATAAGATACATTGGATGTACGGAAATGCAGATTTAATAAGAAAAGTTGTCGACCGATTCGGACAAAGCATTAGAAAACTGCAATTTTTACTTTCTTCCATCTATTGTGACACAATCATAATCCAGCTTATTAATCGTAAGAAGTTGTCCTTTGATATACTGTATTTATTCAATTACTTTTTACTTAAATTGTCATTAAATACTTTAACATTTGTTTTCTCTTTGTCTTGAGAAATAAAGATATTTCCCTTTACGCAGTGACACACACTGTATTTCTGTCATTCATATTGAATGACCTAGAGCTCAGTTCGTGACTGCCACGGAGAAGACGCCAGGTTCGATCCCAGGCAGGTACGAACGCTCGAACCACTAAATATCCGCTGTGCGTCGGATGGGCACGTTTAAGCCGTCGGGCTACGGGTACTGGTCCCCCGGTAATATTGTAAATAAGGGAGTCTTCCTCCCCCTTTCTACCTCCCTTCCGTGTCACTTTCCTATCGGGCATTCTAGCCCAAATCTCCTAGCTTCCTATTTCTAAGGGTTGTTTAAGACCTGGGGTCAGACACTCCCTTTCTAAAATCCTATACATATGATCTGATCTAATCTGACCTAGAGCTTAAAAAGTCTTGTGTGCTGGGACTTTGCTTTGACCCCTGGAACGTACTACAGAGGTGAAGCACATGTCAAGACAACAAATCTACAGCGACACATTGCGCTGGTGAAGTTTGGTCGGTTAGGACAACTGCCTCCGAAGCGAGGAGACGCAGGTTCGACCCCCGTCACCGACAAATTTGTTTTCACATTGGCGCCCGATTGTAGAAAATGGAATGACCGGCCGTTTGGGTTCATTGAAAAATGTGTGATGTTTGCTCCACATATCGTCTGGAATTAATGAAAATTTCTTCTTAGCTTCAAAAAGAAGAAACAGATTAAGAGGAAGATGATGTGACGTAAAGAGATGAAATACGTGTCAAGACGACAAATCTGCAGCGATACATTCCGTCGATGTAGATTAGTCAGTTAGAACAACTGGCTCCGGAGCGAGGAGGCGCAGGTTCGATTTCGGTCACCGATAGATTTGTGTTTTCACACCACCCTCCCTGTAAAAATTCTGGGGGCGCCTTGCTCCAGGGCTATTAAAAAGAGCTCCGCGGGCCACGAGTTGAAGACTCGTGCTCTAGAGAAAGCCTTGCGTTATTTGCAATAAGTGCCGAAGAACACTCGACGAAAATCTGAAACGGGTAGTAAACTGCAATCGGGCCGAGGTCCTAAAGTTTGGGTCCGTGCTTTCCGAATTAAGTCCCGTGCTGACCTCTACTGTGAGCCAGGCCCATAGTCAGGATTCTAGAGATGGGTGGGAGACTATTTTTTCAGGGTGAGCAATTACGTCGAGCATATACACTGAAGTGCCAGAAAAATTGGTACAGACAAGCTGATGCAAAATACATAGCAATGTCACCTACGCGCGTACTCGGCTGCGTCCGCGAGTGCGTATATAAAGCGATAGGCATCCTTGCCAGCTGTCACAGCTGTTTTCGGTATGAGAACGAAAAGTAATAACGATTTAAGCGATTTTCAGCGCGGTGCCATAGTTGGCGTTCGTGAGATGGGCCATAGCATTTCGGAGGTAGAAACGAAGTTCGGATTTGCGCGGACGACCATTGCAAGAGTGTACCGTGACTACAAGAATTCCGGCAAAACCTCCAACCTACGATACCAGTGTGGCCGTAAAAAGAAATTGGGTGAACGTGACCATCGTCGGCTGTCAAGAATCGTTTCACGCGATAGGCGAGCAACACTCTCGCAGGTATCATCGGAATTCAATGCTGGAGCCTCAATAAGCATCAGCGTCCGGACTGTGCAACGTACCCTGCATGATATGAGCTTTGGAAGCCGACGCTCAACTCGATTGCCTTTGATGGGTGCAGGACACAGAGCTATGCGCCTCGCTTGGGCACTGCAACACCGCCACTGGACACTTGATGACTGGAAACAAGTAGCCTGGTCTGACGAGTCGCGTTTCCAACTGTATCGGGCAGATGGAAGTATTCGTGTGAGGCGCAAACCCCATGAAGCCATGGATCCCGCCTGTCAACAGGGAACTGTACCGGCTGGTTGGGGGTCCGTAATGGTGTGGGGTGTGGTTAGCTGGACTTCACTCAGACCCCTGGTACGTCTACAAACGTCTGTGACCAGCCAACGCTATGTGCGCATCCTTTCTGACGAGGTGTGCCCGCTCATGTCCTGCATTCATGCTGATGGGTTGGGCCTGTTCCAACAGAACAATGCAATTCCACACAAGTGTCGGGACGCCACATAATGGTTAGAAGAGCATTCATCTGAGTTTGGGGTGTTGCCATTCCCACACAAGTCTCCATATCTGAACGTGATAGAACACGTTTGGGATGCCATGCAACGCGCTATCGAACATAGGAATCCCAGATCTCAGAATACACCCGAATTGTGGAACGCTCTGTAGGAAGTATGGTGTGCATTGCCTACAGCATATTTCCAGAAGCAAGTGGAGTCCATGCCCCGGCGTATTTCTTCAGTCTTGCGCTCCCGTGGGGGACCTACCAGGTATTAGACTGGTGAACCAGTTTTCCTGGCACTTCAGTGTATATATTGGTGCGCGGCTGCCTTTTCCCAGCCGAAAATGTGAGGGCGGGAAAACTGCGAGTCAACCCCCCCTCCTCCACCCAGCTACGGGCCTGCTGTGAGCATTGGCGGACGGAATGTGGACTAAGTCAGATTTCCCATATGCTTTACGAACGTTGCCAAACGTTCTTTGGTCTCAGTCATACAAGAAAGTTTACCACACAGTTGTGAGTCTTGCAAAAAAAAAAAAAAAAAAAATGCCATGTAATTTCCCCGTTTGTGTTCACAGAGTAAAGCTTGACGAACTTTCAAAGGGTACTTGTAGAAGAAAAACCGAATGTTATTGTTTGAATTTAATGTAGGCAAATTATCAAAGATATGATTAATTAACTAAACCCTAACACTATATCAGGTTTGAGTAATTGATTGAAGTTGTTGTAAGCAGCGATTTCTTGAACTTTCATAGGGAAAAGGGACACCCTCCGGTACCTTTCTTACTCATGGGTATGGCTTCAACAGCAGGTGCGTGACGTTGTCAATTCATGGAAAGTGACGGCGAAATACGCGATTAGGTAATCATAAAAAGTCAGTATGTATGTGTGTGTGTGAACTGGGGGATGACAACGGTGCGGAACAAGGTCGTCATAGCTGGATACACGCGTGATGCAAAAACGGGAAGCAGAGGAAGAGAAACGCATCCCGCTGCACAACGTAATCCATCTCCACTGGTGCAAATAGCACCTGTTCTGCCGCCTTTCACACATCCTAAAACAAAAACTCTTTTTCCACGCAAATGCCAACTTAACGGCGACGTGAAGCATACCTTACGGAATTTCTTCCTCGAGGCGGACACAGAATATTAAAAGCAGTTTTCTTTTAGTTTTTTTAATCAGTTTTATTTTTGCTCACGTAATTAGTAAAACGAAATGCTGGGTCGACGTTTGATTTTTCTCAACATCCCTAAGCTATCAAAGATGTTTAAGTTTTTTTTTTTTTTTTTTACTTATTTTTACTGAGTCACTGAATAAATCGATTTTTAATAGTCGAACGCAAAATTCTGTCATTTCTAGCCCGAAAACTGGAATTTACGAAGAACTAGGTTTTCTCACGGTAAAGAGAACCAACAGAATGGTGCACTGTTTCCTTTGAGAGAACTAGATACAGAGGCATATCCAAATGTAGAGGGTCCTCGGGTCCCCTCCCCCTCACGAGGTTTGAGTATTATTGCACAAGTTTGGAAAGGTTCGCACAAGGACAAAATTTCGTTTTTCATTTATTTGTCAATTCATGGAAAGAAATAAGTAAAAAAAAAAAAAAAGCAAGTAGCACAAACACACACACAAAAAAACAAACTCATTTGCCAATTTCGCTTTAAAGTGCTGCTCTACCTCCTCCTATCTCTAGCAGTAATTCAACAAAAAATTCCTGTTTCAGTTCAAAGTTTGCCCTCTTCTCTCGTATTGACTTTAGTGTAACGAACTTCGTACTTAAATATTGCTTTTCCTCTTTTGTTTGGAATTTCAAGTTGCATGCACAAATACTCTCTCTCTCTCTCTCACACACACACACACGCACTGTGACGTACTGCAGAGGTGAAAACATGAGTCGAAATGAAAAATCTGTAGCGAGACATTCTGTCCGCGTAGCTCAGTTGGGAGAGCAACTTACTCCGGAGTGAGGGGACACAGATTCGATGACCGTCGCAGAAAAACTTGTGTTTTCACATTGGCGCCCGATAGTGGAAAATGGATCCACTGGCCGTTCGGTTCTTCGAAAAATGTGTGATGTTTGCTCTACTCATTGTTTGGAATTAATGAAAAATTCCTGCTTCGCTTCAAAGACAAGAGAAAAAAATAATAAGAGAAAGAGAGATGATGTGACGTACTACAGGGGTACAAACATGTGTCAAGACGACAAATCTGTAGCGAGATATTCTGCCCCCGTAGCTCAGTTGGGAGAGCAACTTACTCCGGAGTGAGGGGACCAACCAGGCGTTGTACGACGGCTAGCGGTATTTTCTTCCGCTCGGTTTGGAGAAGACAGGTCAGTTCCTTCACCGATTTCGGACGGTGGGGGCACCCCTTAAGTCGACGCTCCAACTCGTCCCAGAGGTGCTTGATAGGGTTAACGTCCGGGCTCTGCGCAGGCCAGTCCATTCGATTAACCCCATTGTCACCATACCAAGCCATGGTGGACCTCACAACATGACAGGTGGCATTGTCATCCTGAAAGTAACATGTGTCCACCCCGTAAAACTGCCACAACGTAGGAAGCGCATGGTCATCCAAAATGGTGCAGTAGGTCTCGGCGTTGAGTCTACCAGGAATTGCGACCAAGGGCTCCGTGACATACCAGGAGAAAAAACCCCATAGCATAATTCCACCGCTGCCGAACTTCACAGTTGGCCTAATACATTCCGGCAGGAGGCGTTCTCCAGGAAGACGCCAAACACAGACCCTGCCATCCGAACGGTAGAGGGTGAACCTTGATTCGTCGCTCCAGAGAACCTGTTTCCACTGTGTTCAACGGTCCACTGTCGACGTTCTTTGCACCACGTTAGCCGAGCAGCGCTATTGGACTTGATGATCAAAGGCTTGTGGGTGGTAGCACGTCCATGATAACCGAGCAGATGAGCTTCCTTACGGATGATATTCATCGAAAGAACACTTCCGGATGCCTGTTGAAACTCCTCGCGAATGTGGCACATCGATTTGGTGCGGTTCTTCCGAATTTCTCTGGCCAGCACCCGTCGGTCTCTAACTCCCAGTTTTGTGGGTCTGCCGGGTTAGGGGCACATTCCGACAGTCATCTTCCACTTGCCAATCACGTAGGACACTGTCCATTTTGGGTACTTCAACTCGCTGGATATGTCACGTATGGATCGGCCATTTCTGTGATACCCGATGATTACACCTTTCTCGAAATCAGAGAGCTCCGAACTGCGTGGCATCATGCATTCGACTGGTTGCGTTGTTGTTTCCCACACGATATTTAACGGCGGCGGCCGTGACGTGTATCAGGACCGCAGATATCGTGGATTGCAGGGGTGTCCAATTACTTGTTGGTAGATAGTGTATGTCCTTACGCCAATAAATCGGATTACTAGTATAGTTTTACTATTTCTATAGCGTCTTTGAAATGCTATGGTACTGAAGATGCATACGTTGACAGTACTGACATATTTGAAAATTTAAGTGCAAAGGTTCGACTATTCGAGGATACAGCACCAATAAAAATTGGAAAGTGTGTGAGAAAAAGATGACACGGTATCTTCTAGGGTCTTTATCGCTACAATGCAGAATGTCTTTCAATCATTGAACTCGAAAGACAAGGGGATAACTTACCTTCGTTTTGTTAATGGCAGTCATGTTTGCAAATACCCACTCAGAGCTGGTAAGAATCATCCATGAACTTGCTGATAAAAGTAAAGAAGGGTGATCAAAAATGAACTTACAGAAAACAAAATTAATGTACACTCCTGTTTCAAGGTAGGTGAAGTTTTTTTGTTTTTTGTTGGAAGTTTAACGACCACCGTGAGCAACTCGGTGGGTTATATGCAGTCGTCTGTCGGCTCTGTCCCTAATATAGGGCCACTGGTTCGAGGAAAGGGAGAGAGTCATCGCTGTAAGGCAAACACAACAACGATGCCTCACCGGGATTCCAACCCAGACCCATCTCGGACAAATGATCAGAAGCCGTCGCTAAGACCACTGCGCCACCGGCAGGTGAAGTTTTTGGAACTGATTTATCTAGTGTTTAGTTAACTACACTGCTGGCCACCCAAAACGCAAAACCAAGAAGAAAGCATCCGATTGGCCTGAAATTCGCAGCATGCATTGCCCGCGAGAGGACATGCAAACGATTAGCATTGCAGGGCATATGCAAATCATGTGCGCCCGGTACGCCACCGAAAAGCGCTATAAGAAGGGTGCACAAAATGCAAGGTGTAAGTAGTGGAAGTGTGTTGTTCTGCCGGATTTGTGCGTGGGAAGCTTCCTGATGCCGCGTCGCAGGATACGACAGTCATTCCAGCACGTTTTGGAGTTCGACAGAGGACGAATAGTGGCTTATCGCGACAGCGGTTTATCGTACCGAGACATCGGCGCCCGTGTGGGACGACATCCAGCCACAGTGAGGCTAGTATGGATTCGGTGGGTGTAGGAGGGACAGACGGACCGACGTGAGCGTTTGCCGCAGCCACGGCACACCACCGAACGAGAGGACCGGCATGTTGTGCGGCGGGCATTGACGGCTCGCACCGCCACATCACGAACGTTAGCGCAGCAATTAAGGTGTGTTGCGCAACAACTTGTGTCAGCACGTACCGTTCGATATCGTCTGCAGGAGCGGGAACTTGTCCTACGGCGCCCATTGCTCCGATTACCATTGACGTTACACCACCGGCGAGTGCTGCGGTAGTGGGCCGTTGAACGCCGCACCTAGACTACGGAATGGCACGACATTGTCTTCTCCGACGAATCCCGCTTCTGGCTGCAACACCACGATAGTCGGATCCGCGTGTGGCGGCACCGCGGTGAGAGACTGTATGACGCCTGCATTATGCATCGCCTGGTGTTATGGTTTGGGGCGCAAATTGGATATGACATCTGCACCCCTCTGGTACGCATCACCGGTACACTCAACAGCCACCGCTACATCTCCGGTGTTTTGGAGCCTGTAGTCCTCCCTTACCTGCAGGACATGCCAGCGGCCAAGTTTCAACAGGACAATGCGCGCCCGCACGTGGCATGCATCGTGCAACAATTCTTCACGGCCCACCAGGCGTCACTGCTGCCGTGGCCCACCTGTTCTCCCGATATGTCGCCCATCGAACACGTTTGGTCGCTGATCGGCAACCGAGTGGCCCGGTAAGCACCACCCGCGGCTACGCCTGATGAACTGTGGCAACGTGTGGAAGCAGCCTGGACCGACATACCCCAAACCCACATCCAAAGCCTCTTTCGTTCGATGCCGTGGCGTGTAGCGGCCGTTATTGCCAGCCATGGGGGCCACATGAACTTCTGATGTCTGCGTGTTCCGCAAGACGCACGGGCCTGTAAGCTCAATCGTTTCATCTTTGTATCTGTTGTTATGTGTCCAGTAAATCTGGCTTTGCTATCTCGTGTCCTTCTTGGTGTTGCATTTTGGGTGGCCAGCAGTGTATAAATACACTAACATTACAGCTCCCGAAGGTCGTCAAACCTAAAAAAAAAAGAAGTTGTGCTCAGTACAGTAACTAGGCAGGTGAAATAGGTGCAAAAGCACAATGCCCATAGCGAAGCCGCCCCTGAAATGTAATTGACAAAAAATTACCTTGTGAAAATGTGTAAGTGACGGGTTAGATAAAATTTCAGGAGCAGTAGATGAAATAAAACACTTTTTTCATTCGTCCAGTTAAAAATGTCTGCTATTACGTACTCTTGTATCAGTCAGTCATAATCAGAAGGGCATCTTTTTAAACTGATGCTTAAAAACTTCTTTTTAACGGTCCGGTCACGCGAGGACTCGTCCAAAGATCAAGCTTCTCCCTTCCTCACGTGACCAGAGCTCCCGTGAAGGTTAGCAAAGAAGTGATCTTCAGGCGCGCACATACCCCTTCGCTTTGTCGGCTGTTTTATGTGGTTTTACGGCTCAGCAACCGTACCTGTGACGTCCCTGAGCAAGTGAAGCAAAAGGATTACCTCGATGAACTAGCCCTGCATAATTTCGATTGAATATGATATCGTTAATGATATTAATTATGATGATGTAATCAATGAATTTTCTGAAATGAAAGCCAGAAAAGTTCGATGAAAATATATTTTTTTTTTTAATTTTATTTGCGAAAGGTTTAATCCAGAAGTGAGATTTAAAAAGCTTCAAGCTTGTTTCCACGAAAAGTGGGCAATTAAACGCTGTGAAAATAATGATGATTTTCCAGTTGTTGTCCGCACGTTGCGATCTTTTTCTTAACGGAAAGGGGAAGGGGAGGTAAGGATCATTGTGAGCAGCTAAATGGGCTGTAAGCATAAGTCGTCCCACCCTAGCTTGGGACCGGCGGATTGGTAATCCCCGGGGAGCGAGCACGATGGAATTTAGTAAGCTGGTGTGTGAATACAGCGCAGGAGACACGTAAGGTTCGCGTGTTTAAGCGCGCCTGCAACCAGACGAGTTCGTTTAACGAACGAAAAAGCCCTTGTTAGGGCTGAAGCTCCTACCAATCCAGTTCCAGCCGCGTTGTCGTCGCGCTGGTCCTCCCACTCAACATGAGCGGGTCAAGTGCGGGAACAGACGGGCACGGGACACCGTGCCCGGATCTCCAGAACCCGGCAACGGGGGATGGGGACACAGATTCTCTTTCCTCGGGTTGTTCAGGAAAATGAACGAGCTGCTGGACGACCCAAATACTAGAGTGTCTCACAACTTGCGAGGGCAGTTGCGATCGATCCTTGATCGAATGCAAGCTGCCCTCGTCAATCAGCAACTGGAGATTGAAAGACTTAATGGAAGACTACTGGAGAGAAAGGAGTCCACTGAGCCAGGACAGCGGACGTATGCTGACGTGGCCGCGGTAAAGCCGAAGAAGGAGAGACCTAGTAAGCTGCGCTCGTAGCACTCTGTACTACTCTATCCAAAAGGAGAAGAGCGTTCAGCGAACGATTTCAAGAAGGAAAGTGGAGTTGGACTTCAACCCCGGGGAAACTCGGGATCGGAATCAAGAGAATGAGACATGTGAGTAAGGGTGGTGTGTTGATCGAATGCCAGAAGGCGGAAAGGGTAACAGAAAATTATGGAAACTTTCAACATCAGGAGCTACCTGCAGAGTATTTATCATTTAAGGCGACCAGTAAAAAAGCTCCTACATTTAATCGTCTATGGGGATTCTAGAGAGGACTTGGAGGTCGTTGAGCGTGACCTCCGCAATCAAAATGGATTTGCGGACCTAGAGAGTTGCAGGGTTCTCTTCCCTATCAAAGCTCTGGGGAAGAAAGGCACGGTTCACTGGGTGCTCGAGATAGCCCCAGAGGACTTCAGAATGAGCCTGAAAAAGCCAAGGTGTCGCTTGGCTGGAGAATTCTCAGTTGCCGAGAATTCTTAATGGAAACCCGTTGCTTCAAATGCAACGGGTTCGGGCACCATAAAGCCAAGTGCCCTGCTGAGTTCGAGTCGTGTGCCCGCTGCGGCCAGGCGGGCCACCGACAGTGCTCCAATGAAGCCAATTTACCCAACTGCCAGAAGGCAAACGATCGCTACCACCTCAAACTCGAAACCAACCATTCCAGCCTGGAGACAAATTGCCCTTGCCTCCATAGGGAAATCGAGATGCAGAGACGAAGGGTCGATTATGGCTGATTTCCACTGATTGTGACGGGACTGAGCACCCGATAATTGCTTTGTAAAAAACTTTCTTATATTTTGATGTTAGTAACCACTTCTGGGCTTGCATGCCATGACAGAGGTGCTTTTGTTTGATATTTTTGCTTGTATCTGTGTATCCTAACGATACACAGATTAAAGACCAATGGCCCACACTTCGCGTGGCGATCGAATCTCCTAGGGATGTCCCAATGGCAACACGGTCCATCTATGTACACACCCATTCGCGCCACCTGTCCTGGTGTACGGGCTTGCGGTTCATTCCCGATAAACCTATGGGAGTGGTATCACAGCGGTTTTTTTTTTTTTTAATTGGAGGTTTAACGACCACCGTGAGCAACTCAATGGACTATAAGCAGTCGCCCGTCCCTAATTTAGGGTCACTGGTTCCAGGGAAGGGAGAGAGAGAGCCAGTGCCGTAAGACAAACACAACATCCATGCCTGACCGGGATTCGAACCCGGACCCCTTACGGACGAATGATCTGAGGCCAGCGCCTTAGACCACTGCGCCACCGGGGCGGCTCACAGCGTTTGCGGCCAGTTAACGCACTTAGTGAGTTCGGTTGAACCCTGCAGGAGTCCGCAACTGGACGGTGCAGGATTAAGAGATTCATCAGCTTACCCTAGCTTGAGGACACTATTGCCAGGGAAGGCAGAGAGCAGGTGCCATAAGACCGGCACAGCATCCGTGCCTATTACGGGATTCGAACTCAGACCCATTACAGACAAATGATTGAAAGCTAGCGCTACGTACCACTGGACTTCCGGTGTGACCAATTTTTTTTTTTTTTTTTTTTTTATGGAAAGAGTGTTTAAAAATTCGTGCAATGCCAGTTTAGACTAGATTGCGTGTGTGTGTGTGACCCGACCGCAAAGTATGTTGTTTTTAGACGGGAGCAATCGTTTCCCCAAAGATACGCATCTGGATTCGTCCCTAATCGGGGGGGGGGGGGGTGCCACTTATTCTATGGGCCTTGGAGGGCATGCGGTGGGACAGGCGCTCCACCCAGTCCTCATCCAGAACTGGAGCATGCGCCTATCTCGGACGAATGGTCAAATTAATAATATACTGTAAATAAGACCCTGAAGTGCCAAAAGTAATGGGGTACGCAGCTAGTATTGTGTAGTCATGTGATACGCACCTCTTGTGTTCTATACAATAGGTTCGCTACAATTGGTTAATACGATCATGTGCAATCGATCATACGAGCATCACGCGATGCAGCTACAAAGTTAGAACGCTGTCGTGTGTCAGAAAGTGAAGTCGTCAGTTTTATATCGCGTGTTTACATAACTGTACCTATTCGTGACGACGGTAAACCAAAAGGTTCATTGCGAAATAATGTAACTGTTGTTTTGATGAAAACTGACAACATGTATTAATTAGGTGCTAAAACAGGTGTCATAAATCATTTGTGTGCAAAATCAGAATTTGATATTTGCAAACAAAAATTTATTGATATCACTGAAGTGGAAAAAGATAAGCAATTGTCTTTACGTCACACGCAGCTTCTTTTTCTGCAACAGGCTTCAGATAATTTTTTTCAAAGTGCAAGCGTCCAAAGAAATGTACAACCAAGTTATGCAAATATAAAAATAATAAGGTTTTGTGTAACACCAAATGTCACAATAATGGGCCATGTAATAGCAAGTAAATTGAAATGTTCTTATTTTATGATTTTCCAACAAATAATTTCTCTATTTTATTGATTCATCTTATTTTGTGATTTTCAAATAAATAATTTCCTGTATTTCATTTTTACCAGATCAGATCAGATCATATGTAGAGGATTTTAGGAAGGCAGTGTCTGACCCAAACAACCTTTAGAAATAGGAAGCTACGAGATTTAGAATAGAGTGCCCGATAGGAAAGTGACACGGAAGCGAGGTAGAAGGGGGGAGGAAGATGCCCTTACTTATTACCGGGAGAACAGTACCCGAGGTCCGAGGGCTTAACGTGGCAATCCAACGCACGGCGGATATTTGGTGGTTCGAGCGTTCGTACCTGCCTGGGATCGAACCCGATGTGTTATCCGTGGCAGTCACGAACATTGACCACTAGGATACCCACGGCCTTTTTTATTTTTACCATACGAGTTCATATCTATTTGTAATCATTTCGGATTTTAACTGTTCCGCATCTAGTGAGAACGGGTTTTGACTAAAAATTCAAGTAAATACCCGATGTAAATTTTTTATTCTGTATTTTACTGAAGATGTTAATCATTTCTAGATGTTACTAGTAAAAACCCGAAGTTACCAATGCTTTTAGACACTTCGCGTTCTTACTAGTAATTTCGCGAAATAACGGGTTTCGGGTTTTTACGGTGACATATATACCTATTAAACACTTGGTTGTTTTTCTAGGAAATGCGAGTATAGTTGAAACAAATGAGAATGCAGGATCCTAAGTTATACCAATTTAGGTAACATTTAATATTATATTGACTGTTCCTAAAAACTACGGCATAGGAATTTCAATATTAAGTTGCTTCTTCATTTATCATCACAATGGAACAGCGATTGGGACACTTTATACTGATGATGATTTACTGTGCAACATGGATGCCGAAAAGTTTTGAGAGCTAGCCAATGAAATTCGCCTCTCACCTTTCTCAGATGGCTTTTTTTGACAGAAGGGCACAGCCTTCGTGTCTTCTTGACAGAATCGATCAATATGCGGATATTTATGTTGACAACCCTTTCTCCGTCAGGGAGACAATCTGTCTTCGTAATAGAGTTGCAATCACAACCCTTATCTAGTTTTTCACTCACAAGGCGGGTTTTCGAAGCGCAGCGTTATGTTCTATGCCTAACCAAAGGGAAGGGGAGGGGACTGAAAAAAACCAACTCCCGCCGCCCGGGCATTTAGCGCGAGCGCGTTTCTCTGAAATGTATAACACCGAAAGGGTGAAGAAAATTTGGTCGTTATACCTGTAGGCGACTTATTAGATTACATGTCTGATAGTTCGTGATGGATTTCTTCGCAACAGTGTCACCCTGAGTTGCTATTTTGCATATGAGCACCTTACTAAAAGTTATTCCCCATCTCTTTAGCTCAGGCGTCGCGCGCGATCTAATAACATGACATTATGATCTATGACCCAGCCCGTTCTGATAATTTTAAACCTGCGATCTTTCCTGCTCTTCAGCTCCTTTCCGTTGTTTTAACTTGCGCGCATGAGTGAAATAAAATACTTTGTTCAGGCCCATGGGTATAATCAAACGTAATGCAACTTCATTAGCTCACTCTGAATAAATTCACATGTGCCATAAAAGAATTGTGACAGAAATGACTTACCGTTTGCACGTTAAATTCGTTATTAATTTTTATATCGCTGAGAATCGCGTGCGCGGTATACACTGAAGTGTCAAAAGTCATGGAATACGTACCTAGTATCCTCCAGCCCGGCGAAGTGCAGCAACTCGACATGGCATTGATCGCATAAGTGGCCGGAAGACTTTTGGAGAGATGTTGAGCCATGCCGTCTAAATAGCCGCCAACAGTTCCCTAGTATTTGTAGGTGCAGGATCTGGGGTGCGAACGGGCCTTCCCACCACGTCTCATAAGTGCTCTTTTGGGTTCATGTCGAGCGAACGTGGTTGCCATACCATCCGTCGGAATTGTCCAGGATGTTCCTTGAACCAATTGTGGACAACTTGGGCTCGATGACATGGTGCATTGTCCGCCTGGAAAATCCCATCTTTGTTGGGGTACATGAAGTTCATGAAGGTCTGCAAATGGTCACCCAGCCGAGCAACAAAGTGATTACCGCTTAATGACGTGCTTACGAGGACCAGACCGTACGACGTAAAGACCCCCCCCCCACACACACACACATGTATGGAACCAACACCACCTTGTACAGTGTCTTGTTGAAAAGTTTGGGTCCATGTCCTCATGGGGTCTGCGTCACACCCGAACCCTACCATCAGCTCGTCACAACTGCAAGTGTGACTCATCGGACCACGCCACATGATGCCAGTCTTCCAGGGTCGAATTCCCGTGTTCACGAGCCCAGGTGAGACGCTGTGTCTAATGTTGTGGTGTTAAGAAAGGAACCCTAATGGTGACTGAGGTCTTTGGATAGAGCTTGGGTGTGGGGACATTCACAGCCATAGTATTTATACCTGTACAATAACAACTATTTTTCTTGTGCTATAGTTTAAAACATTATATACACATGTGCCACAAATACAATTCTTACAATTTTTTTACGTGGTAGACAGCTTATCAAGAACCATGGTAATTTGCTCTTAATTTCCCCCATTACAGAAACTAAAAATAGAAGCTGAATTAGAATATACGTCATACGGTGTATCGCATTCACACTATATTGACAAAAGTCACCGGACACCTAGAAAAGAAACACAACATAGCAATTACTGACATACATTAGTACGGTGTCGGTTCATCTTTGGCCTTAATGCACGCACTGACCCTTCCAGACATGCTTTCGTCAAGGTTTTGGAGCACAGCGATAGGTATGCGCTTCCATTCAGTACACAATGCTGCCGCTAACTGTTGCTTAGTAGTAGGCCTTGATACCGAACTTCTCATGCGGCGCTCTAATTCATCCCATAGTTGCCCTATAGCATTAAGATCAGGGCTCTGTGATGGCTAATCCAGACACCATAGGGAATTACACGCCGTAACAGTCCTTGCTTTATGGCTCGGTGCATTATCCTGCTGGCACCAACAAGGCTCTGTTCCATAATATTGCCACAGAGCTAGTAGGGCATAATTGTCCAAAATATCGAGGTAGACGTGCTGGTTAAAAGGTTTGTCCACGATAACCAATCGGCCTGGACCATCCAATGAAAAACACCCCCACACGAGTACACTGCCAGCTCCAAACGTGACCGTAGGAACAGTACACTGTGGTAAATAGCGTTCCCCGGCTGCCGCCATACCCACACACGATCCATCAGACTGATGGATCGTGTATCTGGATTTATCAGTCCATAGAACCCGTTTCCATTGATCTACGGTCCACGATAAATGTTCTTTACACAATGCTAAACGACGAGTGGCATTCCGAGTGGAGATGAAAGGCTTATGAGCAGCAGCACGACCACGGTAACGCATGGAATGAAGTTCTCCGCGAATGGTACATGTACATACCGAGGTTCCAGCATTTTTACTCACCTATACACTGAGGTCTTGTGCAGTACTCCGTCGATTAGTTGTAACGACTCTTCTGAGGCGTGGACGTCCTCTGTCACTGATTTTCTTTGTTCTGCCGGTACGTTTTGCTGCTTCAGGCACGCCATGTGTCTTCCCCTTATTCCGTACATCCAAAACAGTTGACTTGGGTATGTTTAAACGCCTCTTGGTTTCTCTTATGAACAACCCACTAATATAACACCCAACAATCTTTCCTTTCTCAAAGCCAATTCTCTCCCGCCACGACATTTTCACTCAACGTCATAGTGCGATATGATCGCGGTCAGCTGCAGGCTTGTTTTTATGCCGTTTGCAGCTGTACCGCGCATCTTACCAACGCAGCGGATCCGTTCACTTGCTTTTGAAGGGTGTTCTGTGACTTTTGTCAATATAGCATATATTATAGTTATGTTTATGAAAAAGTGTTTGCACAATTTTTATCTGATTATTTCTAATTGAATTAATTACTTTATTATGAATTTGTTAATTTCTGTACTTTAATTGCTCAGTAATGAATCATTTTGATACCAATTAAATATTTAGTGATACTAATCGGTGCAAAAATTTTTATATTATCGATATTGCATGCAAATTATTGGCCCACTTTTGATACATTTTATCGAAATCATAATCCTTCCTAGAAAAAATTCTTAGTTGCGTGCCTGGGTGCGTCCCCTCTTTTCTAATAGCTAAGTTCTAGAATTTTAAGGTGTGGTTTAGTTACAGACACATTAAAAAAAAAAAATTAGCGTCTACAAAATATTTTGGAGAATCGAAACATGAAAAATTAATTTCTCGAGGACACGGAATTAACTTATTTTACAACTAATTTCTGGGGATCTTTTTTACCCTGCCTTCAAGTTTAAAAGCCGACGAACTTATGGAATATCCTGAAAACTGGTAATTAGCTTTTTCAAACTTACAACTAATTTCTAACATGTCTTATCTCGTTCTCAGATCAACTAGTTGGCAACAGTTCAGGATAAGGCACACCCTAAAAATTTCCCAATACATTTTTTTTTTTTTTTTTACCTTTCTCAGATTTTTGAGACTTACTTTTCTCATAGACAGTTCAGCAAGTTGACGAATTTTCGGTACATCGCGAAAATTAGTTCTAAGTTTTGTGGCAGACGGGAATACTAATTTTTGGCATGTAACCTATTTCATCTTCGGATCGATAAGTTCGTGCTATTTCGGGATAGGATATATATCCCAAAAATACGCAATAAGATATTTTTGTTTTTACCTTACACCTAATTTTTGCAATATTCCCCTATCTCGTCTTCAATTCAACAAAGTGATGAGGGATATCCCGAAAATTCATTTTTAGTTTTCTTTTTTTTTTTTTTTTTTGCACTTACGATTAATTATCGAAATATACCCTGTCCCGTCTTCAGGTCAATAAGACGAAGAATATTTTGGAAAGTCCCGAAAACAAGTTTGTACTTTTTTGAACTGAACTAATTTTTGAGATGTATACCAGATCTCGTCTTCAAGTACGAATTTCAAGGAAAATTCCCCGAAATTCCTTGTGGGATTTTTTTAAACTTACAAATAACTTTCGAGGGCACTATTCCATTTTATACGCTTTCCAACCGTAGGTTGAAGAAGCGTATATGCTCCAGCTTTTTCCGTCCGTCTGTCTGTCGGCACGATAACTCACGTAAAAATGGTTCGATTTCAATGAAATTTTAGTATGTGGTAGGGGACCACCTGGGGACTAACCCTATTGAAAATGGGAGAAATGGGGTTAAAGGTCACGCCATAGGAGTGGGATCTATTCCATTGCCCTTATGCCTCATAACTTGGGAACATATGGTTCGATTTCAATGAAATTTTAGTATGTGGTAGGGGACCGCCTGGGGACGAACCCTATTAAAAATGTCTGAAGTGGGGTCAAAAGTCAGGACATAGGAGCGGGATGCATTCCATTGCCCTTATGCGTCATAACGTGCGTAAAAATGGTTCGATTTCAATGAAATTTTAGTATGTGCTAGGGGACCACCTGGAGAGGAACCCTATTGAAAATGGGACAAATGTGGTCAAAGGTCAGGACATAGGATCGGGATCCATTCCATCGCCCTTATCCCATACTATTAAGGTGGACGTCAAATAATTTTGCTTCCTATATTTCCATTGGAAAAACTTTTCTACACATTTCCTTCACAATTAGTGTGTTCCCAAGGATGGAAATTTGAACATCGATTACAATAACTTCATATTATAACTTGGAATTCTTAACATTTTTTAAAACATAATCATATTAAAAAACAATAACGTTTCCTTTGGTGGTGTTGAAACCAGAAAAAAGATGGCACGACCTGTACTTTGATGACGTCAGTAGACAAATTAATGTTGGATTGCATAATTATGGTTATGTTTTAGAAAATATTAAGTATTCCAAGTTATAAAATGAAGCTATTTTAATCGATGTTCAAATTTTCATCCTTGGGAACGCATTAATTGTAAAGAAAATGTGTACAGAAGTTTTTCCATTGGAAGTATAGGAAGCAAAATTACTTGACGTCCACCTTAAAGGAGCAATTCTTGTATCTATGAACATTTTATTTTGAAAACGGCTCTAAGGATTTTGATGAAAGTCGTTAACCTACCGTTTTTCTGGTACTAGAAATCGATTTAGCTTGATCTCGACTTTAGAAAAACTCGTTTAGTGGGTTAAATAACCACCCCGAATTACAACGTTTTCAGTGTCATGGCGTCGTTCCATTAATTCCATTAATGTTACCCATGCTTAGAAATCTTATGACGTCACAAGCTCGCGATCGAAATGTTGGCGCGCGGTCACGCCATCTGTCTCATTACGTCACGCATTGTGTGTGGATCCTATTAAAGTTTTATGATGTCACACTCTTTCGAGCAGATGGTCGCGATTCCCATCCGCCTCATTACGTCACGCGTTGTGTGCGTATGCCCGTCCGCACGATAACTCACGTAACAATCGTTCGATTTCGTTGAAATTTTAGTATGTAGTAGGATACCACCTGGGAAGGAACCCTATTGAAAGTGAACGAAACGGGGTCAAAGGTCAGGACATAGCGGGATCCATTCCACTGCTCTTATGCGTCATAACTAACGTAAAAAAGGTTGGATTTCAATGTAATTTTAGTATGTGGTAGGGGACCACCTGGGGGACAAACCTTTTTTTTTTTTTATTGATTGGTGGTTTAACGACCACCGTGAGCAACTCAATGGGCTATAAGCAGTCGCCCGTCCCTAATTTAGGGTCACTGGTACCAGGGAAGGGAGAGAGCCAGTGCCGTAAGACAAACACAACATCCATGCCTCACCGGGATTCGAACCCGGACCCCAGACGGACGAATGATCAGAGGCCAGCGCCTTAGACCACTGCGCCACCGGGGCGGCACAAACCCTTTTGAAAATGGGCGAAATGGGGTCAAAGGTCAGGACATAGGAGCGGAATCACTTCCATCGTTATTATGCGTCATAACTTACGTAAAAATGCTTCGATTTGGATGAAATGTTAGTATGTTGTAGGGGCCTGCCTGGGGACGATTCCTATTGAAAATGTGGTCAAAGGTTAGGACACAGGAGCGGGATCTATTCCATAGCCCTTATGCATCAGAACTTACGTAAAAATGCTTCGATTGCGACAAAATTTTATCATGTTATTTCGGAGGCATACTGAACCGGTTCTGTTGAATATCATCGAAATGGGATCAACGGTCAGGGCACAAGAGCGAGATTTATTCCACAGCCATTATCCTCATAACTTTTTTTTTTTTTAATTGGATGTTTAACGACCACCGTGAGCAACTCAATGGGCTATAAGCAGTCGCTCGCCCCTAATTTAGGGTCACTGGTTCCAGGGAAGGGAGAGAGCCAGTGCCGTAAGACAAACACAACATCCATGCCTGACGGGATTCGAACCCGGACCCCGTACGGACGAATGATCAGAGGCCAACGCCTTAGACCACTGCGCCACCGGGGCGGCCCTCATAACTTGAGTAATGATTTCTGGTATGTTGGAAAGCGTATTATAATCAATGCATTGCATAATTTTACTAACTTGTTAAAGTTCAACAAGATTTCACTTTCTCAGGATATCGCGAAAAAATCGTCGTTAAATGTTTAAACTAACCCCTAATTTTTTAGATATACCCTGTTTCGTCCTGAGGTCAAGATGTTGACGAATTTTCTGGATAGGTATATCGTAAAACTCGGCAGTAAATTAATTTTCTGGGTGGGTATATCCCAAAACTTGGCAGTAAAGTTTATCAGATTTATTTTTGGCCTATGCCTTATCCTGTTTCAGGGAAAACAAGGTGATCAACTTTTAAGATCGGTATCTCTTCAAAATTCGTAGTGTTTCTATGTTGTTATTTTTTTTGTTTTATTGTTAAAACTCGCCACCAAATCCTTAAAACTTCGAATAGCATTTCCCGCCTTATTACACTCATTTCTCAGGTAATTGAAGTCCAGCGAAGATTAAATTAGCCAAGTTTAAATCATTTCTAAGGTGGAAATGTCGTAGCTTTAAAAATCATTAGGAACGCTTGGTGTGCGGAAGTGAATTGAGAAATCCGCGACTGGCCTTCCGTGATGACAATAGCAGACAGTCTTCGACGGATACCCTTTCCGATCGAGCAGCATTAGGAGTAACTAACTGGCTTCTGCTGCATGAAGTGGCGCTAAGCACGCGCGTCGCCAGATTACTTTGTCAATGACCTCTGCTCACCAAAGTCACCCAAGTACGGCTCCTCGACACTAACCTTGATGGGGTCTTGACCCGAGAGTAGAAGCCACGCTGAGCTACTCCAAGAAGAAAATTGGGAAGATCAAAATTACCTGCGGTGTTTCCCACGTGAATGTTTTGTTCTCCCTAGGAATAATCACTTTTAGAATAAATCCGTGATTTTTCTCCCTTGAAAGAGTTTGACCTCTCTTCATGGTTGGTGAAATGACTCACGCATCATCTCGGTCACTCACTACTACTGTAGTATGTGTAAGTCTCTTAATAAATCGCAATTCTTGAAGTAAAGAAAAGGTAGGAAATATGTAAGAAACCTTGCGTGCTGAGACTGTAAAACCACAGTCTAAGATTTTAACAGATTTTAATGAAGTAGTTATATTAGGTTGGCGAAAAAGTATTTATGTTGTTTCATGTTTAAATAAAAGACGAATTTTTAATAGGAAGCAAAAACGTTAATCAACAACATATTGTCCATTTTGTTCGATGACCTTTTGCCATCTGGCAGGCAAGTTCATGATTCCGCGCTCAAAAAAGTTTGTTTTTTTTCGGCAAAGAACAGTTTCAAGAACGATTTCACAGCCTGATCAGCATTGAAGATTTTACCATTCAAGGCGTTTTGTAACGAACGAAACAAATCGTAGTCTGATGGTGCCAGGTTGG
This sequence comes from Macrothele yani, assembly GCA_039090855.1. NCBI lineage: Eukaryota > Metazoa > Arthropoda > Arachnida > Araneae > Macrothelidae > Macrothele > Macrothele yani. The sequence goes on from CM077024.1 coordinate 13,661,797, forward strand.
CGAATATGGTGGATGCGATAACACATCCCATCCAAGTTGCAACAATTTTTGACGAGTGAGCAAACTTGTACGTCGTCTTGCGTCATCTTGGTGAAACACAACACCTTTGCGATTCACCAATTCTGGACGCTTCTGTTTGTCTGCATCACTTAATTTACCCAGCTGGCGACAGGACACGTCCGAATTAAAGGTTTGGTTCTTTGGAAGCAATTCAAAATACACAATACCTTTGAAATCCCGCACCAGAATGACAGCATAACCTTCCTTTGGTGAACATCTGCTTTTGAAGTTCTTTGAGCAGGTTCATCACGCTTGCTCCACGATCTTTTTCGTTCGACGTTGTCGTAGACGATCCATTTACCATCGCCTGTTATCGTACATTTAAAAAATGAATCGTTTTTTTCACGTTTTAAGAGCGAATCGCAGATGTCAACGCGCTTAGTGAGTTTGCTTTAAATGGTTACGCTCGATTTCGATATGCTCAGATTCTTAGCAATCTCTCGTGTCGTTAAACGCCCATTAGATTCGATCAGTGCTTTTATTTTGTCGTCATCTGCTTTAAGCAAAGAAAAGAATAAAGTGCTTTAAGAGATCTAAAAGGATTGTATAAAAATTATTGTTTATAGCTATTGTTATTCTTATTTTACTATCTTCAACCACGCAAAACTATCGAAGTTAACACAAAGCTAATTAACGCTATCATCTGCGACCACTGACCCGAATCGTCGGTGAGTGGATGAATTGCTTCGCGCGGAGAGACGAGTCACAATTCGCGAGCTTGTTGCATAACAGGATTGTGGTCACAATGCCATACAGAAGATGGTGGAAGACTTAGGGTTTCGGAAAGTGTTTACAAAGTGGGTACACCTCGGCAGCTGACACCCGATTTGAAGGAGAGAAAGGCGGAAGTATGCTCTGATCTGCTGAAAGCGTTTGAAGCTAGTGAAGATACGTTTTTTTTTTTTCGATCTGATGACGGGGGATGAAACGTGGACGTATCTTTACGATCCGAAAACAAAGAATCAATCCATGAAATGGCGTCACACCTCTTCAGCAAGGCCTAAGAAGTTCAAGAGTCAGCGATCAGCACAGAAAGTCATGGTGACTGTTTTTTTGCGATGACAGGGGTGTCTTTCTCCTTGATTATCTGGAACGTGGACGTACCGTGACCAGCGAGCGGTACATTGAGACTGTTGGAAATAAAATTTATTTAAAATAAATTTAGTCCAACATGCAAATGCATAGATAGCCCCAGGGGATAGCGGGAGGCAATCCCAAGCCTTGTGACGATACTTAGGCCCCAGGGGATATCGGGTGGTTGCAAGAGTCGATGTGGTCAGTTCCCAAGAAGGGAGCGAAGTGACCTTTACCTCGTGGATTAGATGAACCCCCAGAAGGTCACTTGACCTTGGCATCAGCGGATAAAGATGAAACCCAGAGAGGAGAGGGTGGTTAGAATGGTCAAGACAACAGCTCGTGAGTTGAGGGCGAGTAGCAAGAGACAGACAGAGTTGAGTTCGAGTGACCGTGGGTGACTGATGACAGTTGAGTACGGAGGTTTTTGAGTGCTGAAGCGGGTGAGCGATATATACGGATATGAGCGCACACAGATGAGAGACAAATGGAATTTCCAGATAAGCTATTTTTTTCCTTTTCCCTATTATTGCATGTACCTGCTTAAATTTATTCATAACCCTACTTAGAGCACGTGGCGTGTGTAATGGTCATGATAAAACAATGGCAACCCAGTTAGCTAGGTAAAACATTTAGCATAGGAGAAAAGGAACTAGAAGTAAAATAAATCAATAAGCATTGCACTTATATATATATCTATGTATGCAGAAATGATCGGAGACGTTATAGATCAAAAGCGTAATAATAATAAATTTTATGTGTAAGGTATTGTTAACGGCTGCACCCACGCACGAGGTAACTTAATGTTCCTAAATTTCACGTATTAAACCATTTTGATTACTTCCACATAAGATTCCTGTCTGTTTTTCCTTATAACCACACAAGACATGTGTAAACTAAGACATGTGTTTATGTTTCTAATTTCTTTCACGAGCGGCACCTTTATTCCCTCACCATTCCAGTGACGGGATAAAGGTGAATCACAACGCCGTGCTTTATTATATGCCAGTACATATAAGGGGCACGTTTTTGTCCTTATACGATCACTGTAGAACAAAATTCCCATAGTTATAACATGGACACGATAAAGAAAATTTAATCGGTAAATATTCTGCAATTGATGCATATATAATTTGTTCATAATAATAAATATAACCCATTGTGTTTATAAAATTAACGCATTATATATATCATTGGTGACGTTAACACGTGTTCCATTGTGAATAACATTAACACGTGTTCCATTGTTCCTAGCAGTAACACGTGTTTCATATTAGAATATAACATTGGTACAAATATTCTTTGTGATTATAACATTAATACAAGCGTTATAACAAGACACTCAAGAAGCTTAGAGAAGCCATAAGGAGGAAGAGACCGAACAAGGATCTAAAAAGGATCCACATTCACCATGATAATGCAAGACCACACACATTTTTGGCAACAAAGCAGGCGACCAACAAATTAGGATGATCGGTGGTCTCCCATCCCCCGAACAACCCTAGATCTGGCGCTCTCCGACTTTCACCTGCTCGGTTCAATGAAGGACAGTATCCGAAGACAACGATTTGATGACACAGAAGTGGTGGGTACAACAGTCCACACCTGAATTTTTGCAAAGAGGATTCGAGAGTTGGGTTCAACGATGGCGCAAATGCATCTCTCGCGATGGAGACTATGTTGAGTAGTACCTTTGTATAAAGAAAGAGTTACGCTACCAACGTGTGCAATTTAAACTACTTCTGTCGATTAATAAAGTTATGCCCACTTTTGCATTACTTTCCGTACAACCCTCGTGTGTGTATATATATATATATATATATATATATAATATACGGGATGTAAGGTCAGGTGATGAGTAACATCACAGCCTCTCCTTGACAAATGTCAACCCCGCCTTCTCGTGGTGCATCCTGTTCCCACTAAAGGGGCTCTGACGACCGCCCATAGCGGTATAACTATACCATCGGGATCAGAGGAAATGCTATCCCACACTCACCAACCCGCTTGGCCAGCGTGGTGAGTTATGGCCAAACCCCTCCAAAATGATTCCACAACTTAAATCTTGGCCCTCAGTCTCCGGCAGCTGGAATGTACCTGGCCAAGGCAGCGGCCAGTGCGACATGAAGGCAGAGGGTGCTAAGAATCCCCGGAGGACCGGACTAGGCTGCCATCTGATGCTGACCTTGGCTACTTACAATGGACGCTCCCTATCTTCTGATTCAAGGCTTCTTGAATTGGAAGAGGAACTACAAAGGATCAAGTGGGACATCGTGGGGCTAAGTGAGGTAAGGAGAAAAGGAGAAGATCTCATCGAACTGAAAAGTGGACATCTCTTCTACTATCGTGGGGCAGATACTGGCAGAACTAGTGGTGTTGGATTTATAATAAACAAGAAACTGAAGGACAAAGTTGTAGAAGTTGAAAGTTCCTCTGACAGAGCTGCACGACTTGTTATCCAACTCTCGAAAAGATACCAGGCTCAGATTATTCAAACTTATGCACCCACCACAAGTCATCCTGAAGAAGAAATTGAAGAATTTTATGAGGAAATTTGTCATCTAAATAATAAAGGTAAGCAGCATTTGAAGATAATTATGGGAGATTTCAATGCAAAAATAGGGCAACGGCAACAGAATGAAACTTCAGTAGGTAAATTCGGTCATGGCAACAGAAACCAGCGTGGAAATACTCTCGTTGAGTTTGCAGAGGCAGAAGGGTTTTTCATCTTGAACTCCTTCTTCAAGAAAAAGCCACACAGGAAATGGACATGGAGACATCCAAATGGGACGACAAGTGAAATTGATTTTATTATGTGTAACAAAAAATTCGTCATAGAAGACTGCAGTGTGCTAAACAAGTTCAACACAGGTAGTGACCATAGATTGGTGAGATGTAAGATGCACCTCAACACTAAACTTGAACGTGGCAAGCTCATAGGACAAACAAAATCTATTGACATAACCAACCTTAAAAAACACCATAATACCTTCAAGTTAGAACTGAAGAACAGGTTCTCTGCTTTAGAAGGCCTAACATCGGAAGAAGTGGACATCTCTGAAGTTAACAGAAAAGTAACCAAAGCTCTTATGGAAACAGCAACAAAATTAGCTTTGTCTAAGAACAAGTTGCATGTGAACAAATTATCAGGAAAAACCAAAATGTTGATGCAAAAAAGAAGAGAGATGAGGACAACTAAAGAAGATGTGACTTCCAAAGTGGAATATATAGAGCTATGCAAGACAGTAAGAAAAAGTATCACTGAAGACGTAAGGAAATTCAACTGTGAACTAGTGAGGAAAGCAATTGAAAACAACCAAAGCCTAAAGATAGCAAAGGGACATCTCAGTAAGGGAAGAAAACAGATTATGGCACTGAGAAAAGAAGATGGTTCTGTAACAAGAAATAGAGGCGAAATTTTGACAAGAGTGAAAGATTTCTACTCCAAATTATATGAAAGGGATGATATATGCACTCCAGACATCATGAAAGGTACCAGTACCAGAGTTCCTCCTGTCCTTCCAGCAGAAGTTGCACATGCAATCAAGAACATGAAGCGAGGAAAAGCTCCAGGAGAAGATGGAATTACTGTAGACATCATACAAGAAGCAAGTGGAGAAATCGAAACAGTACTCGCCCAAATTTTCACTCGATGCCTTAATGAAGGAAAGATTCCTGAGGATTGGAACACCGCTACAATGATCCTGCTACATAAGAAAGGTGACATTGAGGATCTCGGAAACTACAGACCTATCAGCCTGCTATCAGTAGTTTATAAAATCTTCACTAAAGTTCTTTCACACCGCTTGAAGGTAACACTGGACATGGCTCAACCGAGAGAACAAGCTGGATTCAGGAGTGGCTACAGCACAATAGATCATATCCACGTGCTGAGAGAACTAATTGAAAGAGCGAGGGAATATGAACTTCCATTGTGCATGGCTTTTATCGATTATGAAAAAGCCTTTGATTCGGTGAAACCATCAGCAGTTACAATGGCTCTGAAAACCTGCGGTAATGAAGATGCATACATTAATATTATTAATAACATCTATGAAAATGCAAGTGCAAAGATTAGGCTGTTTGAAAATACAACACACGTAAAAATTGGAAAGGGAGTGAGACAAGGTGACACCATATCTCCGAAGCTCTTTAATGCCACATTGGAGGGTGTTTTTCAGTCACTGAGCTGGGAAAACAAGGGGATAAAGATTAATGGAGATTATCTAACCCACCTTCGTTTTGCTGATGACGTAGTCATTTTTGCAACTACCCCATCAGAGCTGCAGAGTATGATCCAGGAACTTGCTGACAAGAGTAAAGAAGTGGGATTAAAAATGAACTTTCAGAAGACAAAAGTGATGTTCAATGCTTTTACAAGAAATGAATATTTATCGATTGATGGAGAAAAGCTGGAGATAACAGACACGTACGTTTATCTTGGACAGCAGATATCAAGTGAGGGTCACATTGATGAAGAAATTAATCGGCGTACAAAACTTGCCTGGAGAGCTTTTGGAAGAAACAGCATAATTTTCAAGAGCAATATGCCATTATGTCTTAAAAGAAAAGTGTTTGATCAATGCATCCTTCCAGTGCTTACGTATGGTGCGGAGACGTGGACCTTAACTAAATGAGACATACAAAGGCTGCAGACAACTCAAAGCAGCATGGAGAGGTGCATGCTTGGTGTAACCAGGAGAGATAAGAAGAGGAACTCGTGGATCCGAAAAATGACAAGAGTGGAAGACATCATGATCAGAGTTAAATCCCTGAAATGGCAATGGGCTGGACATACTGCCAGAAGGACAGATCATCGATGGACAGCCGAAATTTTAGATTGGATTCCAAGGGACAGGAAAAGACCCAGAAGAAGACCACATGGGAGATGGGTGGATGAAATTCGAAAGTATGCAGGGGTGACATGGAGGAGACTGGCACAAGACAGACCGTTGTGGAGGAAACTTGGGGAGACCTTCGTCCAGCAGTGGATTGATAATGGTTGACAATGATGATGATGATGATATAATATACTAAAGAGCAAAGCTGAAATCATAAGAAAAACTTTACAATTTAAAACGAAAGTTGCAAAACAACCTGAATGAAGATCAAAACGCGCAACGCAGCAGTTATGAAAATGCAGAATTCACATTCTAAAAAGAAGAGACTGAAGCTAAAATTTTTTTTTTTTAAACTCACACCAAGTACAACATATAAAAGGTTATGTATTGACCGGTGTGAGTAGAAGGAGAAAAAAAAAATAACCACTGAATGCAGAAAGTGTCGAGAATACTGAGCCTTGGCTTTATCAAGGACCAGCATAAACTCTGCATTTTCTAAATATATATATATATATATACGGCAGCTGGAATGTACCTGGCCAAGGCAGCGGCCAGTGCGACATGAAGGCAGAGGGTGCTAAGAATCCCCGGAGGACCGGACTAGGCTGCCATTTGATGCTGACCTTGGCTACCTACAACGGACGCTCCCTTTCTTCTGATTCAAGGCTTCTTGAATTGGAAGAGGAACTACAAAGGATCAAGTGGGACATCGTCGGGCTAAGTGAGGTAAGGAGAAAAGGAGAAGATCTCATTGAACTGAAAAGTGGACATCTCTTCTATTATCGTGGGACAGTTACTGGCAGAACTAGTGGTGTTGGATTTATAATAAACAAGAAACTGAAGGATAAAGTGGTAGAAGTTGAAAGTTCCTCTGACAGAGCTGCACGACTCGTTATCCAACTCTCGAGAAGATACCAGGCTCAGATTATTCAAACTTATGCACCCACCACAAGTCATCCTGAAGAAGAAATTGAAGAATTTTATGAGGAAATTCGTCATCTAAATAATAAAGGTAAGCAGCACTTGAAGATAATTATGGGAGATTTCAATGCAAAAATAGGGCACCGGCAACAGAATGAAACTTCAGTAGGTAAATTCGGTCACGGCAACAGAAACCAGCGTGGAAATACTCTCGTTGAGTTTGCAGAGGCAGAAGGATTTTTCATCTTGAATTCCTTTTTCAAGAAAAAGCCACACAGGAAATGGACATGGAGACATCAATTGGGACGACAAGTGAAATTGATTTTATTATGTGTAACAAAAAATTCGTCATCGAAGACTGCAGTGTGCTAAACAAGTTCAACACAGGTAGTGACCATAGATTGGTGAGATGTAAGATGCACCTCAACACTAAACTGGAACGTGGCAAGCTCATAAGACAAACAAAATGTATTGACATAACCAACCTTAAAAAACACCATAATACTTTCAAAGTGGAACTGAAGAACAGATTCTCTGCTTTAGAAGGCCTAACATCGGAAGAAGTGGATATTTCGGAAGTTAACAGAAAAGTAACCAAAGCTCTTATGGAAACAGCAACAAAATTAGCTGGGTCTAAGAACAAGTTGCATGTAAACAAATTATCAGGAAAAACCAAAATGTTGATGCAAAAAAGAAGAGAGATGAGGACAACTAAAGAAGATGTGACTTCCAAAGTGGAATATATAGAGCTATGCAAGACAGCACGAAAAAGTATCACTGAAGACGTAGGGAAATTCAACTGTGAGCTAGTGAGGAAAGCAATTGAAAACAACCAAAGCCTAAAGATAGCAAAGGGACATCTCAGTAAGGGAAGAAAACAGATTATGGCTCTGAGAAAAGAAGATGGTTCTATAACAAGAAATAGAGGCGAAATTTTGACAAGAGTGAAAGATTTCTACTCCAAATTATATGAAAGGGATGATACATGTACTCCAGACATCATGAAAGGTACCAGAGTTCTTCCAGTCCTCCCAGCAGAAGTTGCTCATGCAATCAAGAACATGAAGCGGGGGAAAGCTCCAGGAGAAGATGGAATTACTATAGACATAATACAAGAAGCAAGTGGAGAAATTGAAACAGTACTCGCCCAAATTTTCACTCGATGCCTTAATGAAGGGAAGATTCCTGAGGATTGGAACAATGCTACAATGATCCTGCTACATAAAAAAGGTGACATTGAGGATCTCAGGAACTACAGACCTATCAGCCTCCTATCAGTGGTTTATAAAATCTTCACTAAAGTTCTTTCACACCGCTTGAAGGTAACACTGGACATGGCTCAACCGAGAGAACAAGCTGGATTCAGGAGTGGCTACAGCACAATAGATCATATCCATGTACTGAGAGAACTAATTGAAAGAGCGAGGGAATATGAACTTCCATTGTGCATGGCTTTTATCGATTATGAAAAAGCCTTTGATTCGGTGAAACCATCAGCAGTTACCACGGCTCTGAAATCCTGTGGTATTGAAGATGCATACATTAATATTATTAATAACATCTATGAAAATGCAAGTGCAAAGATTCGGCTGTTTGAAAATACAACACACATAAAAATTGGAAAGGGAGTGAGACAAGGTGACACCATATCTCCGAAGCTCTTTACTGCCACATTGGAAAATGTCTTTCAATCACTGAACTGGGAAAACAAAGGGATAAAGATTAATGGAGATTATCTAACCCACCTTCGTTTTGCTGATGACATAGTCATTTTTGCAACTACCCCATCAGAGCTGCAGAGTATGATCCAGGAACTTGCTGACAAGAGTAAAGAAGTGGGATTAAAAATGAACTTTCAGAAGACAAAAGTGATGTTCAATGCTTTTACAAGAAATGAAGATTTATCGATTGATGGAGAAAAACTGGAGATAACAGACACGTACGTTTATCTTGGACAGCAGATATCAAGTGAGGGTCACATTGATGAAGAAATTAATCGGCGTACAAAACTTGCCTGGAGAGCTCTTGGAAGAAACAGCATAATTTTCAAGAGCAATATGCCATTATGTCTTAAAAGAAAAGTGTTTGATCAATGCATCCTTCCAGTGCTTACGTATGGTGCAGAGACGTGGACCTTAACTAAAAGAGACATACAAAGGCTGCAGACAACTCAAAGCAGCATGGAGAGGTGCATGCTTGGTATAACCAGGAGAGATAAGAAGAGGAACTCGTGGATCCGAAAAATGACGAGAATGGAAGACATCATGATCAGAGTTAAATCCCTGAAATGGCAATGGGCTGGACATATTGCCAGAAGGACAGACCATAGATGGACAGCCGAAATTTTAGATTGGATTCCAAGGGACAGGAAAAGACCCAGAAAAAGACCACATGGGAGATGGGTGGATGAAATTCTTAAATATGCGGGAGTGACTTGGAGGAGACTGGCACAAGACAGACCGTTGTGGAGGAAACTTGGGGAGACCTTCGTCCAGCAGTGGATTGATAATGGTTGACAATGATAATGATGATGATATATATAAACTCGAACGTAGCAAGCTCATAAGACAAACAAAATGTATTGACATAACCAACCTTAAAAAACACCATAATACCTTCAAATTGGAACTGAAGAACAGATTCTCTGCTTCAGAAGGCCTAACATCGGAAGAAGTGGATATTTCTGAAGTTAACAGAAAAGTAACCAAAGCTCTTATGGAAACAGCAACAAAATTAGCTGGGTCTAAGAACAAATTGCATGTGAACAAATTATCAGGAAAAACCAAAATGTTGATGCAAAAAAGAAGAGTGATGAGGACAACTAAATAGGATGTGACTTCCAAAGTGGAATATATAGAGCTATGCAAGACAGTACGAAAAAGTATCACTGAAGACGTAAGGAAATTCAACTGTGAACTAGTAAGGAAAGCAATTGAAAACAACCAAAGCCTAAAGATAGCAAAGGGACATCTCAGTAAGGGGAAAAAACAGATTATGGCACTGAGAAAAGAAGATGGTTCTGTAACAAGAAATAGAGGCGAAATTTTGACAAGAGTGAAAGATTTTTACTCCAAATTATATGAAAGGGATGATACATGTACTCCAGACATCATGAAAGGTACCAGTACCAGAGTTCTTCCAGTCCTTCCAGCAGAAGTTGCACATGCAATCAAGAACATGAAGCGGGGAAAAGCTCCAGGAGAAGATGGAATTACTATAGACATCATACAAGAAGCAAGTGGAGAAATCGAAACAGTACTCGCCCAAATTTTCACTCGATGCCTTAATGAAGGGAAAATTCCTGAGGATTGGAACAATGCTACAATGATCTTGCTACATAAAAAAGGTGACATTGAGGATCTCAGGAACTACAGACCTATCAGCCTCCTATCAGTGGTTTATAAAATCTTCACTAAAGTTCTTTCACACCGCTTGAAGGTGACACTGGACATGGCTCAACCGAGAGAGCAAGCTGGATTCAGGAGTGGCTACAGCACAATAGATCATATCCACGTAGTGAGATAACTAATTGAAAGAGCGAGGGAATATGAGCTTCCATTGTGCATGGCTTTTATCGATTATGAAAAAGCCTTTGATTCGGTGAAACCATCAGCAGTTGCAATGGCTCTGAAATCCTGCGGTATTGAAGATGCATACATTAATATTATTAATAACATCTATGAAAATGCAAGTGCAAAGATTCTGCTGTTTGAAAATACAACACACATAAAAATTGGAAAAGGAGTGAGACAAGGTGACACCATATCTCCGAAGCTCTTTAATGCCACATTGGAAAATGTCTTTCAATCACTGAACTGGGAAAATAAAGGGATAAAGATTAATGGAGATTATCTAACCCACCTTCGTTTTGCTGATGACATAGTCATTTTTGCTACTACCCCATCAGAGCTGCAGAGTATGATCCAGGGACTTGCTGACAAGAGTAAAGAAGTGGGATTAAAAATGAACTTTCAGAAGACAAAAGTGATGTACAATGCTTTTACAAGAAATGAAGATTTATCGATTGATGGAGAAAAGCTGGAGATAACAGACACGTACGTTTATCTTGGACAGCAGATATCAAGTGAGGGTCACATTGATGAAGAAATTAATCGGCGTACAAAACTTGCCTGGAGAGCTTTTGGAAGAAACAGCATAATTTTCAAGAGCAATATGCCATTATGTCTTAAAAGAAAAGTGTTTGATCAATGCATCCTTCCAGTGCTTACGTATGGTGCAGAGACGTGGACCTTAGCTAAAAGAGACATACAAAGGCTGCAGACAACTCAAAGCAGCATGGAGAGGTGCATGCTTGATGTAACCAGGAGAGATAAGAAGAGGAACACGTGGATCTGAAAAATGACGAGAGTGGAAGACATCATGATCAGAGTTAAATCCCTGAAATGGCAATGGGCTGGACATACTGCCAGAAGAGCAGACCATCGATGGACAGCCGAAATTTTAGATTGGATTCCAAGGGACAGGAAAAGACCCAGAAGAAGACCACATGGAAGATGGGTGGATGAAATTCGAAAGTATGCGGGAGTGACATGGAGTAGACTGGCACAAGACAGACCGTTGTGGAGGAAACTTGGGGAGACCTTCGTCCAGCAGTGGATTGATAATGGTTGACAATGATGATGATGATGATGATATAATATATGCTTAGTTGTCTCAGCACTATAGATCACATTCATGTGCTGCAACAACTAATTGAAAGAACAAGCGAATATGAACTCCCATTATGCATGGCTTTTATTAACTATGAAAAGTCCTTCGATTCCGTCAAACCATCAGCAGTAAGAATGGCTTTGAAATCCTGCGGTATTGAAGATGCATACATTAGCATTATTAATAGCATCTATGAAAATGCAAGTGCAAAGGTTCGGATATTTGAGGATACAGCACAAATAAGAATTGGAAAGGGAGTGAGACAAGGTGACACCATATCTCTCAAGTTTTTTAACGCCGCATTGCAAAAATGCCTTTCAATCATTGAACTGGGAAAACAAAGGGATAAAGATTAATGGAGATTACTTAACTCACCTTCGTTTTGCTGATGACGTAGTCATCTTTGCAACTATCCTTCAGAGCTGCAGAGTATGATCCAAGAACTTGCTGACCAGAGTAAAGAAGTGGGATTAAAAATGAACTTTCAGAAGACAAAAGTGATGTACAATGCTTTTACAAGAAACGAAGATTTATCGATTGATGGAGAAAAGCTTGAGACAACCGATTCCTACATTTATCTTGGGCAGCAGATATCGAGTGAGGGTCACTTTGGTGAAGAAATTAATCCGTGTATTAAACTTGGATGGAGAGCTTTTGGAAGAAACAGTACAATGTTTAAGAGCAGTATGCCATTATGTTTCAAAAGAAAAGTGTTTAAACAATGCATCCTGCCAGTGCTTACGTATGGTGCAGAGACGTGGACCTTAACTAAAAGAGACATACAAAGACTGCAGACAACTCAAAGCAGCATGGAGAGATGCATGCTTGGTGTAACCAGGAGAGATAAGAAGAGGAACTCGTGGTTCAGAAAAATGACAAGAGTGGAAGATATCATGATCAAAATCAAATCCCTGAAATGGCAATGGGCTGGACATGTTGCCGGAAGAACGGACCACCGATGGACAACAGAAATTTTAGACTGGATTCCGAGGGACAGGAAAAGACACAAAAGAAGACCCCATAGGAGATGGATAGATGAAATTCGAAAGTATGTTGGAGTGACATGTAGGAGACAGGCCCAAGACAGACAATTGTGGAAGAAATTCGGGGAGACCTTCATCCAGTAGTGGATTGAAACCTTTTTTAAAGCATTTATAAAAAATAATAAGATATTAGTGATTGATTGTATCAATTATTTTTGTTTCGTTTCATTATCTTGTACATTTACTAAAATGTTTGACAGCCTTGAAGGAGGTAAGTATTTTTCTTTGCCCCCCCTCCCCCTAAAAGTACTCATATCGGCGCCACTGTGTATATACATCATCATCATTGTCAACCATAATCAATCCACTGCTGGATGAAGGTCTCCCCAAGGTCCTTCCACAATTGTCTGTCTTGAGCCTGTCACCTCCATGTCACTCCGGCATGCTTTCGAATTTCATCCATCCATTTCCCATGGGGTCTACTTCTGGGTCATTTTCTGTCCCTTGGAATCCAGTCTAAAATTTCAGTTGTCCATCAGTGGTCTGTTCTTCTGGCAACAACAACAACAAAAGATATATGTACACACACACACACAAACGTTGTACTGAAAGTAATGAAAAAGTGGGCATAACTTTGCCGGGACCTTTGAAAAGTCGGGGCCCACGGCGTTTGCCCCGGTTACCCTGATGGTTCAGATGACTCTGAATTAATGCATTTTTTCTTTTCATTTTCAACTGGCTCACGAGTTCTATTTCATTTTGTCATGCCGTCCGCGGTTCAGGAAAGGTTGAAAACGTCTTACTCTAGAGAAAATAACTGGTATTATTCAGCGCAGCGCATTTGGTATAACAAATGCGCTGCGCTGAACAGGGCTATCCTCAGTTGTAAAGGGGTAGGTCTCGCAGAGAAACTTGCCATTCTTGTAGAAATTCCTCTCACACATGAGCTTTAGATCTGACTACATACTTTTGTTACAAATTTAAGTATCATTCGTCATTTCTGTCCTACACTTCAGTATAAACAAGTTATATCTCCATCCACAAACATGTAAACCTCATTTCCGCTGTAGCAAAGAATGGCGCAGAAGCTAGTTTTGGTTTTGTGAAAATGAAAACTGTTTTAGAAAACATTTCTCAAAAAAGAAAAAAGCCATGCAGCTAAAAAGCCAGCGAAGTGAAAAACTGGATTTAAATTTATTTCAACCTTTAAAGCAACAAACCATCCCATTTTAGGTTCTCATCTTACAGCCCATCTTGTCGGTTTCAGTTGTCAGTAATTTCGTTTTACTTAGGGAACTTTGCCATCTGATTATTTAACAAGTCACCCTTGCTTTCATGAGACTAAAAGATTTGTTTTTGAAATCCCGGAGCAAAATGCTAAACTTTTTGGTACAGGCCCGGCCCGAGCTTGCTCGGATTTTTTTACTTAACTGATGAAGAAGAAGAAGAAAAAAAAAAGCCCGACTTGGCATTCAGGCCGGACTCGGGCTTTCCGGGTCAGGTCCGTGCAGACATCTGCTCAGACCACTCGTTTTGCTCAATGCAACGATCAGTCGAGCTGAGCTGGTCTCCTGTTTCGGGGATTTAGTATAGAAGGTTCAGATTGTGAAATTAAATCCATATTTGTAACACCTTTTCCATATCGCAATATCTTTTCTTTGTCTCATTGTGTCTGGGAACAATATTTTCATTTCCCTTATCAGGATAAAGGGATCCTTGGGTAGACGCCTGCTTTTCCCACATGTAGACACCTTCTTAAGGATTAAGCATTGAGACAGGTATTTCCGTAGGTATTAGCTTAGTTTCGGATAGACATCCTTTGTGACTGGAAGCCATTCCCATCTTTCGGGTCGTTTGATGCACTTTCCGAAAGGGAGGTCGTTTTCGTTAGCCCTCTGTGCTTTTACCTTTGATCTGGAGATGGGCGCCACGTTTCCCAGGCAGGGAGAGATGAAGTATCGCAGGTTTGCTTGCGATTGTGGGAGTTTTAACATTTCGCCCTAGGGCAGAGCGGGTTTAACGGAAGGAAAATTTGAATCAGAGAGTCTGGAGGGAGGGAACTCGAGGTTCGAGCTACGGGGTTTCAGGTGCGTGGAAAAAGATGCGTTTGAGCTAGTAGAAAACGCGAATAGTTTAATAACCGAGCAGTGAAAGATTTAGGGAAGCACGTGTAAGAGACTTAAAAATAGTGAGAGTAGGATTTTGAGTTAACGGACCAAGACCGTAAGGATAGCCTCAGTATATTGAAGAAAATAAATGTTGTTAGAAGCAAATATTCTCAAGATGGAAACACATGGAAAAAAAAATACCTCCATAAAATACCTCAGTTGTTTGGATTTCATTGTCCTGGGTGGTATAACGGTTAGCATACTCGAGCGCAAATCGGGAGATGCGGCTTTGATTCCCGTTCCAGGACGATCAAATTTTCAAATTTCTATGGTTATGTTACATGGAAAGAACAGCTTGATTTATGTCAATATTAAATATTCTTAAGTTTGTTCTGAGTTGAACAACCCACAAGGTTATTTATTTATTCTGCGTAATTTTGCAACTAGTTGATTACGAGTCATCTACGAGTAACATGGAACAATTATTATTTTAGAATTAGATATAGAGTAACGTCTAGAATAAGACATAATTGCATCAACCGAACATTATTACAATTAGGAGGTTACTAAACGAACTTTGTAACAATGCCTGCATGATGCTTGCCGAATTGATTTGCCTGATTTATGCCTCCCACCGCGGTCACGTGACGTGTTGCGCATTGGAGAAGGCCATTTATGTGACGAGGACAGGTGCACTTAATAAACTGGCATCTCAGTGCAGTTATCAATAAATTGCTGCTTTCTAAAAGGTTAGGATGCTTTCTAAGGAGGATGTGAGACGACAGTGTAACAACTTCATGTACGTAAGACTTCCAATAAATTATTTAAAATTGCACGGGTCACACGACATTTGGTAATACAATGCAAATAGTCTCCTTGATATTTTGTCTCTCAGCAGTTTCGAAAGTTTCGTAACAACTAGTGTCGACACTGCGTCTAGCGTCTCCATGTTTTATGTTCGTAATTTGCATAAAGATACGTTTGTTATTCTTTAACATTAAAGTTTACATGTGCAGTCGTAATTAGCGTGTCCTCTAATTAAGAGGTCGTTTCCATCCTTGAGCCCTACCCAAAATCGAAAGCCCGCGTGCCTGAAGGGGATAAAAGCGGAATGTCAGAGCGGCTAACCGGCCGGGCGGCAAAGTGGGATGCTAGCTAGTTTGTTTCAGACACATGTAAATGACCCTGACTTGCCTTTCTAGTGATAAGCTAGCCAATCTTCTTTGGCCATCATTGCTTTCGGTTGAGATAAAAATGTCAGAAATTCACACTCGATGTGCTGAGCAGTCGGATGACAAGAGAGTGGTTGTTTGGATCACTTCTTCCCGTGCCAGGCGGAAAGATATCATTTCGCCGAGCATTGTTGCCATTTGCAGTGGCATTCCTTGAAAATAATTAGCTTTCTCCTCATGGAGAAGTGAAGTTAGGGTGGGAGGATAAGAATGCTGACGTAAGGTGCCATTCAGGAAATGCATCCTATCACCTCAGTCGATCGTGGGGTTTGTTTTTCTCCCCTCCCCCATTCAACTCTTGCTTCAGTTAAGCTTCCTTCCCCTTTCTGGCGAGTTCTCTTTTGTGGTCATTTGGCTTAATGACATCAGGAAGCATTAAAATGTGCTCGCCGTGCATTCGCAGCCTTTAAATGTGCTTCGGGCTCAAACTTGACACCTCTTTTCCCGTTCCTCAGGTTCCCCTGCACTCACCCAATCACAGTCAGCGAGACAGAGAAGGAGAGTCAGAGAGGGAGAGAGAGAAAGGGAGACATTTTATCTCTGAGAGTGTGACACTAATGCTCCGCAATATGCTGACTCGTTTCCTTGGCTCGCCGTTCATCTAGAGCCTAATGGTGCAGCCCGACCTCAGGTCTCATTATTTCACCATTATTATCACCCATTCTTGTGAAGACTGCGCGACGTACTTCACTTTCTCTCGCACTCTTCTCTCTATCTCTCTCCAACTTTCGCCCATCGTCAGGAACCTTTGAGGAGGAAATTTTACATCCCGAATTTTACTAAATGGATATTGAAGTATGTTGTGTTCTCTTTGCCATTTTCGGGGACCATCCCCTTCCTATAAACGCGTGCGTAAAGTGCGAGTGACTAGGGGAGAAAGCTTAAAATCAAAGGGATTATTTTAGAAAATCTCACTATAGACTAATTATTTAAGATGGCTTTCAATACAGTTACGAGATTCGATGCGTGAGAAACTACCGTTAACGGAAATTGTTACTTTTTAAAAATACCAACATTATTAAGATTTTAATTGCTGTTCTTTGTATCACAATCAACGCGTAATAATTTCACGTTCTTCACTGTTTCGTGAAGTTAAACCGTCAGTTCCTTTAAATCCTATTATTCGGTTTTCTTAAATTATATTCACTGACAGAATTCATCCTCGTGTACATTGAATTATTTATTTTCTTCGTTAAACAAATGTAGAAAATAAATAATTCATTGCACAGTTTTTCTAACTGAAATGAATTGAACTTGATGAACGCGTACCGAACAGTTTTATGAACTGAAACTCTGAATTCTGTAAGCTCTGTTTTTTAAAATGGCTTTCCCGACCTGGCAGAGGCCGGGGATTGTGGATAATCGTCCGAGGTGGACCCGGGTCCAAGTGTGGTATGGGTCATGTGTTTGTCCCACTGCGCTAGTTCTGTACCTTAGCTTGAATCAGTCCCTAAATAATTAATTAGAAACAAACAGAGGACTGCTTAGAATATTCGACGTCCTTGGCGGGTTGTTAATCCCCAAAAACACACACACAACATGACACAAAAGGCGGTTTCAGTCTGCGGAAGTTTCTTGAATTTATTTGAAATTCCAGAAAGATTTCGCTCAGTATATCAAGTGCATCCTCAGAGCTTCTCAGAGCCACTTAGTATGTACGATCCAGGAACTTTCTGAGAAGAGTAAACAAGTAGCATTAAAAATGAACTCACAGCAAGCAAAAGTGATTTACAGCTCTTTTTAACGAACTGAAGATTTAGAGGTTTCTGGGTCAAATTCAGAAGTAATTGATGCCTACATCTACCTCGGACAACAGATATCAAGCGAGGGCTACATCAAAGTAGAAATTAGTAGGCGCATGAAACTTGGCTTAGAGTGCTCTTGGAAGGAACAGTAAAACTTTCAAGAGCAATTTCCCATTATGTCTTAAAAGAAAAGTGTTTAATCGATGCATCTCTCCAGTTCTTGCCTATGGATCAGAGAGATAGATCTTAACCTAAAAAGAGTGACATGCGGACAACTCAAGAAAAGCATGGAGAGATGTATGCTTGGGATAACCAAGAAACATAGGAAAAGGAGCTCGTGCACCAAGAAAATGACAAGAGCTAAGAATATCATGATCAAAGTAAGACCCTCAAGCGGTAATGGGCTGGACGTATTTCTAGAACTAACCACCGTTGGATAACTGAAATACTAGAATGAATACCAGTGGCCCGGAAAAGACATAGAAATAGGCCACGTGGGAAATGAGTGTCAGAAAGTTGTGGAAGAGACTTTGGATGGCTTTATATAGCAGTGTGTTGAGAATTAATTATATAGCAGTGTACTGAGACCTAGAAATAAGCATCCTGGAAAATGAGAGTCAGAGTTGTGGAAGAGACTTTGGAAGACTTTATATAGCAATGTGTTGATAATTATTTATATAGAAGTGTGTTGATAATTATTTATATAGCAGTGTGTTGATAATTATTTATATAGTAGTGTATAATTATTTACATAGCAGTGTATTGAGACTTAGATGTAGGCAACATGGGAAATGAGAGAGTCAGAGTTGTGGAAAAGACTTTGGAAGGCTTTATATAGCAGTGCATTGAGAATAATTTATATAGCACTGTATTAAGAATCATTTATACAGCAGTGTATTGAGACCTAGAGGCCACATGGGAAATGAGAATCAGAGAGATGTGGAAGAGACTTTGGAAGGCTTTTATATAGCGTTTATATATTGAGAATTATTGATATTGATGGTTTTAACAGAGTGATATTTGAAAGCGGAAGCACTTTTAACAGTGCTCAGTTTTAAACATGAAATTTTCTTGCTGGTTTTCTCTTCATTTCATTTACAGATTTTTTTGCATTTCAAGTTCACTAGAATAAAATGGCGTTGTAATGCTGCTGTAAGTTATGTCTCCATGTTCAATAATTGTGTAACGTTTCACTCTTTTTGCTATCGATGTTAGCACTAAACCGAAATATACCTATTGAAATCATTTGCCATTCAGTCTTTGAAAATAAAAGAAAATACCTGTATGTGTGCGTGTGTGTGTGTGTGTGTGTGTGTAAAAGCCATAGCTCCTCGGGAAAGCGCGGTAGATCTTTCAAAATTTGAGATACTATTTTTTACTGTTGCTCGAGTTGCAGAGGCTGGTTTCAAGGCAAAATTCTATAAAGAAAGCTTGCTGTAAGCAAAAATATTTATCACACTATTTATATGGTGTCAAGGAAGTTATGAAGGAAAGAGCTGAGAATTTGTGTGTGACCTTGAAGCAGACATGGGAGGGAAGCAGGCATGATTTCGGGCGTTGCGATTGGTGCTGGCATGAGAGAGTTCCTGACAAGTAGCGTCAATAGAAGAAAAACAGCTTTCCTTTTTTGGACATTATTATTCCAGCGATGGGCAGAATGTTTGGTGGAGACTAATCTACGTTAACTCCCCTCAATCTCCAGATCTCAATAATATTGAACATTTCCGGGAATGCATGAAGCGAAAAGTCAGCTCACACTTCCATCTTCAGTATCACTGGCACAATCGGAACATATTTTGTGGAAAGAATGGTCTCAAATTTCATTATCGTGCGTGCATGACTTGTACAAGTCTGTTACAAGTCTAATTCCTTCTGCTCTGAAAGCCCGTGAGCCTACAGCTTCTTAACAACAAATTCTACACAAAGAGTAAGTGTTTTCATTATTTTGATAAAGCCTTATAGGTTTCGCCCTGTACTGCCCATCAAAGAAAGCCAACCTGGTTTATTGTTTTCTCAATCGCATTTTATTATCTTATGGATTACTCACACAGTAATGTTTAGTTAAACGACTGGATACATCCGAAGAAGAATACTGTGTCCGAAAGAATTCGAGAGACTGAGATGCGGTTTCAGGACTTTTCTAACAAAAAAGCAAAAGATAACCAACGTACAAAAGTCTTTCACGTACAAAAAGTATTCCACGTACAAAAAGTCTTTCATGTACAAAAAGTATTTCATGTACAAAAAGTATTTCATGTACAAAAAGTCTTAGCGTACGTACAAAAAGTCTTTCTGCTACACTCTTAAAAAAATTGTGGTATTGTTACAGAGATTTAATATAGGAATTTTAGGCAAAAACATTAAATCTTTTATTCGTAACATCTCCTTTGCCTCGTGTTTTCTTGTTTTTTGGCGTGGGAAAGACTTATTTATTTCACCTTGTCAGGAAGTAGGGATTTTAGACGGCGCCTTCCAGTCGCATTTTAGGATTCGTCTCCAAACATTTTACACTGGAGAGAGCCATTTAGAGGCATCGCTTTGCGCATTCGTAGCCTCAGTTTGGGTTGGTCAAGTCCAATCATCACCCTTCGATGTCTTTGATCAGCAGTTTCCGAAAAGGACGTCCGTGGTGAGTTTAAGTCAGCTTTTGAGGTTTTAAATGCGATGTCGCCTTTTATCCGTTGGAGATAGATACCGCTGTGTGTGTTGGAGGAGTGGGGTCATTTTCTCCTGGAAGGAGGACAGGAAAGAAGAAGGACAGTCAACGCGGGAAGATAGGAGAGAACGGTCGCGCACATTCCCTGTATTCCCTCAACACTCAACATGTAAAAAATGGCGCAATTTTATTACCACTTCACTTTCTTGAAAACTGTGAAAAATATTGTACTTCTTACTACATTGGGGCTTTTGCCCCACCAAGCCACTAGTAGTACTGAAAGGTGATTCATATAAAACTAACACATTTCATTATCAGTTTATGTGAACCAGGATACAGCTAAGTTATGCCATCTGAAATGTAGCATATCTAGGGGAGTTTACATTACATAACATTTACTTTTACATCAAACGCTGAAAATATCCGCGCCCCCCTTTCCCCAAGGCACATCTGAACACGTTCTATGTTCCTGGCTGTTCGTTGGAGCATCGTCTTGCCAATATCGTTCATTTCGTTTGCAATGTTCTTCAATTCGTCTAATGTCCTAGGGCATGTAGAGTACCCCTTTTACTTAAGAAGCCCCCACAGAAAGAAATCTGGTGTTGTCAAATCTGGTGATCTCGGTGGCCACAAGCTACGGGAAATTATATGGTCCTCAAAGAAACTGTAGATCAGTGCCATGGACTCATTTGATGTACGGTACGTGGCGCCTTCCTGTTGCAAATAGCCTTGTCTCAGCTCTATGTCATCCAATTGTTCAACAGAGTCCATGAACATTTTTTGGTACTCTGTAGTGTTGAGAATTTCGTTGAAAAAAATGGAACCCACTATTCTTTCAGCGAATATTGCGCACCAAACACCGACTTTTTGTGTTTGCATAGACGCTTCCTCAAGGGCGTGCGGATGTTCTGCGACCCAAATGCGTGTGTTCTGTGAATTGACATGGCCACATAAGTGGAACCACGTCTCGTCCGTGAACCACGTGATGGATATTATGCCAGGATTTTGAGCAATGAAGTCCTGAAACCAGCGGCAGTAGCTCACTCGTTTTCCCTTATCTGGCTCCAGGAACTCATGAACAGCCATCAACCTCTACGGCTTTACTCTCGCTTTCTTAGCAGCTCTCTGACACATGGAGTACGAGTACCCGGT
The DNA here is from genome assembly GCA_039090855.1 of Macrothele yani. Classification (NCBI taxonomy): domain Eukaryota; kingdom Metazoa; phylum Arthropoda; class Arachnida; order Araneae; family Macrothelidae; genus Macrothele; species Macrothele yani. Next base: position 13,683,240 of record CM077024.1, read on the forward strand.
CTCCTGCGACAGCCGCCGTAATGGCATCCAAGGTGACCGCTGCAGTCGTGTCTCAACGTCCGCAGCAACCATCGACAGAGCAGATGAGCGATGCTTGCCGGTGACAGCTACCGCATCCTTCACAGCAGCGCCTTCTCGTGAGAATAGTGGAATCTCACAGACGCCTCACGCGTCGTTTGACACTAACACGGGACATTACGATTTATTCCTGCTGAAATAAAACGAACATGAAATGTGTTAGTTTTCTGTGAGTCACTTTGTATAAAACATTACATTTCACCATTTCTTAAAGATAATTGAAAGCTATTGTCAGCTAAAAAAGATTTCAAGTTCCAAAGAATTCTGTTGCTTCGAAGTATCACGTTGAAGGAAATACGAGTACTTAATTTGTAATAAGTCCTCCTACAGAAAAAATAAAATCATTACAAACGTATTAAAAAAATTTTAAGCTGCTATAAAAAAATAAAATGACTAAATCACTCCCAAGAATGAAAACAAGTTGGTAAAATCCCGCAATGCATTGATTATGATACGCGTTACAACAAACCAGAAATAATTAATCAAGTTATTATTCAGGTTACGAGGATAGTGGCTGTGAAATAAATCTCGCTCCTGTGCCCTGATCTTTGACCCCATATCGAGGATATTAAACACAATTGGTTCAGTATACCTCCGGAACAACATACTAAATTTTTGTCGCAATAGAAGCATTTTTAGTCAAGTTATGAGGAATAAATCTTGGAATAAATAATTTTTATTCAAGTTATGAGGAATAAATCTGTGAAATAAATCTTGCTCCTGTGCCCTGACCTTTGACCCCATTTCGATTATATTCAACAGAAGCGGTTCAGTATATCATCGGAATAACATGATAAATTTTTGTCGCAATCACAGCATTTTTGCGTAAGTTATGACGCATAAGGAAGATGGAATGGATCCCGTTCCTATGTCCTGACCTTTGATCTCATTTCGCCTATTTTCAGGAGGGTTCGTCCCCAGGTTATCCCTACCACATACTGAAATTTTATCGAAATCGAACCATTTTTACGCGAGTTATCGTGCGGAAAGACAGACGGAGAGACTGACAAAGCTGGAGCATATACGATTCTTCAACCTACTGTTGGAAAACGTAAAAAGGAATTCATCATCGCAGGATTAGTTTTACCTTAAACGTGAATGCAATTCCTAAGACTTTCTGGCTCAGTGGTTAAAACGCGCGGCTTTTGTAAACCTAACCCTATCGACCTGAGTTCGATCGGAACTACCGGTGCGGAAGGATTCCCTTGCGTAAGGTAGGGAAAATTTGGCGTCTTCGATTTTGCGAAAATTCTGTATATATACGGAAAAACTTGAAACGGACTGTGGTGACGTGGAGTGATCTGGAAAAAAATAGAAGAAAAAATACAAATTTGGAAGATGTGAATCCGTTTATTGGTGTAAATATGACACAGATGCTAAGTCAGGTACAATATCCGAAATCTTGAAAAATTCGTCGTCCTAGAGCGGGAATCAAATCCGTGTCTCCCGGATGGCACCCGATTATGATTTATATCATTTATTGATATTCTGCGCCTCAGAGCAATCGCGGGAATGAATCCTAAACCTCCATATTCGCTATATATGAACGCCAGTTACTTCGACTATAGCGAATCCTGTGATGGTTATATTCAAATTAATCGGAAACTTGAAACTAGGTCGTTCTTGGTGATGTAGTGGTTAGCAAACACGGGCGCTATCCGGGATACGCGAGTTCGATTCCCGCTCCAGGACGACGAAATTTTCAAGTTTTATTATATTATATGACTTACCATCCATGTCATATTTACACCAATAAACGGATTCACATCTTCCAAATTGTACTGTACAATGGTGTAATCCCGTATTTCATCCATTGATAGAAAAAAACAAGAAAACTTTCGGGTGTGATAAGCACATCTTTTGAATCCGTTCTGACGCAAATTAAAATTATCAAAGCTATTCAAAGTCAATGGAACCGGTATGGAAAACAATAGTATCTGACGGAAGAAAGAAATTTTTTCAATCGGGTTTTTAATGCATCAGATATTGCTGTAAACGGAATCGTGAGCTTACGCCCTATGGTTGCAGACACGTGCGTTAAAAAAAACATGAATTTATATGAGAAACATTTCACATCGGAAACGCTCTCCAACATAGAAATAATTTTTCAAATCGGACTCTTAGAAACAGAGATATCGACAAAAATAAGATGTGGCTTTACGTCCCCTGGTTGGAAAACCATGCATTATTTTAGGAAGAAAGTATTCCAAAAGGTTTTTCTATATGAGCGGTATCTGTCCAAGAAAAAAAAATTAGTCGAGTTTTTAGGAGCCCAGATTTTGCTACAAATACATCAGAAGCAGAAATTAACACTTATGCCCCCTGGTGGCCAAACCATTATATACCAAACATTAGAAATTATGTGAAAAATATTTTCCATCAGGTCTTCTGTGCGATACAGGAAGAAGTTTTTAAATCGGAGTTTTAGAAGCAGAAATAACGCAGAAAACGCAATTTACCTTTTTTGCCCCCTAGCGGAAAGTCTATGATTTACTTGAAAATTTTGAATTTATAGGAAAAACATTTCCCATTGGAAACACCATCCAACAAAGAAGGAATTTTTCAAATCGGTCTCCTAGAAGTTGAGATATTGACAAAAATAAGATACACATCTACGCCCCCTGGCGTAAAAGCGATGCATTATTTCAAGAAGAAAATGTTTCTAAAACGTTTGTCGACATGAGTAGTATCGGACAACAAACGACTTTTTTTTCAATCGAGATTTTGGAAGCTCATATTTTGCTGCAAAAACATCAGTAGCGGAAATTGAGACTTACGCTACCTGGTGGCCAAATCATTTTTAACAAAAAATTAAAAATCATGTGCAAAGGATTTCCCATCAGGAGCTGTATCCGATAGAGAAAATTTTTCAAATAGGAGATATAGAAGCACAGATGTAGGGGGAAAGCAATTTGCCTTTACGCCCCTAGCGGAAAAGTCTACGAATTACTTGAAAATTTTGAAATTATATGAAAAACATGTCACACTGGAAACACTATCCAGCAAAGAAGGAATTTTTCAAATCGGACTCCTAGAAATAGAGATATTGACAAAAATAAGATATACATCTATGCCCCCTGAGTGAGAAACCATGCATTATTTTAAGAAGAAAATGTTTCTAAAAGGTTTGTCGACATGAATACCATCGGTCTACAAACGACGTTTTTTTTCAATCGAGAATTTAAAAGCTCATATTTTGCTGCAAATACATCAGAAGCGGAAATTAAGGTTTACGCCCCCTGACGGCCAAACTATTTTTTGTACAAAAATAAGAAATTATGTGCAAACGATTTCCCATCAAGAGCTGTATCCAGTTCAGAAAGAATTTTTCAAATCGGAGATTTAGAAGCAGAGATATAGGGGGGAACCCAATTTACCTCTACGCCCCCTAGCGAAAAGTCTATGGAATTACTTGAAAATTTTGAAATTATATGAAAAATGTGTCACACTGAAAAACTATCCAACAAAGAAAGAATTTTTCAAATCGGTCACCTAGAAGTAGAGATATTGACAAAAATAAAATATACATCTACGCCCCCTGACGGAGAAACTGTGAAATATTTTAAGAAAATATTCTAAAAAGGTTTATCGATGTGAGTGGCAGCAGTCCACGAAAGAATTTTTTCAATCGATATTTTAGAAGCTCAGATTTTATGGCAAATACATCAGAAGCAAAAATTAACACTTACGCCCCCTGGTGGCTAAAGTATTCTTTCCCAAAAATTTGAAATTATATGCAAAAGATTTTCCATCACGAGGTGCATCCGCTGAAGCAAAAATTTTTCAAATCGGAGTTTTAGAAGAAGAGTTATCGGGAAAAATTGTAATTTACTTTTACGCCCCCTAGCGGAAAATCTATGCGTAATTTGAAAAAAAGTAACTATATCTAAAATACTCTTCGACATAAATGGAATCGAAAGATAAAAAGAATTTTTTCAATCGGATGTTTAGAAGCAAATATGTGAAATAAAACGTATTTTTGAATTCGACATCATCTGCATTTACGCCCTCTAGCGGCGAAATTGTACATCGTGAAAAAAAAAAAGAAATGAAGGATCATCATTCGCATATTTCATGCTTACCAATGCAAAAAGAATTTTTCAAATCGGACTAATAGTTGTAGAGATAGCGTGGGTACAGACGGACGGACGGACAAACCGGTAACATAAGCACGATCTTTTTTTACAAAAGACGTGCTAAAAAATGCCTCCAGTGAAAGAAAATCAGTGGTAATGTTGAATTAAAAAAAAAAAAAAAAGGCCATTATTGAGTGAAAGAGAAAGGATGAAGAAACTGTAGCCATTTTTGTGACAAGGTCACATAATCGGGGAGAGGTTTCGACTCTCTAAGAATTTGGAACGTGGAATTCACAGAGGCCATAGAAACAGCAGAGTGGACATCTGGATTATGTCACGGGAAGGGTGACAGGACTCTGACAGCATAGGATGCCGGGGACTAGGGTGTCAGAATGCAAGCCTATGATTGGTTGTGCATAGTCCAGAGTCCGAGAGAAAGTCGAGGGACACAAAACATGATATTTGGGCGGGACTCCTTGCATAGCTTTCACTGGGAAAAGAAGTAAGGTTTCTTCTGTGGATCAACTCGGAGTCTTACAAGGTTTGGGCGCCAGTGTAGTTTTTCACTAGCTGAGGTTTAAGCTGTTATTTACCAGTACTATGCCAAGGTCTAGATATCGGAACTAAGTAGATAGCTGACAAGAGTAGTCACTCCCAGCGTTTCTGTAGCTGTATTGTCACTGTCTGAAGTGATTGGAACAACTCTATGCGTCTGCGGAAGTAAAAGCTTGTGTATCTTCATATAACGGCAGAAGGAAATTTAATCTCAGAACTCTAACAAGTATTGGGTTGGTGCGAATGATATGTCCGGCGCGAATGAGCGGTAAGACAGGCTCTCACCACAGTGGAATTGAACCATCCACAGCTGTTGCCGGTATTACGTCACAGTTACTATAAATAGGTAGCACGTGTGTGAAGAACAAGGTTCAGGCGTGGTTTATTTGGACGTAACGTGGCTTGCAAAAGAAACATGCAGACGCCGGATTTGAGAGTCATCTTACTGTACGAATTTAATCTGGGCAATTCTGCAAAATTGCAGCTATAAACGTTAACAAAGCGTTTGGGGAATGCACAGCCAACGAACGAACCATTCCGCGATGGTTTGTGATGTTTCTAAGAGGATATACGGAACTGCAAAACGAAGCACGTGGTCACCGGCCTGTTGCTGCTTCTGACGATGTTCTGTTTCGTGTGGATGAAGCAGACCCCAAAAAACGTGTCGTGAGATAGCGGCAGAGGTAGATGTCCACCACACGACAGTCGTTCGGCGTCTGGCTGCGCTGGGTAAGGTCAAAAACCTAGACATGTCGCTGCCGCACAACTGCCAACAAGACTAGGCGTTTGGAAATCTGCACGTCGCTGCTTTCCAGGAATAAACAGGAACCTCTACTGAATCGAATCATCACCTGTTACGAGAAGTGGGTCCTTTATGATAATCGGAAACGATCTGCACAATGGTTAAGCAAGGCACAGCCTGCTGGACGATATCCTAAGCCACTCCTACACACCAAGAAGATGATGCTCTTTGTCTGGTGGTCCACAGCTGGGATAATTCGACAGCATTTCTTGGCAAGAGGCCAAACCATCACTGCAGAACGTTATTGTGCTGAATTACACCAGATGCACCGGAAATTTCTGTAGAAATAACCGGCTTTGGTCAAGAGACATGATGGTGTTCTGCTCCAGACAACGCCCTTCCTCATGTCGCACAACGAACGATGCTGGCACTAATTTCCTTAAGTTATGAAGCACAGCCTTATCCTGCTTATTCCACGGACTTGTCTCCAACAGACTATGATCTGTTTCGTCGTCTGGATCACTTCCTGTCCGGGAAACAGTTCACGACAGACAACGAGGTTCAACGTGCAGTTGATGACTTCTTCGGGTCCCGGCCACAAGACTTTTTTCGTTCCTGGATCATATAGCCTTGCCGGACAGATGGCGACTATGTGTTTTTTTTTTTTTTGAGGTTTAACGACCACCGTGAGCAACTCAATGGGCTATAAGCAGTCGCCCGTCCCTAATTTAGGGTCACTGGTTCCAGGGAAGGGGAGAGAGCCAGTGCCGTAAGACAAACACAACATCCATGCCTCTACCGGGATTCGAACCCGGACCCCTTGGCCGGACGAATGATCATAAGCCAGCGCCTTAGACCACTGAGCCACCGGGGCGGCTGATGGCGACTATGTGTCGATGCCGAGGGGGATTGTTTCGCCTAAGTAAGTTGTCCTACTTTTCTGTTCTCGCCGTTCCACGTGTGCTGGTCCTTTGCCGGACGATTCCACTCGCACCAACCCAATAAAGATGCGAACTTGACATTTATGCACCGGAGATATAAAACTCCAACCAGTGTATTTCCACCATCAATGTAAATATTCAACGTGTCAGGACTGGAGTTAAAGTTGTTGTATTAATTGTTTGAGTTCAAAGCTTCTATCAACGACTGCAGAAGTATCCTTCTTCCATGGCTCTAAAACTGAGATTATGAGTTGTGCAAGCCTTACAATCATTCTGGACTAGCGGCAGCTAGTAATATCTTTAATAGAATCGGGTAAGTGCGTATATGAAAATGTGTGAAATTACTTTTCCTTCAGGCAAATCTCACTAGTGTTTTAAATAATTACTTCAACTTGAAACAACTAAGACCACAAATAAACACTTATAACACGGACTTTTCTTTTTGAATAAATGAATTTCTGACTAACAGAAAACCTGTGAAAATACAGAAGTTACAAGAAACGAGGCACTTTTAAAATCTGGAAATTCTTGTTAAAAAGGATCACTTACTGGCAACTTTGCATCACTTTATTTTCAAAAATTTTCCGTGAATACACATCACTTATATTTTTACAGAGTAGCATCCTGCAAAGAGTTGTGCAATTGAAGGCATACATTACCGAACTCCAAACGGAAGGAGACCCGTTAACAAGTCTCCGTATGTCTTTGAACTAAGGTCCGTGTCACTGATCTGTAAGTAAAATCTAGAAGGATGCACTATCTCGAGTTATCAGGCGAATGACTAATGCCCGCTGTTTGGTGGACAGATTTCCATGCATAACTTCAAGTTTTTGACAAAATCAGTCCTCCATGATGATTTAAAATGGTTTTAAAGGGGGGGGGGGGGAGATTGGATCACACCAGCTGCAACCACCAAATGCTGACCATTGTCTTCCTGGGATGGAGTACCGGCTTCCAGGTGTGTTTCGGAGCTACACAGAGATAGAGCCTTTGCGCCGAACGTCAGCAATTGTCATACAACATCCATTTCTCATTACATGTGACGAGGTATCTCAAAATGCTGTTCGTTTTGGTTGAGGATAAGCTGAGACGAGCAGATATCAAATCGGCGTGGTTTGTGCTTGTTCCCTCAACTCATGTGTGATCCATTTATTTAGTTTCTTCACTTCCCTTATGACCGTTTAATATCGGAAAATATTACACAGTATACTTAGAAATTTCTCGACAAGTTCTCGTACCGATTGACCTGAATCGCATAAGTCAAGGTCTCCAACTCTGTATCATCCATAGCTCCTCCCTGGTCTACTGCGTGGTTTAAATCTCATATCGCCGAACTGGAACTCAGCAAACTAACTTCGTGTGCTATTTTCAAGCTAACGCTGCATCATCCAAATGTTATACTGATGTTGCGAGAGCTGCCTAAGATAGTGCCCAAGGTTTAAAAAATCATCAGAAAATGACACGAATTCACATAGGCGTGGGGGGACGTTCCCCCTCAACTTAAAAATTTGGAAAAATATTATAACTACTTGTTTGTCTTTTAAATGTTATAAAGTGTGGCATACAGCCAAGAGAACAACGCTACCCAATAGCGAGCATTGCTATGACTCCTTTCCAACAATCATTCCATACACAATAACATGGCAGTCATCTGATGATGGTTTTCATCATCAGATGACTGTATGAGGTGCTGAAAAGCATGTTGTTGTTTGTTATCCTCATTCGGGTGAAAGAACCAAGTCTGGTACACCTCGTAGTTTTGGATATATTAGGCATGTAAAAACCTAAGTTATGGCAATTGCGGGAGAAACTATTTCCGAGAATGCCCCCAAAACATCAGTTTTTTGGTCACGCTACGCCTAAGCGAATTTGGGTTTAATTCATTTACCCTCTTCACTGAAACCTGGCACAGTCCCCTTTGGAATTGTTGCCACGGACGGAATAAACTGTGATGTGTGTAAATTTATGACCCTTTACATATCACAAAGTCACATCGCCAAGATGTGTTAATTCCTGAATTACCTGCTAACACGAGTCAGCAAAATCAGACATTTCATCTTAATCTTGTTTTGAGATGTGGATGAACAAACGTTAATGCCTAGATATTTTTATCAATGCATTCTTACATTGTAGTGCGGTCGATATTTTATTCTACAATCCAATAATTAATCCAGTTTCGGAAGCGCTTTAGGCCGTAGTGTTTTTCAGAAGCGTGTCTTTTGTAAAAAAAGATCGTACGTATGTTATGGTTTGTCCATCCGTCCGTTTGTAGACCCCATATCTCTTCAACTATTGTCCGATTTGCATTGAGAAGCTTGAAATATGTGAATAATGATCATTCATTTAGTTTTTTTAATTTTTTACGATGTACAATTTTCGCCGCTAGAGGGCAATGCAGATTATGTCGAATTCAAGATACATTTTATTCCATACTATTGCCTCTAAAAATCCGATTGAAAAAATTCTTTCTTCTTTCAATTCCATTTATGTCCATAGAGTATTTTAGGTATAGCTACTTTTCCAAGTTAAGCATAGATTTTCCGCTAGAGGGCGTAAAAAGTAAATTACGTTATCCCCAATAACTCTTCTTCTAAAACTCCGATTTGAACATTTTTTTCTTCAGCGGATACAGCTCCTGATGAAAAATATTTTGCATATGATTTCTAATTCTTGGTAAAGAATACTTTGTCCCACCAGGAGGCGTAAGTGTTAATTTTGCTTCTGATGTATTTACCATAAAATCTGAAATTCTAAAATTTCGATTGAAAAAAATTATTTCGGGTTCCGACGCCACTCACATCAATAAACCTTTTCGGAATATTTTCTTTTAAATATTGCATGGTTCCTCCGCCAGGAGGCGTAGATGTATATCTTATTTTTGTCAATATTTCTGCTTCTAATGATCCTATTTGAAAAAAAAATTTCTTTATGGAATAGAGTTTCCGGTGTGACATGTTTTTTCACACAATTTCAAATTCCCTTCCAAGTAACTCAGACTTTCCGCTAGGGGACGGAAAGGTAAACTGCGTTTCCCCTGATATCATCATCATCATCATCATTGTCAACCATTATCAATCCCACTGCTGGACGAAGGTCTCCCCAAGTTTCCTCCACAACGGTCTGTCTTGTGCCAGTCTCCTCCATGTCACCCCTGCATACTTTCGAATTTCATCCACCCATCTCCCATGTGGTCTTCTTTCTGATATATCTGCTTCTAAAACTCCGATTTGAAAAAATTCTTTCTGCACCGGATACAGCTCCTGATAGGAAATCCTTTGCATATAATTTCTAATTTTGAGTAAAAAAATTGATTGGCCCTCAGGGGGGTAAGTCTTAATTTCCGCTTCTGCTTTGTATTTGCGACAAAATCCTGAGCTTCTAAAATCTCGAATGAAAAAAAAAAATTCGTTTGTGGACCGATACTACTCACGTCGACAAACAGTTTAGGAATATTTTCTTAAAATATTGCATGGTTTTTCTACGACAAAGGGGCGTAGCAGTATATCTTATTTTTGTCAATATCTCTACTTCTAGGAGTCCGATTTGAAAAATTCCTTCTTTGTTGGATAGAGTTTCCGATGCGATTTTTCTTTTCATATAAATTCAAAATTTTCAAGTAAATCATCGATTTTCCGCTAGGGGGCGCAGAAGTAAATTGCGTTTTTCTGCGTTACTCTTCTGCTTCTAAAACTACGATTTGAAAAAAATTCTTTCTGTATCGCATGAACAGCTCCCTGGCGGAAAATGTTTTTCATATAATTTCTAGCATTTTGTAAAGAATGGTTTTAGACATAAGTGTTAATTTCTGCTTCTGATGTATTTGCAGCAAAATCTCAGCCCCTGAAAAGCTCTGACTAAATTTTTTTTCTTGGACCGATACCACTCACATCAGAAAAAATCTTTTTGAGAATACATTCTTCCTAAAATTATTGCATGGTTTTACCTTGCCAGGTGGCTTGTAGATGCATACTTATATTTGTCCATACCTCTGCTTCGAAGATTCCGATTTGAAAAAAAAATCTTTCTTTGTTGAGAGCCGTTTCCGCAAGGCAAAATGTTTCTCATATAAATTCAAATTTTTCTTAATGCACCAAGTCTGCAACCAGAGGGCGTAAGCTCACTATTCCGTTTACAGCAATATCTGCAGGATTAAAAACCCTATTGAAAAACTTCTTTCTTCCGTCAAATACTATTGTTTTCCATACCAGTTCCATTGACTTTGAATAGCTTTGGTAAATTTAATTTGCGTCAGAACGGATTCAAAAGACGTGCTCATTATCCCCGAAAATTTGGTGTCATCTTTCTTGTTTGATGTGTAATCAAAGCAGTGCTCGAAATGGGCCAGTATAGGCCGGTATGGTATACCGGCCCCTTCTGTTTTTCTAGTATGTCATACCAGCACTTTTTTTTTTTTTACCCGGAATTTACATACCGGCACTAATTTTAATAGTGAGGACTGCAGAAATTAACGTTATTTTTAATACACCACAATATGAATATTCAAGAAACGCGTATAACGTATTAAAATCCGTTTATTTCTTATGGTGTAGTAATCACAGAGATTCGCCAAGCTTCCGCACTCCACTGGGAGGCTTTTTTCAAGGCAACGGTAGACATAAAAATGCAGGGAATTGCAACAGATAAGGAACAAAGGTGATTTTTGAAAGTTACGTAGGTGATATCACATGCGTATTTCGTGAAATGTTTTTAGCACGTAATTACACTGTGCGCAGCGACGTGTTCCCTTCTTTTAATAACGCATGCCAAACCATTGGTAGTTCAGTAGAGATCATGTCATTGCACGCTACTTTGTTGGAGAGGATTTCGACAGTTTCCCTGATGTGAGTCTCACAAAAGTTAGTGTAAGAGGGCAATTCTTCTAATATTATTCCATACTGGAGTGGCCGATGAATGTATGCCTTCTCTGGCGAGGGCTTTGTATTCTGCATGTCCTGAAAATTTGACCACTTCGCACGTGTTCTTTACATCTAATGTCCAAGGATGTCTTTGCAATTCCGATAAATCTTTTCCGTGTTGTCAGGATATACCCAGGCTTTGCATATTGGTTAAAGAATTTGTTACGTAAATACAAAATATTAATAGCAATAAGAAGTTCCCGACCCCATTATCACATACAGTATCAACGCTGCAAGCAGAGACAGTGTAGCTGAAAAGAAAAAGGCGGGTGTGTACGCTGTACCGTCGGAATATCCTGACAACACGGAAAAGATACTCTCTCTTTGGAATGACAAAGAGATCCTTGGACGCTAAATGTAAATAAGACGCATTGCAAATGTCAACCACGACATTCAGAATACAGTCCTCAAGTCATGCATTCATCAGCTTTACTCCAGTATGGAATAATATTAGAAGAATTGCGCTTTACATTAACTTTAACGAGACTTCCATCAGGGAAACTGTCGAAATCCTCTACCTTAAAGTAGCATGCAATGACATGATCTCTCCTGAACTACCAATGGTTTGGCATGCGTTGATTAAAAGACGGGAACACGTCGCCGCCAGGCAGATGCAATTACGTGCTAAAAATATTTCACGAAATGCGCTTGTGATATCACCCGCGTTCACTTAAAAAAATCATCTTTTGTTTCTTATCTGTCGCAGTACCCTGACACCCCTGTCTACTATTGCCTTGAAAAAGCCTCTCAGTGGAGTGCGAAAGCTTGGCGGTCTCTGTGATTACTACACCATGAGAAATAAACGGATTTAACTACGCTATATGCGTTTCTTGAATATGCAGGAGCAATTTTTTTTTTTTTTTGTTTGTTTCTGGCTTGCGAGCGCGCATTCTTGAACGTAGAAGCCCTCGTGCCTTTGAGAAATATCTATGAGGCAACCGTAAAGTGAGGGTAATGGTGTACGGGTTTGGAATGCGGTGAGATTGCTATTAATTCCAGAACTGAATATTCATTCTAATTGCGGAGTTACTAATAGGAGGTTCTTTCTAGTTGATGAAATTCCCTATTGCAAAAGGGACTGCCTTCTCGGCTCGTGACCTTCGCTTCTCGGTTCAAGTCTAGCTGAATCACGAATGATTAGCCGAGGGTCTAGCTGGATCATCCGAATGATTAGTTCAAGTCTAGCTGAATCGCGAATGATTATTCCACGGAACTATCAATTACATTTTCTAAACAAAGGAATTTTTTGTTTTTTTTTTAATTTTTCAGTTTGAGATTTTTTGGCGAAAGTATTTTTTCGGAGGATTTTTAGCTATGTAGACCGGCCTTTCAAAATTTCCGTTTCGAGCACTGAATCAAGAGTACAAGATATGAGATCTGTTGGTATCTGAAACTTAATTTTTCAATGTGTTGGTTGTTAGTTACCGCACATTAAGGGTACGTTGCAGGCACGTATTTCCTTCTCTTGTTTACATTTGTCTCAGAATCTGTCTAAAAACCCGAATGTTAAATTTTAAAGGTACTTTTTGATCAAACGGAGTTGAGGAACTACGAACGCATCCGTAAACGAGGGACAGATGTGAAGAGAGAAAATAATAATAATAAAACTTTATCGCTAATAGCAGCTTTAGCAGTTTATGGTAAATATTCGGTTTTTAAATTTTCTTTACCCCCTTTTTTTTTTTTTTTTGTTTCCTTATGCCACAACCTCTCCTGAAGACTCAATCCCAAAGGAACCCCGCAGTCAAAGTTCAACGCAGAGTTTCCAAGAGCGCAGACACACATACAGGAACACAGTGAACGCCAGGCGATAAGCGTCGGTCAGGCAGCAATAATACATCACATCAGCAGCAGTGGAAAAGCTCTCCGTTTAGTGAGCAGTTCTACAACTCAATGATGCGTGTAGAAGGATTACTTTTCTCTCTGCAGGGAACCACAGGGAAAAAAGAGAGAGAGAGAGAGAGAAGTATGAAGACGGGGGCAGGCAGACAGCTTCAGAAAGCTGAATTTCCACCTGATCCATGGGATTGCGACGGCTAGTTCACCTTGCGAAGTGGTAGGAATGACCCTCTTACATAATTCATCTCCCTGGTTTATTAACAACTACAGTACTTGCGTTGCACCTCTCTGAGCTCTTACAAAACTAAATCAAAACAAAATTCTTGGGCTTCTTATTATTTTCTGGTGTCACCTCCTGTTTATGGTAACAGTTGTGCCTGATGTATAAACTGGCCTTCAGTCTTTTCAGTCTATTTTTTTTTTTTTTTTACTGCTAAGGAGTAGACTACTGAAAAAATAATGATAATCTTAGAAAAGAATTGGAGGGTGAATGGAAGAATTTTTTCAGTGCTCATCTTTTTTTCTCTTGCTGATCGCAAGATGTAACCTTTTGTTATTAAGGAAAAGCCACATATGAGAAAAAAAAATAAAATAAAGTACGCTTGAGAAGTTTCGAGACTAGACACTGCTTAAAAACTGTATGTTGCTGAGTATACGGCTTCAGAGCTAGGCCAGGGCTATAAGACAGGGCTCATAATGAGAAAAGACGGATGTGTATCGTTGACCGGGGATAGCATGTACAAGACAGAAATCGTAATTGCAAAACACGCTTTGCTCACTACATCGTGAAAAGAAGCAAACAGCAGTTATGCGAAATAGGTACGCTTCTGCGTCATAATTTGGA